>CM052551.1:1265271-1280304 GCA_028533065.1 Trachops cirrhosus
CTTGGCTACAATTATGCATTTGTCGGAGCACCCAGGTGTCCCAATGGGTGGGTGGGTCGAAGGAAAAGTAATGCTGATCACTGTAGTTTGCCCAGTGTCTTCAAGTCCGTACCTGATCACTGTGCAGCCAGTACCGTTTATGCACATCTTTAGGCACGTCACACTGATTTCATCGGACATCCGCTCGACTTCCAATAGCCTGTGCAGCTCACGCTCGTTTTGTCTCTATGGCTAGCACACGCCTCGCTCTGCGCAGAACTCGAAACAGTGAATGGAAACAACGATCGGGAGACCAGAGTCCGGCTCTGGCCCCACCGCTGGGTACCAGTGGCTGGGCAGAGCACTTAACTTCTCTGAGCTCCGGCTCCTGCAGCAAGAGAGATCAGTAAGACCCTGCCACACTAATCCATGAGGCTGTTATGAAGGGACATAAGAAAGCAGGCACCATGGCCGTGATTACACAAAACACACATCGCTCTGCAAGTGAAAGTGCCGTGCAGCACGGGAGTCGCAACTCAGAATTAAACCATCACTCCTTCCTTCGTTCCCTCAACGCACTTTAGCCAAAACTGGCCTTGTCCCTGTTTTCAACCAGTACAATGATACCTAGTTGTGCTGTTTTGCACAGAGCTCTTTTCTGCCACAACGTACTCCCTTCCTGAATCTCACGCTGGGTGTGTCCGCAGGTGCTGATCCCGGACACTGAGCTGCGGCACCGCCCCACGCCCAGTGTGAGGAGCGGCACTGTGAGAGTGGCACTGCCGCAGGCTGGCTGGACAGAGCCCCCCACGCTCAGGGCAGGGTGACAAGGAGCTGTTCGTCTTCCAGAAGGATGTCCGAGCCACCAAGGAAAGCCATTTCCAGCTGCTTCCCTAGGAAATCCACACGACAGAAGACGCTGACATCACTCGTGACACAGCCTCACACACGGGACACTGACACGAAAGAGGCACAGTCGGCAATGGCACCGAGGAACACTGCGGGGCTACAGTACCCGCGATTTTTAAAGTCTGAAGGAATGTGACCGGCAAACTTCAGATTCTGCCCTGGCTACATTATTGCCTCTCAGCTTGATCGTGCTGAGCAAATTCCTGTGAATCATCCTTCCTTCTTAAACAATGTATTTTAGTGCCTGATCAGACAGAGCAACATTGGGGATGCAATTTTCTATATGTGCTGCTAAATACATTTAAAAAATTAAGAAATATTTATTGGGGAAGACATATCTACACTGGCCATACAAACATATGACAGCTGCCATATGTTTCAGAGTCCATGCCCAAAGATGAAGAAATGAATGCCTAAGGAAAATGCTTTTGATCATTTTTGGCAGTATTTCCACCATTTAAGCTCTTGGAGCCTCTGTTTTCCCATCTGTAAAATGGGACCACCTATTCACTGTCCTACGGTCCTGCATTTAACCGAGTGATACGTGCACAGCATCCGGCATCCCGCCCGGATCACAGCGCGTCGTCTGTTAGCTCCGATCTCGTCCCGCACCTCTTCCTCCGCTACCGTGATGAGCCAATTAGCTGTGTAAAGTCTTTCAAAGTTCCAGAGACGTGTATTCATTCCTCCAGAAATGTGTATTAGTTCCCCAAGAGTGAGCTAGCTAGACCAGTGTGTACTTGTCCAGATTTAATGCTAGGAAAAACACATAATTCCTAGAAGAACTTAGAAGTACAGGAGGGCACAGAAATTGCTATGAAATTAGCTACCACATGAGGTGAGGTGTAGACTTTGCACATGGACTGGTCATGATTTACAAGCACTCTGTGCTTTACAAATTTCGTGTTTGAGAACTTGTTTTCCAAAATAGGTATCACCTGTGGGGATTAATACCAATGCACAGACCAATTCATGTGGACACAATTATTTCACTCTCTGTTCAACAGCCGTTCAGTGAGTATCTACTATGTGTAAGGCACCAGCTAGACTCTGCTACACAAATGTGAAAAAATAAAATCTGAAAAAAGTGAGGCGTGATGTAAACTGACCTACTCACCCAACCAGTTCATACATAAATCCGTACGCAGTAAGACAATACAGAAAACCTACAGGGTGCTAAAGTGAAGACAGCTGGGGCGTTTTATAATTTCTTTATCAGGGGTTTGGTAAAACTTCTTCGGGGAACAGCATGTGAGCTGAGAAAGAGGATGAGCCAACCCACGGAAGAGCTGGGGGGTACTGACGTCCTCACGCAGCCCGATCGGGGCCCCTCTCCGTGCTGTGCAGAAGGCGGGTCCCCGCGCACCGCAATAGCGGGATCCATTTTCTCTGGCTTCCGGTTTGGGCTGCGCACTGGGAGACAGGATATTATCCGACCGAAGGAACGAGTCTAGGTGCTTACTCCCCTAGCTTTCTCTGTGCTGAGTCTCAGTGAGCGGCTCTGTCAGCTACCCTTCTCTGTGCCCCTGTCCTTTCTGGTTCCTGGCACCGTCCCCTCCGTGAGGTCGTAGTTGCTCAAGAAACCGGACGGACACAGTGAGCTAAGCAGAGCAGGGTTTAGCAGCCGGGAATAGGATGGGAAGTGGAGCCAACCGAGGGAGGCTGGGACGCACCCGGTTGTTCTTAGAGCAGGGTTCTTAAACGCAAAGACCCTGGGGTGTCAGAGTCTGCTGGGCTGGAGCTGGTTGCTGGGGGAAAGCTGCGCCCTGTTATGCCTGAGAAGCCGATCCCAGACCCTAATCTTCTGGGCAGGGTCTGCAGGCAGCCTCCCCCGGTGCCATTTTCTCACCTGGTGACTTCCATGCCTCCCAGGCCTGCCTAGGTCCAACACCCTCCCCCTGCCCTTTCAGTCCTAGCGGTGGGAACAGCCTCCCACAGTAATGCTGGCCCTCGGGCGCATCGATGGTGGTGCAGGAGAAGCACGACAGGAGACGGGACATTGGAAGAACGTGTGGCTGTGTCAGCTGATTACCATGACAACAGGAACGGCCACAAGACCAGATGGGTGCTTCCGGTGACCCCACGGAGATTACCCAGGAAAGCAAATTGAAAGTCATGAATTTCTCGTTCAGAACCAGAGCTGAGAATCGTAACTGTAGCTCTGATGGGCCTCCATGTTCTGTGCCACAGCGGGGAGACGGATGCAAACGAAGCCCAAAGCCTGGCTGTGAGGACTGCAGAAAGGCAGGAAGACTGAGCACTGAATTGTCCCGTGCTGAAGTCAGGGTCCCAGCGCGGAGGGGGTAGAAACTCTGAGTGAGATCTGTTATGGCAGAAAGTGCCAAATGAAAACCCAGGGAGCTCCCCACCCTCCTCCACATCTGTGAAGGAAAGGAAACCGAAAGCTACTTTGCATTCCCAGAGTCACCAAAGAGGTTAGTAAAACCATCACAGACTCTGAAAATCCCTGTAATATTTCAGTTTCTTACAGCTATATGTCCAGTTCACAAACCAAATGGGTCGTGGAAAATGAAAGTAGATTATCGCAGGCTTAGCTAGGTGGAGATACCAATCACAGCTGCCTCTCTGAATGTGACACCTTTAATGGAGAAAAGCCACCCAGCCCCGGGCAGCTAGCACATAGCCACTGACCTGACTGACCTGACTTTTTAAAAAATACCTTCCGGCAAAGACGATCAGAAGCCGCTGGCTTTCTTCACAAGCACAACAGTGTACTCTCGTGGCCTCCCCTCAAGGTTATGTCAGCACACCTGCGTTGTCCCAGCTTAGCCTTGAGGCCTCTCGACCACCCTGATGTCCCACGGAACAGGACTCTGGCCCATCACCTTGGGGACATCATGCCAACTGGACCTAATGGACAGGAAGTGGCAGCACCTCAGATGCCGCAGTGAGACTGTGCATGCGAGAGAACAGGGAATCCAGCCTAAAAAATTCAGGAGTACTCGGAACTACAGAAAGCGAGGACAACGTGATAAAGACGAGATCGCCCAGGACTTAGACAGATACTGCGGGAAAGGACGTCTGGGCCACTCCCACCAGATCAGACCGCAGTGTTCACGATGCTCCCAAACAAGAACACAGCCCAACGTCTCTACGTAAAGAACCCGAGGTGCGTTTGTTCGGCGGAAGAGCACACAGCAATGGAAAGAGCAGGCACACTGGGCGAACTTGACGAATACAGAGCGAGCAGGAGGAGCCTGCGACTCCATTATGCGTCACCCCGTGCGCGCCGCGGGCCCAGCAGGTGAATGAAGGGTTTAGGAACGCGGCCCCCGGGAAGCTCCCATCCTCCCAGCTCGGCGCCGTCGCCCGTCGCAGCACGGGGACGCACGGGCGGCAGCACGGCCCACCGTAGGGAAACGGAACGGACCACCAGGAACCGCGACGAGCGCGGTTCCAACACGACAGGAAACGCACAGGAAAGGGACCAGTTCCCAGAAACACACGTCACTGACACTGGCCCGAGAAGAAGTGCGAAAAATTGCGCAGACCTATAGCAAATAATGACACTGGATTACAGTTGAAAAACCTCCGACCGAGCAAAGCCCAGGGCCTCCATCAAACATTTAAACGGGAATAGCAATCCTTCACCAGCCTTCCCAAAACACAAAGCAAAAGGGAACGATTCGCACCTCCTTCTGTGAGGACGCTACTCTGACACCCAAACCTGGCAAAGACGGAAAACAAACCAGCCCACGTACCTCTACCCAGTGCCACTTCAGCACAAAGGTGTGTGTCCTCCTCCATGGGCAGGGTCCTCCTCCATGGGCGGAAGTCCCTAGTGGGTTCACGCGCAGAAGACAAAGACTTACATTAGGGGGCCAGTTTACTTCCGGTTCAAGGCCTTCTCGGCGTTTGGACCGGCAAACACAGTGGCCTGCGGGATTCCTATGGAAACATGCTGTGCAAGCTTGGACCACAAGAGCGGCAGGCCGTGCAGCGGACAGCCTGCGTGTGTAGTAGGCTGCACAGTTTCGGTCGTGTAAGCCCTCTCTGACGTTGGCACAGCAAAGACATCACCTAACGATGCATTTCTCAGAACCTGCCCCGGTCATTAAGTGACACATGACTGCAATACAGTATTATAAGAAAGCTGGAAAACTATTAGATAAAATATAACATCCCTTCAAGATAAAAACGTTCAACAAGCTAGAAATAGAAGGCACCTTCCTCGACTTGGCAAAGGGCTTTAACGACGTTACCCGCAGCTAACATCATCCTTAGTGTGAACACAGAACCCTTGTCCTGAAAGATCAGGGGCAACACCAGGCTGGCGTGCTTGCCCCTTCTATTTAACGTTGCATTGGAGGTGCTAGCCTGTTTCTTAGGCAAGAAAAAGGAGTTTAAAAAAAACGTACTGATTGAAACGGAAGCAGTAAAGCTATCTCTATTCCCAGATGATGGGATCTGGTACACAGAAAACCTGAGGGGCTCACACACACGCCTGTATAATATGGGTTCTTCCCTGGACTCCACGATGGAGCCAAGGCTTGAAACTGTGACGATGAATCCCGCCATGCAGGGCTAGCGCACCAGATACGTTTATTCCCACCCCTCGTGCAAATCCCTTGCCTGTATCAGTAACGGCCACTCAGAAGCACCTGCCTTAATCAAAAAAGAAAAGCTAGGGTGTCATCTGTGACACACAACCCCTATTCCTGGATGAATAAATAACATTCAAAGTTCCTTGCCTTTCTTTATGTAGACCACTTCCTGCAGGAGTTATAAGGGAATGGTGTTTCCAAAACAATCATGGGGAAATATTAGTGAAAGTATCGTGATGGATCATATTAGTCTATAGATACATAGTTTCTGTATTTATAAATTAGTAGAATATTTGAAGCTACCACCAAATAAGTATATTAATGAAATGCTTTGTTACTTAAACTACTAGGGGAAGGAATACAATTAATAATTACATCCTTATCTTGGTTTCACATCCGCAAATTAATAAGTGTGTATACCTCTTCCTGTGTCCAATCCAGTTAACAGAAAATCCCCAGTTTGTAAAACCACAGACGATATAAAAATAGGTTTAACTTTTAAATCACATTTACTTAAGGTTGTCATTAACAGCTATATAAAAATATATAATCACCATAAAAACATTATGCCCTGGCTGGTATGGTTCAGTGGATTGAACGCCAACCTGCCAACCAAAGGGTTGCTGGTTGGATTCCCAGTCAGGGCACATGCTTGGGTTTTGGGCCAGGTCCCCAGTAGGGGGCGCTCAAGAGGCAGCCACACATTGATGTTTCTCTCCCTCTCTTTCTCCTCTCTTCCTCTCTCTGTCTAAAAAATAAATACACAAAATATATATATGTAAAAACCATTATATGCCAAGTTCATGGAGTCAGGTAGGGTAAAAGCAGCTTTTGTAAAAGTCTCCATATCTTAGGGGTTTACTACAACACACCTCACCAGGAATCTGGAGCCAATAACTGGTAGGAAACGTAAATGGCCATCAATAAACTGTTGAAGGCTAAGTGTGGACTAACTGGAGAGTTAGAAACTCCGAGGGGGCCAGTTTCGGGGGGCCCCACCCTTCCGTGAGTTCTACCTCTAGGAGCTCAGATCAGAGGAAAACGCCCTCCTGGTTTGGGAAGGGGGAAGGAAAAGCACCAGTTTGAAACAGCCAGAGCATTCTGGCCTTCATAACCAAGTCATGCCCTCAAGAGAAGCCAGTGCATCGAGCATGAACAGGGACACCACGTAAAGAGAAAACAGGCAGTTTTCAAGAAGGCATAAGCAATGCCGTGTGTGTTTGTATGTGCATGGGCATATACATATGTGTGTATGTATGCACCTACTAATGGTTTCTATGCATTTGAGTCTACGTGTCTGTACAAAACGTGTAAATGTTGTTTTACATCTTAGCAAATGTGACCTACCAATACAAGATGTGACATCATATTGATGTTGTTATTTGGGACCTCTTTCAAAACTCAGGTTCTCCTGGGGACTCACTCCACTGGGGTCGTTTTTGGGGAAGCCGTAGCGTGATGCCTGATTCAGGACGTGCTGACTCCAGCCTCGCTGCCCGCTCTGGGGCCTCAGGGCCCCTGGCCGCCCCTGTCAGTTCACTCAGTTCACTGATTGCCGAGTGGGCGCAGGGCCTGTCCTGGGGCCGAGGGCGCACCGACAAGCAAAAGCCATCACAGCCTGCGATGCCACGTCCACATCTTACCTACGTTCTGTGATGAGACACGGGAGTCTGCTCCTGTGGAAAACGTCCCCTGGCCCTGCTGAGTGACGCCCCTGCTGGGTGACGCGTGCTCCGTCAGGGACTGGCGGTCCAGCTGAACATCGTCTCTCGTTTTTTGATAACTCGGCACTTGAGAGATGGTTTTACCCATGCGAACAAGCCTCCCCTTACCATACTTACCAGGCCCTGTGAAGGTCTTCTGGGATTCTCGGCACACAATAGACATAACACCAAACGTATTAAAACATGCCCACGTCACACAATACATGCGCAGTGTAGTAACTCTATATAACTCGGGTTGAGCTAGCATCATTGCTCCAGGTCTCACACTACATAAAACCCGTTGAGTTTTCGTGCACCCAGACACTGAGCGTACACGCATGGTCTCTGCCCACGCACTTTACCGTGTTCTCAGTCCTCCTTCTGTTCTGACCTGCTGTCTAGACATCAGGGAAAGAGGACATGAGTAGACAAGGCACTCACCTGGAGGTGAGGAATTCGAATTTTGCCTCCTTTGCAATTTTGTCCGAGTCCTTGATAGCAATTGATATCAAATGCCCATGTGAAAATATCCGCATATATTTAGAATAGGAAAACCTACAGTCCCTTACATGAGTACAACTTGGTGGAAGCATTTTTTAGCATTTATATACTTCTTGATACTAATAAAGCATCCTCACTTTCTTTCATTTACTCCCTCCCCTTAATCTTATAAAGTAGGTCTAATTCTAACCCTGTGTTGTAGATGACAAAAGTGAAAATCAGAGAAGGAATATAACCTGCCCAGAATAACACAAACAGTGAGGAGGGGCAGGATCTGGATGTACCGGCGCCAGGAGTATCTTGATATCCTGGTTATTTGTTCTACAACAACCTCCTGTGTAACGCAGGATCCCCGGGGGAATAGTGCAGCTCCCTCGCTGAGACCTGGCGCTGGTTTTAAGCCGTAAGCGGGTGGAGTTGCGCGGCCACAACCCTCCCCGCCCACCCCACCCCCCGTGCCAGGCCATTCTGTGGCTGCCGCTCCCCCATCTTCAGCAGCGGTCAAGCATCAGGACCTGGAATCCCATTTCAGATTGTCACTGCATCAAGGTCGGCCCCTCTCTTTTACCAAAGTCATAAATGCTTTCTGCAGTTTTAAACCAAATAACAACCATCCTATACAGACTGGGTCTGACTTCAACATTATTGCTTTTTTTTTTTTAGCTTCATACCGGTCTTAAATTACTATTCCCTCCAGCATCAGCCATGCAGTAAAATTTTCGGGGACAAGCCTTTACTGCCTGCCACCACTTCCTGCTTTATGGTCAGTGCCCATTTCAATTCATTCCCTTCCGGTGTCACTGTCACCCAACTTCTGTCTTCGGGTCTGTGTGGCGTCCAGAAGTTCATTTGTTTTAATGGAAAAATAATGCTCTTTGACTTTCTCTCTACCAGGAATGGGGAGCCAGCCAAGGCCAGACCCCACGTTCAGCAAAAATAAAATTCTTTCCAAATGCCAAGGGTTCTTCACCGTCTTTGTGTGAGTTAGAATGAAGCAAGGATTATCATTTACCTACGACAAGTAAGAAAAGAAGATCTCAGGAAAAAAGGGATGACTTCTTCTGAGGCCTGGCTTCAGCGTCTCGTTCCGTCCCTCACTGGATGGACCTGCGGCTTCGGGTGAAGGTTGTAATGTCTCTGCGGTTCTCTCTCACCTGTCCCCTGTCCCTTGCAGAAAACTGAGACCCAGCTATTGCCATTTATTTTCCACTCGGGGAAGCTTTCAGTTCGAACCCAATGGGGAAAAAATGGTCCAAATGGTCACCGCTGACAATAGTTCTGATCTTGCATTGAGCGAAGCTGAACCAAAAGCTCCCTGGGGAGGGAAAGGCCCACCTGTGCGCAGTCAATGGATGCCTCCTCGGCTCTGGGGATGGCTGGACGGTGCGCTGATGTCCTAACGAGTTTATTATCTTCAGCCTGTGTGTGGGTAACTTGCCCGACTCAATATAGAGCCCAGTCAATAATAATGTCTTTTTGGATTTACACAGAAAAATCGGATATTTGTAGGACTTTTTTCCCCATGGTATCAGTTAGGATCTTGCATCAGAGGCAGAGAGGACAGGGTGGCTGTTTCCTAGAGCCACCCTCTACCCCTGCCCCAGGGGACGCGTGGGGGGCAGCGGTGCCTGAGTGGGCTCACAGAAGGAAAGGTAAGGGCGAGGAGGAGGGAGCGGAAGGAAGAACACAGACGTTTGTGGCAGAATTTCCTAGGTGTCTGCTCTTTGCTTTCTCTCTCTGCAGGGTACACAGGCTAGAAAGGAGGAAATCATGAAGAACTCTGAGGAAGGTGAGGGATTTAGCAAATTGTTACTTCTGGGCAGCTGGCAGCATTTCTGGGAATAAACCACGCAAGGGATGAGCCGTACGCCTTGGGGCCTCTACCCCGGGCACTTGAGAACTGAATGAATCAACCCATGTTGGAAATAGGGGTCTCCTGGAAAACCCAGCTGTCTGACTCCTTCACCTCTGACCTCTCTCTGGGAATAGCAGCTCCTCGCTCCCTGCTTTGCCTTTCCCTTCACTCAGCACGTATATTACACAAATAATTGCACCATGCTGGTAATAGGCTAGGTCCTTTCTCAAGCACTTAGACAATTCTAAATGAGTCACTGGCAGAACGACTTTGACTAAGGCTTACCTGAGTCTTTAAAATTGTCCACTTAAAAAAAATTAACCTATAAGCCAATGGCTTTTCTTTCTCAGACTTCATAATTTCTACAGTAAAATTGACATTCTTTGAATAAAGCATAATGGCATTCTTTCTTTAATCTTATAGATGTTATTTTATTGTTTTTCTCAACATATGTTCAAATTGTAGATTTTCCCACTTCCTACCACACTGATTCATAAGTGTGCCGTTTCCAGATGATGCAGAAATTTATACAGTTTTTCCCTTAAGCGGATTTAAGTACTCTTTTATTATTTTATGGTCTTAATTTTAAAATATGTATTGAAATAGAAGAAACATAGCAGCTCCTGAATATTTGGAATAATTATTTTTCTATCAGCAACATTCTTTGCATTAAAGGTAAAGTGGGACAAATCAGTCGAGATGTTTTTGGCTACAGGCACATAAAACTTCAGCTGGAGTTATTTAAATCACAGAAAATTATGTCACAGAACAGAAGCTGGGAGCAGGTAGCTCTGGACTCAGCTCAGCGATTCAGCGCCGTCCGGTTGCTCTGCGACCCCCTTGGTGTTTGGTCACGGTCACCAGATGGCCGCACTGGTCCAGATGGCCGCACTGGTCCCAAGTGCACGTCCCTCCGCCACGACACTGGAAGACAGCACAGCCTCTCATCAGGCAGCCCCCTCAAGGGCAAGAAGAACTTCCCGAGGTGCTTCGGGGGCCTCCTCTTCTGTTGCAGGGGCTCGGGGAGCGTCGCTTGTCCTGGTCTTCCGTCAGCACGGCAGCAGGGGTGTCATGTCTGGCTTCCCATCCATCCCCCGGGTTTGGGAGGTCACCTGCGTGCGAAGCACTTGAGAACCTCAGGCTTGGATGAAGTCAGGACTCTGTTAGGAAGGGGGAGTTGGGAGCTGTTGACCAAAAGTGTGCTCGGGGCTGAGAGAAAGCACCCAGGATGGGGCGTCGTTCGAGGCTCCTGCCTTAGGGGGGCAGCGTGCCTCAGGGATGAAAGGCCAGGGCAGGAGGGGAGGCTGTGCCGTGTGGACCCTGGGCTGGAGCCACAGCCTACCAGGGAGGGGCAGCCCGTCCACAGCGGCTTTGCAGGGAGGAGCCAGGCCATAAGCTAACTCTTGCCTCTCTCTCTGGCCACCCAGGAGCCCGGGGACCCAGTGACTGGTCCTGTGGGTCAGCCTCCCTGGACAGAGAGCAGAACTGCAGTGTGTGAGGAGGCCTTTGTGTGGCTCAGGAGAGACGGAAGATACTCATCACAGCTACTGTTCCTGAGCAGTTACCCTGTGCCAAGAAGTATGATGAGCACCTTACATGCATAAAAACAGGGATTTAGCATGACAGCATTAACTGGGATAAACATGCTCTGCACCACACACACCCAAGGAAGAGACAGCAGCAGGGGGATCATGTGGGATGAGCCCCCGGCTGACTGGAGCAAGCCTGGAGGGACAAGGGGCGAGTATCCTGAACGCAAGGAGGAGGGGGAGCCCCAAGCCTGAGAAGGGGCGGGGCTTCCCGCCGATTTTGCAGAGTGAAGATCCACACCCCACGCGGTGTCAGCTCTCTCGGGAAATACAGGACCTCGAGGAGGATGGCGGTGAGCTGTGCGGAAGGCCTGAGATCCAGGCCCAGCAAAGCGGCCCCGCACCACAGCCCCGCTCCAGCGGAGAGCAGAGCCCGGGGTGCCGGGAAGACCAGCGTCCTCGGTGCACGGATCTGATCGTCTGCTTTGCGAAGGAAGAGCTACTCTCCCTCCTCTCCGTGAAGAAACTGGGTTAGAGCGCTCCAATAATTTGTCTGTGGTCTGGGACGACTGCAGCTCTGGGCTCTGACTCTCACACGGAGTTGGCGGGGACGCAGAAGGGGCCCCTTCTCCGGCGTTACGGGGCGTCTGGCACAGCACAGCGCCCCAGGAAACCGCGCGCGTGAGCCCTTGCTGCTGCTGCGCGGCCAGCAAACAGCAGCCCAGCTGTTTCTCGGGTCCCGCGGAGTCTCCTCGGCGCTGACGTTCGGTGCCTGCGGCTGCCCGGAGCGCGACAGCTGCCGCCACCATCCACCATTTACAGATGAGAAGCAAAGTTGAAAAAAAATGAAACAAGTGAAGGATGGAATGAAAGAAGAGAGCATGAAAGGCTACTTAACGAGGAACCTGGACAAGGACCAACACACTCCGACTCCCGGTTCTGTGCGGCTTCGCACACAGCGCATTTTAAACACAAAACAAACGAGAGGGCCTCCTTCCGGGAGCTCAGACTGGCAGCCAGTGTTTGCACAGGAAAGAGCCCGCCGGCTGCTGTCCAGGACAGCGGGCGGGTGCCAGGCGGGCGAATATCGTGGCTCCCGGAGGACCCCTCACCGTTTCCATGCAGACCTGCGGCCTGGGCACCTGGGCCACCGCTGTCACAGTCCCACCGGGACCGCTGCGCAGGCCAAACGCCCGTGTCTGCGACTTTCCTGCTGGGACCTTCCTGCTGGGTCCTGTCGCTGCAGCCGAGGTCGCCTCCCGCCCCTTTGTCCTCTCTCCTCCGGGGTCACGGCTCTCGATGGGTGTCACCCTAAGTCCCTGTGTTTCCCGAGAACGACACTCGAGGATCACCTTTGAAACTTACGTTCCTTGACCCTCAGAGCCAACCTGCCGCCCCCAGGCCTGTTCTGTTTTTGGAATGCCTGATAAACCAGAGCCCTGCTCTTCTTCATCCACCCCATGGCTCCCCCTCGGTCCAGTCCAATGTCTTCTCTCCACCCAGCCCTATGGGGCCTCCCTCTGGTCGCTCACCAGGGGTCCCTCCCACTCCAGCTCAGTAAGCGTGCCCACCCCAGGGCTGCTCTCGTGAAAGAACGTCGTGAGCATGTCTGTCGTTTAAAGTGTATTCGGTGATATTCACCTATTTGTTAAAACCCAAGTTCCTGGGAATAGCCCACAGGCCTTTACCTAAAATCTGATGCCAGCCTCCCTTAGCAGCCTCTGCTTGTGCCGCCCCCCAACTGTGTGCCCCTAAGTCCCCGATCGTGCGTGCCAATACGCTGCCTCCACATCCCTCCCTCTCTGTCTTACGTTCTCCAGCTGACCCTTTCAAACAAGCTGAAATATCGTCTCCCCCAAGAAACCCCTCCTGACTCCTGAAGCAGCCAGTCCATCCCGTGTTGGGATCTTCTTAGCACCTCAGCACGGAACTGGGGTAACAGCCGTGCTTAGCACGTTCAGGGTGGGGTGCAGCCGTGTCTAGGCGAGGCCTGCAGCTTGGGGGGGGAGACCTGGGGCGGTCCCTGCGTGAGGCACCGGGAGCCTGTTGAGTGTCAGGCCCAGACACGGGCCAGACCCGTTTTCCGGGGGTGACACTGCGCACACAGCCTTGGGCCTGTTTCTGTTTTCTTGGGCCTGGGATTGCCAAGTATTGCACAAATATGGAGAATGCATATGACCCATTAAAACCACGAACACAGACAAAGCAAACAGCTTTTCCTAAATTTGGTCCCTCGAGCCAGGCTTCAGTTGGCAAATTGCCTGTTCCCGTGTGTAAAGAACACCGCCCAAGTCAGAAATTCCTCCACGTACAGCCGAGTTAGGACGGCTTTGTTCTGCCTGCATCCCCCTGGAAACGGGACTGTCGGCGCCGGCGAGAAGCTCGCCTGGCTTGCGCGCCGCCCTGGGCGAGAAACAGGATGCAGCTGCCTGGCTGCCGTCTGGCGGGAGAGGCAGATTTGCAGATAGCACCCTTACGACGCAGCGAGCTCTATCTGTCTGCAAATCTGTCTGTCCCACCAGACTGTGACTTCCTGTGCCTCGATCTAGCGTCTGGCAGGCCGAGGATGTCCGTGAAGCACGCTGCCGTGGCCGGGAACTCGCTTTCCCGCTTTGTTTTCTGTTTGTCACGACCCCCTCCTGGAACCGGAGCCCCCCGCTGCTTCTTATGCTCGGGGATCCACTTGCTGCTGGTCTGGTGGCCGTCCCTTCGCAGCCGCCCGTGACACAGTGCGCTGAGCCCCACCCCCGGCCTCTCCCCCTGCAGGGCTGCCCCAGAAGCTACAGAGGATGCCTTTTAACTCGAGCCCCCTGCAGCGCTCGGTGGACTGGGTTCAAGAACGTTCCTATGACCCCATTCGGGCCAGCTCCCTGTGCTTCCTCCCGGTGCTCCTGCTCGCCGACCGCGGCTAGACGGAAGACAGGAAACCCCGCCACTTCGGCTAACCGGGTCACCGAGAACCCTGTGCAGCCTTCCTAGCTTCCTTCCCTGAAAGCATAATTAAAGCCTTGACTAATTAGTGTTAAAATAACCTTAATTAACTAACCTAACTTACTACTAATCAAGAGAATGGGTCTTCTGAGGGCTTGGGGATCATTTTCTAGTCAGTACACAATATGGTGATATACGTATATACCCCTCGTGGTGTGCTCATTATAAAAAAATTAAAGCTTCATTGTTAGCAGTGTAACTTGGAGGTTACTTGCTTACTTGCTTATTTATTTATGCTCTGCCTCTTGCCACAAAGGATGGGGCTCAGAGGACGTTATCTTGCATCTGCCCTGCACAGCTCTCACTGCGATTACGAGACAAGAAGGCATTTAGCGGGCTCCTCACTTGCTCTGGGTTATTAGGAAGCCCGTGATAATGACTTCAGCAGAGTAATGCAGAGGCTGCCCTGGTTTCCACGTTACGGGTTGTCACTCGTTAGCTCTGGGACGGAGCCTGTGTCGCTTCGCCCCCTGCGCCCCGGCCCTCCATCTGTAAAACGAAGCTAATATAGTACACTCCCTCCTGCCGACACACGCTCTCTCCTGTGAGTCAGGTTCCTGCAGCCCCCAGTTCGCTCTCCGCCTGGCGCCCTAAGCAGATGTGAGGTCTCATCCGTGACACAGAGGCATTCTTCGTGACGACTCACAACTGCTGGCCCTTCTGGGGAGTTTTCATCGCACGTTCCCCAAGACTGTCTAATGAGAAGGCAAAATATCACACAGCTTCTACCCAGCAGTCTTGGCAGCCCGGGAGGGGGCCGCCGACACACCAGCCTTGATCAGCTCTCACATCCGAAGCCCACTCTTTCTGTCCGCAGCGTCAGGCTCTGCGTGTCTGTCCACATTTGCCGTTTGTCATTTGTCATTGACAGGAATGAGTTGTTCAGACTAATTCCTTAGCACAGATTGGGAGTTAGAAGGGATCAAAAAAGCCCCCAAATGCAAATTATGATGCTGGTGCGGAGATACCACTGAAAGAAACCAGAGTCCAAACAAGAGGAA
>CM052551.1:1280804-1315199 GCA_028533065.1 Trachops cirrhosus
AGGGAAAAGCGGCTTTCTTTCAGTTCCAGACTGGTGAAGAAACCCGAGGAAAGCCTGGGGGCGGAGATGCCTGGGGCCTCGCCTCCAGCCCGGAGTTTACCTGTTCGAGGGCCCGGAGCGTCAGCTGCGATTCACCATCTGACAGCCGCGCGTGGTTCCTGAAGAACAAACCTGCCGACGAAAATAGGGGCCGTGCATTGTTCAAGTCGCTCCACGGTGCTGTAGTCTGTTATCTTTTCATAGAAAATAAACGAATGAATGAGAAAGCGAGCCAGTGACTGACCAGGAAAATTAAAGTGTTTTCTTCCTCTCCCCCTAAACAATTACCTGTGTTTCACTCGCCTGTGCGAGGTGCGTGTGCAAAACAGGCAGGAAAGGGCTTTGGGGGAACGTCATTGTCTACGTAATTTTCAAACTTCAGTGTCCATAAGAATCACTCGGAAAACTTATAAAATATGCATGTTCTTGGGCCCATGCCTAGGTATTCAGAGCCAATGGGTCAGGCATAAGCAGAGAATGGGGACAGTAATATCGCACATACACTCACCGAAGCTGCTTCTCATGCAGGTGGTCTGCAGGCCACACTTGGAGGGAAACTGCTATAGTGAGGACTGTGGATCTTCCGATCTGTCACTCTGATATCAGCATCTGTGAACATTGTGAGTTGAAACCGTCCTGTCTTTGGGACCGGAGTTGGTCCAATGGAAGCAAGCCACACCCAAACGAGAGAATTTCAGAGACTTGCCAGAGTGCAAAGGGCATTACAATATTGACTTCAGGGCTTGCTGTAAAGGTGTAATCATCGGTACAGCACGGTACTGGCACACAGGCAGATTCATCGATCAGTGGGAGACAAGGGTGAGTCCAAAAAGGGCCCGGTACGCGTGCTAAGTGCGTAGATGACTTTTGGCAACGGTGAGATGTATTCCCCGGGGAACGAATAGTCTTTTAAAAAATAGTGCTTGAACAATTATACATCCATCTACAAAAAATGTGCTTTTCTCTACCATATTCAAAAAGCAACTCAAAATGTGTAATATACCTAAATGTTAAACTGGAAGCTACAAAACTTCTAGAAGATAGAAAGTCTTTGTGACCTTGTTTTAGGCAAAGAATTTTTTGATACAATATCACAACTGTCGTCTGAAAAACTAAAAGTTGTTGCCGTGGATTTTACAAAATTCGGAACTTCTCTCTGAAAAACACTTAAGGAAGTAGAAGCATGCACCGCAGGCAGAAAGATAATACTTGTAAATCACAAACAAAAGGATACCTGCAAATCACTTCTCTGGCAAAGGACTTACATCCACAACATACAAATGACTCCCAAAACTCTAAAGTGAAAACTTATTTTAAAAGTGAATTTAAATAGCTACTTCACCAGCAGACAGACATGGAGAGCAAATAAGCACAGGAGAAGGTGCTAAATGGCATCAGGCATCAAGAAAACACAAATTAATCACAGAGCCACCTGGGCACACCTATTAGAGTCGCTGTATTTTAAAAGACTCACTGCGTCGCAGGTTCACAAGGACGTGAAGCTGGAACTCTACCCCCAACGGAAGGAAGGAGCTGGAGTCTCTGCAACGTGGCTGAGGCAGAAACAGTTCTGCTGAGTGACAAAAGCCAGATCAAAAAAAAAAAAAATTCAAACTCTAAGATTCTATTTCTAGAAATTCTGGAAAGTAAAATCTAATCTGTAGTGATGAAAAGTAGATTAGTGGTTTCCTGGAAAGGGGAGAGGCAGAGCTGGGAGGGAGGAAGGGGTTAAAAGGGGGCCCAAGCAGTTTTGGGGGTTGGTGAGTATGTTCTTGTCATTTCTTGTGGCCAGAGTTTCACAGGTCTGTGATATGTGTGCCAAAGCTTATCAGAGTAAACACCATCTGTGCAAATTACTGCAGGCCAATTATATCTTAACAAGACTGTTTAAAAATTGATCGTTATTTAGAAAGATAAGAAAAAGGAGACATCGAGAAAATATAATCTTCAAAAATTCAAAAGTAATGAAAGAAAGACACTCTTTGACTCGCCAATGAACAATATCCCGGTAGTTGTGGACATGGAAATACTGAATATTTATTTTACCCAAGTTATATGGCTTTATCCAGAAGGAAGGAGGAGGGGACACCAGGTGGGGTGGGGAGGGGGGAGCATCTCAGAGAGCTGATTGTCTTGGTCTACTATGACAGGAAGCGGGCAGGGAATGGATGAAATCATCACATCAAGAAATGTGGGGTGCACGGATGACTTAGACACGGGAAGGGACCCTGGAAGGGCTGAGAGCGCGCTTTTCGGGAGGAGCACTGGGGGACGGGGAGGAGTCAAACCGGAGACTGCCGGTCTTGCACACACGCACACATGCACACACACATAACTTATGGTACCGCTTCCCCGTTTGACTTCAACAATTGTCGGCAGGCAATGTTCCATGCATATTTTCATATTTCTGTCCAGCCAAGACTTATGATTGAATGGCAAGCATGCCTTAGAAGTTAGAGAAAGCAAATCGTTCTGAATAAGATTTAGAGATTTCTCTCTCCTGGAGTCATTTGCTTATATTCTGAGAGCAATAAACCCAGAGTCAACTTGCCCCTCGTCCAGAGAGCTTGGCTTACAGTCTGGGGGACCCCTGCCCCCTCCCCTGAGAGGCCATATTCACGTGAGGCGTCGAGTTCTGACCCTCTCACGGGGAAGCAGGGCAGCTGTGCCAGCTGCCAGGTGTAACCCCGAAGCCTGTTGGTGCCATGGCCCCTCCCTGTGCTGCAAAGCCCCTGAGCTCACGCCACACACGGGGGCCTCGCTGAGGCGCCTGGTGGGGAATCGGGGCGTGAGTGACCGTGCTGACCCCGGACCGGGTCCTCTCCACTCAGATCTCTGCATGCAGCGAGCAGGTTCCTGGCACGCTGCTATGTTCTGCAGATGCAAAGATAATTACGGAGTCTCAGTTAACTTCAGGTTTAGTAAACGTGACCTGAAATGACAATATATCTGACATCCCGTTGCCACAATTTAAAGACAATGCTGCACCTCCAGGACATACAGGGAGGAGTGTTCTGGGTCGGGACCGTGGCCCCCACACTGCCAGGCTCATGGGAAGACCGGGTCCCCGAACCAGAAAGGGATCGGAGACAACCACCCAGCGTTGACACCCCAACTCCTCTTTGGTTTCCGTCTCTTGTCCTTGGACTACAGCGGCCAGAGTCAGAGGGCGGAAGCATGGGTTCTCCACGAGGACTGCACGCTGGCAGCTAAGGCTGCCCACGGAGGTGAAGAGACCCAACACGGGAAGAAGAGGAGAACGCTGGACGCAGCAGCCAGGGAGGGATTCAGGGGAAGGGGACCCACGGCTGACACCCCGGGAGGGACTGGAGCAGGTCTCAGATCGAGCGGGCGTTTTCGGTGGGCAGGCAGGAGGGGAAGCGCCCACATGAGGGCTTGGTTAATGGAGCAAAGTCCCGTGGGAGGTAAGAGAGTTGAAATAGAGAACACCAAATTAACCTGAAAGAGAGAAGACCTTCCCCTCTGACGAAAAGGCGGGAAGTACAATGGGAGTGGATGCAGTAACTGAGGGTGGAGGAAGGGTTGTTACCAGTTGGGTTGTGTTCCCCCAAAATACAAGTTGAAGTCTTTACCCCATGACCTAAGAGTGTGACTTTATTGAGAAACAGGGCCATTGCTGATGTCATTAGTTAAGATGACATCATACTGGAGTAGGGTGGGCCCCTGAACCAATGTGACTGGAGTCCTGATAGAAAGGGGAATTTGCAGTCAGTAAACGGGAGGGATATGAGGTGAAGACACACACGGGTGACAGCCACGTGACAACCCAGACAGAGGCTGCAGTTACACGCCTGTAAGCCAAAGACCCCCAGGGACTGCCAAGAACATGGAGAATCCAGGAAGAGGCAACAGAGATTCTCTTCTACGGGTTCCGGAAGGAACGCAGCCCTGCCGACGTCTAGGTTTCCGACTCGTGGTCCCGGACTCGTGGTCTCCGGGCTTCGTGTCAGATTTCTGTGGTCACAGGTCAGCCCGCACTGTACTCGATTACAGCGGCCCTGGGAACCCGATCCGAGCATGCTGGGGGAGATCGCACCTGGGGCCCTAGTGCTGAAGGAGGGGTTCAGGGAGTGGCAGGGGTGTTTAGAGGGGGTCCTTGAGCTGCGACGAAGGCCCAACTAATACCCGAAGGGAATGGAATGGAAGCCCAGCATGAAGACAGAAAAATGAGTAACCAGGGCCTGGCTGCGGTCTGTGACTGTGAATTTGCGGCCACACTAGTGCAATTAAAACCACAGATGCCAAGGGGAGTTCAGTCCGTGGGACAGTGGCATTGCAGCTCGGCAGATGAACCACGGGCACAATTAGTGAGCTGGAGGGAAAGATAAGGTGAAGCATCCACAGAGAGAACTGCCCGTCCTCCTGACTCTACAAATGCCTCAAAGGGCTGTGTACACTAATAGCAAAAAAGGAAAAAGACAAAGGCAACCCAAGTGTAACTGGAAATAGCACACAAATGACATTTGGTACTGTAACAAAGTTACCATAGTGAGAATGCACTATTTTTAATTAAAATTGTCAATGCATCTTGTTTTTGATAATTATTATAGTCCAATAAATATATTTATATACACATTATCGCTATAGAAATAAAATAAAGTGGTGTGTTCTGTCAAAAATAAGTGGTGGACCTAGAACATGGCGTTATTGACTATTATCCCCAAATGATCGAATGACAGGCTTGCTTTCTATATATTTCTCTCATTTTCCACACTGTGTGTGCCTTTAATATGAGCCTCTAGCCATCTGTAGCTTCACTCAGAGTCCAAAGCACTGTAGCATCTGTGATTCCAGGACTTGAGGGTCTTGTACATAGTTGTACGTATAGGGCGTTATATACAGTTTGTATGTATGAGACCGAATAGCTGCCTTAGGAAATGGTGGCTTCAGTTCCTCCCACGGAACCCCTGAAAAAATCAACATGAAAAATAAGTACCCCAAAGGACTATGTATGTATTTTGTGTCTCTCCACATATATACCTACGTATATGATTGAGTGCACCGCCGTAAGAATATGTAAAATATTCTTTACATCTGTACTAAGTTACCTTCATGTCACCAGATTAAAAATATTGAAAATAGAAGTTCTGCTGAAAAGCAGATGTTCTCAAAAAGAAGAAGCAGGTCAGCTAAAGAACAGTTGGGCAAAAAGAAAAGTTTTGAGTATTATCTTGCTGGTGGGCTCAGTGGGGAAAAAGCACAAGTTTGTAGACTATTCTCAGAGATGAGTTTTTGAGATGTTTTATTTTAGTGCTTTCATTTTCTGTAATGGTATGAGATAATAAATTCCTATTTGTGTCAGAGTATTCCAAAATAGCTTGTAAGAATAGAAAAATCTGACAGTTGCTGAGAAAAAAGAAAAAAAAAAACCATGAAACTAGCTGAATCTGTCCAATCTTGTATTTATCCATTCAGGCTAAAAATGGTGTTATTGTTGAAAAGAAGTTAAGAAATTTTCTTCAGAGGAAAAAACTTTGTGGGGAGAAAAATGGCATTTGTCACTCACTAAATACAAATGTATAAAATTGATCTGATTCTCTTTTATGGGTAACTAATAAAAAGCATCATAGTGGATTGTCATTCCTTCCTTCTGCAAACACAAATCCCAGCATGCACCTGGACCCAAGGATGGAAGGATCTCCAGCAGGAATCAAGCGTCATCTCTGCCCTCAAAGACCCTTATCATCTTCACAAGTTAAAGTCATGACCAGTGCTACGAACAGGCAATTCACAAAAGAAGAAAAACTGATTGTCTACAAATGTTTTAAAATATTCACCTCCACTAATAACCAAGAAATGCAGTTTGGAAATAACAGTGAGATACTGGTTTCCATCAGCCAACTGAGAAAGACCTTCTAACAATAATTCACGAGATCGGTGATAAAAATAGCCCCAGCCAGTAACTTTTAGTTGACTGTAAATTGGAAAATCTTCTGGAATGCACTCTGGTGGCGTCTGTCGAAAGAGTTAAAAGTATGCGTGTCCTATCACACAGATGCGCCTCCTGGAGCTCCAGCTGAGGAGGTAGATTGGTGAAGTCCTCACCAATGAAATGGTGAGAACGTTCACACGGTTTTTAATAGTTTTCAGTGGCGAAAAATAAATTAGCTGATGTACCACGAAATGGAAGATTTGTCAAAAATATGGCACCTTCTTATAATACTACGTTGCTGTTAAAAACTAAATAGTCAAATAATGTTGAATAGCATGGAGAATTTTACGATGTAATCCGTGGAAAAGTAAAACCACAGAAGTCGGGTAGGGCCTGTTATCAGTGTGGATAGTGCTGGCGCACAGACTTCAAGAGACAGACCCACAAGCAGGCGGGCGGGCACCAAAAGGTTACATTGGCTATGAGACAAAATAAGATGATAGGGAAGGGTTTGCAGGAACAAGTATAAATAAAGGACACATGGACAAAAACCGGGGTGGGGGAGGGTGGAAACGGGAGGGAGGTGGGGAGGGCTGGGGGTGTGGCTGGGATGGGAGTAACAGACAGAAAACTGTACTTGAACAACAATTAAAATAAGAAAGTTCAAAAAAAGAATCTATAGCTTAGAATCTAAAAAAAAAGATGATAGGTAACTTGCATTTTATTTTTGGGTTTTTGGAGGTACTAAGTGTTTTATACTGAACGCATAACACTTCCGTTAAAGTTAACTTTCCAGTAAGCGACTTCGGTCTGTGTGTGGAGTGGGGACAGCGACCCTGGGTGCTTCCTCGGAGGCTCCCTCGGACCTCTTGGAGGTCGGACCGCCTCCTCCCGCTGCCCGCCCGCATGCGCGCATCGCCCCTCCCTCCGCTCTCAGACCTGAACGCAACGCCGCACACGAGGGTGGGTTATGGCCCCCCCCCCCCCCAGATGGCTGCAGAGCCAGATGAAAGGTCCGTGGTTCCCCCAGGACAAAGCTGACTTGTTGAAGGAATAAACCGAGATGAGCGGTCGGACGCAGGAACCCTCCCTTCTCCCTCGCGCACCCGTGCCTGTGGGGCGTGATTTCTCCGCGGGATCAGCCGGCGGAGTCTCAGGCGCCAAGCCCAAGTGTGAGCCAGCTGTCTGGGTTGGGAAGCGGCGATTCCCGCTGACAGGCTGCCTCGGTTCCTTTCTCTCTTTCTCCGCTCTCGCCGCCTTAGGCTCGCACAACCCAGACAAAACGTCAACACCTTGACGTTTTCCCAGACTCTCTCTTCCTGGGAACCCAGGCTACTCACGCCTGTCAAAATCGGAAAAGCAGATGTGCACGAAGATTCACATCACAGACACGTTAGGAGTCTCAGGGGGAGATGAGTTGGGTGTTGGAGCAGATATGCAGAGTAGAGGTCACCCCGAATCTGGGTTTTGAGAAATTCTCTAACAGAGTCAGGTCACCTGAGCTGGACCTCACACCCTGAGGGTGAGTTTTGACTTTGGACATGCACGTAAGGGCAATTGACAGGGCTCTGATTTACCCAAAACAGTGATTTCTATTCAGCTGCAAATGAAAGGAAATCCAAATAGCAATACTTAACAATTAGGGATGTATGACACCTACCACATGTAAGTTTGTAAGCAGGCAGTTTCTGGCAACGGTCGAATGGTTGCAGACACGCATGATTCTCTCGGACTGTCCTTCACGGTAAAAAGACGGTCACTGCTGGCCCAGCCGTCACCATCTCGGTCAGGAGGACGGGGCGGGGCAGAGTGCAAAGTGGCTGTTCCCACTCAAACGCCCACACTTCAGGAAACTGGACTCAGAGCTTCCCCTGATGACCTCCCACCGGGGTTTATTTCTCAGTGTGACACGCAGCCACCCAGGCCACCAGGGCAGGAGGAAGCCCGCATCCAGATCAGGTGCCTGGTGGAAAGGAGGCCATGCCCACTGGGGAAGCCGCAGCCCTGCCTGCCACACTCTCCGAGGGCCCCGGGGGTGGGAGCTGCAGCCGGGGGAGACTTGCAGGACCCGGAGGCTGACTTGCTGTGAAGAGTGCGGAGGGAGAGTGACCGCCAAAGTGACCACCACTTCCAGGCTGCCTGGCCACGAGAGGGACCAGCTAATGGCACCGGTTTGCCATTAGCCCCCGAGTTCCTTCACTTTGCTAAGCCTCAGTTTCCGAAGATGGTGATGATGTAGATTGTAAGATTGCTTTGAAGTCCAGACACGTATACCAGAGAACTGAAAACCTACGTGGACACAAAAGCCTGGACATGAATGTGCACGGTGGCTCTGGCGAAATCCCATCCCCCTTCGGCCAGCTGAGGGGGCCAAGGGACAGAGCACAGGACAGGGTCCATGACAGACCTGGAACACGCCTGGCCTGTGTTTGTTGAGTGGACAAGAACTTCCCGGCACCCAAGGCTGGACCGGACAAGCACGGGCCCCTCCAGAGCCGGCCTGGACCACTCGGAGCTACTGTGCACGCAAGGGGCATTTCCTGCGGAACAGCCCACCCCCTGAGCTGAGCCAGGGGCACGGCGTCCGACGCCGAGGGAGGCAGGTGGGGCTGAGCGTTCCACACGGCCCGGATCTCTGCAACCCAACGGGCGGACCGGATGTCCTCGCAGCGTGCTCTGAAGGAGCCACGTCGCGGTTTGAAGCGGTCCATCCACACCCACGGCCCTGACGCCGCCCGCAGCTGAGGCCTCACAGTGCCCAGGGCGTGCTCCGACCGACTCGTCTTCTCAACGGGAGGGGGCGTGTGCGGAGAAAGTCTTGTACTCGAGAGAAAAGTATCAGAATCGCCCAGCGTGTCTTTCGCCCCAGTCACTCAGTCTTACCGAGTGCCCAGCTGAATTCTAGCGTGTAAACGTCCAGGCCATTTCAAACCTCGCTCCAGCTCCACCGGGACTAAGCATGCACTTAGCATTCCCAATGTTCCTTTCACTGTGAAAATGCTTGAAACTGCAGACAAGTCAGTTCTTAAAGGTGCACTAACTACAAAACATTCAGCGCTGGGAGCTATATCAGAAACGGGGTTTCTGGGTCTGAACCTCCCCTGATTTGATTCAGTCAATGCTAAACCCAGTCCTGAAGGGTGCTATAAAGAATACCTTATAGATGTCAAAAGACTGTGACAGTGAGGGTCATTTTAACGGTGCCGACAGTCATGAACAGCGCTGTCGCGTCGCGCTGAGCTTAGGGGACTGGCCGCGATGTCTGTCTGCATGTCACAAAGCCCCGAGTTCTGGATGAAGAGCATCACTCGGGTTTCACAGCTCATACACCCGCACACGTGCCCGCGCCGTCACGGACCCCCACCTGTCAGCACCCCTTGTCCCACCCCCACCCCCACCTTTGCGGAAGCCCGCTGCACCTTGGGCTGGGCACTGGGGAGGCACGGAGAGCTGGGCACAGGAGGCCAGCGGTCAAGGGCTGCGACCTCATCATTTACAAGAAGAGCACCGACGCCCCCATTCTGAAGGGTCTGCACTAGAAGCACAGGGCCCAGGGCACGAGGCAGGCCGCTTGCGGGAGGGGCCCACGGAGAGTGTGCGGGTGCGGGGCACCCGAGCGGCCCCGCCGCAGGGAAAATGACAACGAGCTGGCGGGGAAGCCGGTGCAGCACCGCCACGGGTCTCGACGTGCCCTTGGAGAGGTGGTGGCGCCTCTCTGCGCCTCTTACCTGCAAACTCAGGGAACTGAACTTGAAGAGGCCAAGGGCACTTCAAAGCCGGACATACACCCACTCACAGGGACACATGCGGCTGTGCGTCCAATAGGAAAAGACTTTTTAAAAGGTTATTCGAAGCTCTCACCAGTGTAGCAGGTTGGAGAACCCCGAGTTCATGGGCGGGGGTGGGGTGCCTCTGTGAGAACTTGCCAGCCCTGGCTCCGGGCGGAGCGGAGCAGGGCGTGGGGGTTCGCGTCGACGGGAGCCGAGCAAGGACAGTTCCCTGAGACGGTCAGCTTTGCGGTGCGGAGCACACCTGGAACACAAGAGGCCACGCCCAGGGGTGAGGCTGGCCACGCCCAGGGGTGAGGCTGACCAGGACGCCAGGCTAACGCGTCTACCACTGAGTTGTCAATCCAAGTGACAAGACAGTAGGGCAAGCAGAGAATCCGGGCAGAGACGAGTGTCCCGGGAAATCCAAGGGGCAGCTGCAAGGACCGCCGGAAGGAGTGACGGGTGCCGGGGAGGGGCGCGTGGTGACTTCCCTGGGTCGCCGAACCAGCCCAGCTGGCCTGTGGAGCTCACCTGAAAGACCTCTAGGAGAGTAGACAACAGCGAAGGATTTTAAACAGAAAAGTGACAGGATCGACTTTGTTTGGGGCAAAGATGGCACTTCCGGCGTTACAGAAGGGGGTTGGCCGGGGCGACACTCAGCGGAGACGCTGGTTAGGAGACCGTGTGAGAGAACCATGCGGGCTGCCATGCTGGCCCGGGCAGCGAGGACGGGGAAAGGGAGCAGGTCCCGGCGCCCGCGATCAAGCACGCGTGCGGGCACATTCAGAATACAACTGAGGCTTCGTTTGCAGAGAAAACTGCAGCCAACGCCTTTAAAAAGACAAAGCAGCTCCAAGAAAGTATAGGGTGACTGTGCCCCCTGTGAATTTTAAGTTTGGATTTGAAACAAGAAGCCACTGTCACCTCTTCTGCCTTATTGAACTACAATACATGTATATACATTTATATTATTTTATATATAAATATACATATTATAAGTCACTTTTTATTACTTTATCTTTTCATCTAGAGCCACCTTTTATTACTTTATATATAAATATACATAAATAAATAAATATATATTTATATACATATATAGTAATTAAAAGTGGCTCCAGATGAAGTCACCCACCAGGTTTTCCTAGACCTGGACCACACTGATGACACCGGACACCTGCGTTTGTTCCGAGACTTTCCGCCCTAAGCTTTCCTACCAGCTCCTTCTGACCGTCGGGTCCCGAGGGTTCCGGGTCCCGTCTGAGGCAGAACAGCTCTCCGCCGCGCAGAGCGTCACCCAGGCCAGACCGAGACAGCTGCCGGCCCGGGGCTCACGGAAGCCTCGCGTGTCTGCTGACAGCAGTGTGAAGAGACACCGACCCTGGCGAGTGATGGGTACAAGAAAAGTGTGTTTCAATGGTCTCTAAAAAGCCAGGAGCCAATTCAGCTGGCTTTTGCGGGCCCTTCCTTTTGCAATTTTTTTAAACAAATGACTTTTGACGGAAACACCAGTCAAGGTTTCACAGTTAAAATTCTTCCCAATGTATTGAATGTCAGTTGGGGAACTCTCTCAGAAGGTTACACAGTGGGGCTTGAACACAGAATGTCAAAAGGCCACTCGCATCCCCCGCCTTCTGCTTCATCCTCTGCCCTACCGCCCTCTGCTTTTGAACAGTGTCTTGAAGTGAAACACAGGGTCGTGGGAGTTTCCGAGCCAAGGGGAGCGGCATGCTGCGGAGGGGGCTGGCTGCGCGGCCTCCGGGACCCCTGCAGAGGGAGCCGAGGCAGCTGAGCCCGGAGAGTGTGCTGACCTGCCTGACAGCCGGCTCTTGTCCCTTCCCAGGCAGGCCCCCAGCCCCAAGCACCCCGAGACGGGCCGGCTTAGGCGGGCTCACTCCAATTTAATGGATGACTTGACGGTGGAAAACCCAGGGACGCGGGAAATGGTGCGTGTCGGATGCCAGCCCCGGCGAGGCTGGAGGCTGCGACCAGCCTGCCGTTCACTGGTGGGAGCGTCGGACTGAGCACGTGCTCCGGGCAGGGGCACGTTCTAGCAGAGTCTCCGGGGAGGAGGGATGTCGGTCTGTCCGCTAACTCTCCTGCGTAGTATCCAGACTGGGGGGCGGGGGTGGGGGGGTGGGGGGGGTGGGGGCGGGCAATCTGAGCAGCTCAGTGCGTCAGCGCGTTGTCCACACCGACGCCCCGTGAGCTTGGCCTCAGCGCACCACCGACCAGCCCCAACACCAGCCAGACCCCGGGGCCTCTCGGTCAGCCACCGCTGTCCGTCAGGGCCCCGCCCCGCGGACTGAAGGACCGGGTGGAACCGACGAAACCCAGCCTTCTCCTTCCGCCCTCCTCTCCTCCAAAGACGGGCTGCCTGGCACCAAATCCAATCCAAATGTGAGTCCCACTTAATATCGCCAACAGGGGTTCTCACGGGCCTGAGCTGCGCTGGGTGATAAAAGCCGCACGCAATTACTTTCGATCGGACCAATGAGATTGCGGTGAGACGTCCCTGAGGACCGGCTGCCGAGTGCCAGTGGCTAATGAAGCCCATTTGTCTTTCTTGATTAAGTCTGCCGCTCGCCCCGTTCAGGCCTGTCACCGTGCCTTTAGCAGGCATTTTCATATCGCCGTGTGGATGGGAAATTAGCCTACGAGAGCAGCGCTCATCCATCAGGAAGCAGTTTATTTAAAGCAGTTTACGGTTACCAGTTCAAAAACGGTTGCCTCCTGCACTGGAAACGGGTCGCTGTCCTCAGCAGGGACGGTGGAGCCCTGACAGGCTGGGGAAGCGACTGCGCGTGGGAGGCGCGCTGGGAGAAGGTGCATGGCATCGCTGTCCTGCAGCCGAGGGCCAGTGTCCTCCCCTTCTGACTCGGAGATGCCCACTGGTTTGCGCAGTCGCCCTGTTTTGGGTCCTCCACCGTGCCTGCCTACCACACTGCCCCGGAAAACCAAAATAAAATCTTAGAATAGATTCTCGCTTCTTTGGGTTTCCAAGTCTTTCTTTCTCGCGTGCCATATTTTGAGGGCGCAGGTAGAGCGGGCGTGTGCTCCTAGAAATTGTGGAAAGCGAGATGTCCCGGAAAACCTCCATCCTGCAGAGTAGCGACGCCTCCCCTCGGTGGCCGCACGGGAGTAGCTGAGAGGCAGACGCACTCTGGCAGTTATGGGGACAGGGCGCGGCGGCCGAGTGACAGCAACCTGGGTGGTGTTGCCCCCGAGGGGATTTCAGGAGGCCCAGCTTGGTGGGATGTGAGGCTCCTTTGCTGGTATCAAAGATCGCGGTATTTTAAGAATGTTATTTCCCATCGTGATGTAACGAGCCAGATGTGGGAGACTTCCTCCTGTGATTTCATTTCAAGCTAAAGTTCTAAATTTGTTTTTACCTATGACTCCCCCTTGTTTGCCAAACCAAGGCTTCACCAAGAAAAGATGTCACTGGACACCTGGGGAAGTCTAGAGAAGTAATAATAGGCAAACTTTTTTGCTAGAAGGCCTCACTTGCTGGGCTGGCCTTGAATCCGAGAGAGATGTCGGAGGACGTGTTCGCCGGAGAACACGCCTCACTGTCAGAGCTCATAAACTTTGCCCTTACTGTCACCTCTGGGCGAACAGCTGTGACCTCTTCGAAACTGGATACTGACCTGGCACTCACAGGATCCTGACCCCTATTTTAAATGACAGTCTGGCCGTGTTCTCAGAATGACGTCTTTCCCTTCAACTGGGGCGTGTGGCCGAAGGGTTCCGCGGTGGTCATCCATCCAGGATTCTTTCCGTCTTTATTTTAATCGCTTTCATGTTGTCTCACGTAAAGAGCATCTTCTCGTTGTTAAAAAGAAATGAAAGAACATAGGAGCAAAGGAAGTAGAAAAATCAGTCTCCCTACCAACTTCTCATTCCCACTCGCCAATGCAAGCACTTTGAAGGCTGATGTGTATCTTTTCAGCCATTTTTATGCATGTCCAAAAACTATTTGCAACTCTTAGCAAAACAAAAAGAGATTATATGGCATATGAACTCCCAGAGCCTGCTTTACTTAGGTGGCAGTGTGTTAGTGCAGGTTCTCCAGAGAAAGCGCGTTTACGTGCTGAGGTTTGTCGTGACGACCGGCAGTTACGGAGGCTGTGAAGTCCCCACAGTCAGCAAGCTGGAGACCCAGGGAGGCTGGTGGTGCACTTTCAGGTCGGAGTCCAAAGTCCTGAGAGCCGGGGGCACCAAGAGTGTGAGTCCTGGCTCCAGGGCAGGCAAAGCATGAGGCACCGGCTCCTAGATCGGGCCGGGGGAGGGACTCACCCTCCTCTGCCCCCTTGTCCGCTTCAGCCTTCAGCCAAGAGGGTGACGCCCACCCACCCTGGGGAGGGCCAGGTGCTCGGCTCGGCCCACCCGCTCAATGCTGACCTCATCTGGAAACACCCTCGGAGGCCTGCCCAGAAGAACTGGGTGCCTGGCCACTCTGTATCCCAATCAAGCACAGTGGAGGGGCAGACTCGACCGAATCACGACTCTACTGGAAGGCCCTTCGGTGGCCTCCACTATTCTTACTAGAACAAAACAGAACTTGGACATTTTAAAACTTTTTTCTTGACCATTTGGAGGCTGATCGGAAGGCTATAAATTTTTAAAGTTTAAGTATTACTGATAAATCTCCGCACCTTTTAACTTCCCACACGCTGTAAACTCTCACTCAGTTCTTCACAGACTGATGTTCCTGAGGTAGATTCATCTAACGCACAGCTGACAGAGAACTCAAATACAACACAGATCGAACATGCGAGGAAAACTACATGCCTAACTCCGCTGCCGCGTATTTCTCCCACAGCCCTCTGAATCTAAGCATAATTTATATGCATGTTTCGCGGGATTGGACAATGTACACAGCACTTTGGAAAATGCACGGAAGTTCATCAGAGGGAATGTTCCGTTTTGAGCCTACCCATTTGTCACTCCAGGAGGTTCAGTTACAAAGCCACCTGGAAATGCCATCGGTTTAACACGAGGACTTATTTCTCATGCGCACTGCTGTGCACCGCGTGCTCGGAGCGCGGCTCAGCTCAGTGGGCGGGGCCTCGGGTCCACCACGCCCCTGCGGAGTGCAGGCCACAGAGGCTCCTCCTTTGCTCACTCGCTCTGGAGCCGGTGGCTCCCGCTCTCCGGGGCGTGGCAGCGTGGTTGCAAGGCTGTGCCCAGGTGCTTCTGGCTCTGTATTGTCGCCACAGTGCGGGCGTTCCACATCTGATTTCATCCCGGGGTTGGGTCGGGGGTGGGGCACGTCTCCTGCACCACTGAGCCGAGCCCTGTGCGCACGTGGGGAGCGGCTGGGCTGCCCCTGGGAGCCGGCCCTGTTCTGGTCTTCTCTGGAAAGACGGAGGTCGCCGGCTGCCTCTCTAGGCATAGACAGTGCACTCCCTCGCCCAGAGTCCCACGCAGAAAGCGTTTTCTCCAGCAAACAACGCATTGTGGATCTCCGGAGACAAAGCTCGTGTCTCAGGCCGGCTGGCAGAGTGACCTGGCTGGTGAGAGGCTCCAGCCTCACCCCGTCTGGGGGACCATGACCTGCAGTGGCGTCCACCACCAACCGCCCTCTCCTTCTGTGAGTCCCCTCTCAGGGCGCTCCATTGTCCCCTGCAGCCCCCCGCATTAACTAGCCTGGCCGTCACACCCTCACCACTACAGGGGAACAAAGGGACAACCCACGCTCTTGTCCCCTTTCTCTTCAGAGGTTCCTCACCACTCTGTTCGACCTGAAAACCAAAGGGATGCCTACTCCACCCTACGTCATGCAAAGACCAAACGCCACCGCCTTCACTCAACTAAGTGTGTTCTTGTTAATGCATGAAAATCCCCTCCGTTTTTAACTCGCATTTGCATGGGTGTCGGCACACGCCCAGACCGTAAGCACGGCCACGGCAACACCACCACCGTAAGCACGGCCACGGCAACACCACGATAGCCGACCCTTCCACGATTCTGTCTGCGGCATCACGCAGGCGGCGGACACCTAAGAAGAAGTGCTGCTGTCTCTCCGGCTTCCCAATCAGAAGAAGGAGAATCCAACAGTTCAGGCCGAGAAACACGAGGCTGATAAAATCTGAATGATTCGTTTCGATAATTGTGAGGATTATTTTTATTTTAAGTACTTCTTCAACTTGATATTTTAAAAAATCACACATCTGGTCCCTCTCAGCCTCTGCGGTTAATCATGTCTCCTGTTACGATGTGTAGGGTCATTTGTTCTTTAAAAAAACTTTCTGAAGTCATTTGATGCATTTCAAAGTCAGAGGCAGGTGTGAGACTGCATGACCAGATCTGGCTTTATAATTTGTGGTTGGGTAGAAACGTACTGCTAGCTAAATGAAAGGAAAAAAACGAAACCCTTTAAAGAGAGAACAGCAGGTTAAAATGGGTGTGGCTTTTCATCCCGATGAGAAGTCCCTGGAAATTCCTGTTTTGGGCTGAGTGTTGCTGCAGACGGTGCAGACCCACCTCGGGGGCCCTGAGACTGGGCATCAGAGCTCTGCTGGGACTGAGAGAGTGGCACCGATGGCCCGGGGTCCCAGGGAGCCTCGCCACCCAGGGCCCGGCGTGGCTTCACTCGTCTGTCACTCATGTCTCCGAATATTTATTCAAAAACGACCCGTGCATGCTATGAGATGGCTCATTGAGGGCTTGCCACTGAAATCACTCAAAAAGGCCCCGAACCCTGAGTCCTGCCTTCAGGAAGCTCACCCTTGTTTAGAAACCACCTCGGTGAGCTGTTCAGGAAAATAGATAAGAAGGAAAGAGGAGAAGGAGCAGATCTCCCACCACACGCCCTTGACCTTTCCGCCTTGGCCTCCCAGGCAGCCGTTCCTTCGAGGTGTGAATGCTGGTTCTGCTCGTTCGGAGACCACGCCACTGAACGTGGGTCAGGAGACGAATGACCCGCTGGACAGAACCCGGTCGAGGTGAGACAGGTCGTGGGAGGTCTCACGCCGCGATGAACACGAGGTCCTGGAATCAGAGAACCGAGAAGACACAGCCGGTGAGGACGCAGGGCAAGGAGCCAGGGATTTCGGAGGGGTCGGCGGAGCGAGGCGGGCACACAGGCGAGGGGGGCTCAGCGGGGCAGCTCTCCATCAGTAGCTCGTTTCCAGTGGGCCCCAGAGCCCCGAGAACTTTCTCCCTGGTTTATTTATTACGGGAAAGTGTGGGTTAAGGTATACGGGGTGACTCTCTGACTCCAAATTTTTTAATAAACTGGACCTGGAATAATCACAATATGGCTCATTAACAAAGGTACAGACTCCATTTACTGAGACAGGCACCTTGGTATCACCGGGCGTTTTCCCGTCTTTCCCTGCAAGGACCTTCCAGTTCTTCCCAAGTGGAAAGGAGCGGGGTCTGGCCGGGACTGAGGGTGCGGAGGCGGCCAGGACAGGGAAGGGAGCAGTGCCCGAGAGTCGGAAGCCGTGGGTGCTGGTTTCGGGTCTGACCGCAACCAGCCTCGCTTAACACCTTTGGACTGCAGTTCCCATCTGGGCAACGACAGGCTGCCGGTTTCTGTGGTTCCATGTCACCTGTCCGCCGAGTAAAAAGCAAACCCTGCCTGCAGGGGTAGCTGCATTTTTACCGGTTGCATTTCCCGAATGTTTGGTGGTTCGTGGCAGAAAGGACGTTGTAGAAGACTTCTTGCTGGTGTTGTTACTATGTCTGCAGCTCTTACCAACGTAAACCCCAGCGACCATGCCGGAGCCCTCCTTAGGAGTCACTCGCAAATGAACACACTTTATTTTAATAGAAAACAGGAACGTTTTAATTGCCTGAGCTTGGTACTTTTATTTTTGTTTTATGTGTGCGGTCAGAACCAGACCCTTGTGGATAATGTGAAAAGATGGATATCCTCTTCCCCGAGCTTTTTTCTTTTTGTGTGTAAATTACAACAATTGCTTAGGGGATTGGGCATTTGGACAAGCTGTAAAATAATCAAAATTTTAATGCTGTTTGGTGGCAGCCTAGGACTCTTTGAATTAGTGGCTAGATGAGCCATTCGCAGGTGTGAGCATTCCGTTTCTGGCTGGATTTAATAGTCCTGGTCGCTGGGGGGTGTGCATTCTCTTGGTTGGTTTGAGGGCTTGACAAATTAGTTCCTCGAAGGGGAGGAAGTGACCCTGGTGTTCCCAGCGAGATTTTCCTCTGGTCCGATGCTCTTTCTGTCATCAGCCAACGGGGCGGGGGGGCCGGTAGGAGAGAGAGTCGCTTGTCACCCTTCACTACAAAAGAACCAATTCATCCCCAAATCACTTAGCTGCCTCCGCCGAATGGTGTGTTTTATAGTCTGTTTCTGGCCCCAGTCTTAAGTCAGTTTACACAGGAAAACGTTCCAGGCAGGTGTTAAAACCACAATCGCAAGAAAACTGCCTTCAGAAACACCTCCAAATGCGTCTACCCCCCATTCGAGTGACAAATACCTTGGATCTGGCCTTAGTCACTGTTTAAGGGTTTCCAGTAAAAGCTCAGGAGAGCTCGGCCCCAGCTCTACTTTGAGTTTTATTAGCCTCTCTCTCTCTCTCTCTCTCTCTCTCCTTCTCCTTCCCTCTCTCTCTCTCTCTCTATCTCTCGTCTTAATTCCTTCAAATCTGTTCCATCACTTTAACATTTCAAACTCAACTGTGTTCTGAGTGTGGAATATTGTCACGATATATTACGTTAGCAGGCCCGATGAATGCCAAGGGTGACTCTCCTGTGGACGGAGGTAAAGTACCTGATAAAGCCCCCCGTGCTCAGTGGGGACAGATGTCTCTTCAAACGCGCTGTTACAGCAGCTGCGTCATTTGCTTTCCCGTGTCAGCGAGCGAGCGAGCACGCCAAATGACCCCGGGGCACCCATGTTCCTCATGGCACTGCTAGTTACCGGAACGCCAGTCACCCCACGTGCCAAGTGTGAGAAGCCCACATTGATTGTTCTGTCAGTCCGTCCAGCTGCCGTGGAGGGAATGGCCGTTGAGCTCACTCAGTGTCCCAGCTTCAGGGACTCAAAACACACAAAAATGGCAGAGTGAAGAGGTCCCTAATATTCAACTTGAAACTCTTTATAATAATTATTTTTTCCAGAAGTGAGGTCCAAACTGAGATTCTGGGCTTTGTCAGTTCCTACTGTGCGAAGACATCAAATAGACTCTTCCGCAGGCTTGTGACACTTTAAAGAAGGGGACCAAACGCTCCAGCTGGTCTGAGAAGCTGGAGGAAATCAGCAGCACGAGTTGCCCCAAGGATATAATGAGCTCTCGCTGGCCCACGGAATGCATCACAGTGTGCGCAGGGCTCCCTGGCCTGGGCACCGGGAGGCCTGGGCACCCGGAGGCCTGGGTGTGGGGAGGCCTGGGCACCCGGAGGCCTGGGCGTGCAGCCCAGCTCTGGCATGTCAGGAATGTACCATATTTAACACAATTAGCTCTAGTTTTCTAACTTGCACATGCGTCCACCTCAAATGCTTTTAAATGAGCTAAAAGCAAAGTCTAACAGCTCCCGACACGCAGTAAATGTTACGTCCACCTTCTCCAGAGCCTTTCAGCCCCTCTGCCTCCTGCACGCTTTCCTTCCCGTCTCTGAGCCCCACAGAACCTCCTCTCCGCACGCCACGTCAGGGCACGCGGTGGGACAGCGGCTGGCAGCTGGGCCCTTCATTCCAGCTGGCTGCTCCTTCTCTTTCTGAAAATATGTTCATTTCTGTGAGGTCAAGAACCTCACCTTATCTTTTCTCTGCCCTGTCTCCTACCTGTACCCGGTTCAGCGCACCGAGAAATGCTTGCCAGATGGAGCTAAACAGTCCTTTCCTCCCGCTCCTTTTGGACTGCTGATCTGCGCACGCACGGCCCAGGCTGAGCCCGAAAATGTGCGGCGCAGCCCGGCCTCCTTGTAAGTTGAAGGCTGACACCGGCAGTTATGCACGCCGTCTGCTGGTAGACCCTGGGCACCCCTCGACTGAGACGGGGACAATGTGTTTGCGAGGAAATGCGCGAAGAGCGCTGAGCACGGGTCACGGCCACGGGGGCTCCAGGGGCGGCACAGCAGACCGTCTGTGCAGGGGTAAGCTCACCTGGCTCCCCCTGGGACGATCACTCAGTTGTTCTGGAAACGGTGCTCGGTTTTCTGGACAGGCTAACGGAAGCCATAAAAAGACAGCAGGGCGTCTGTGATGCCAGTGACCCTCCGCCCCACCGCCGACTCCACTGCTCCATTCCAATAAAAGCAGAAAACGACAAAAACGTTTCCTAGCGCCCATCCTGCAAGGCCACCATGCTTGGGCCCTGGGACCCTGAAACCGGGCCCTAGACGGGGATATGGAGTGGGAGTTGGGCACCTGAGTCAGGAGCGCTGGGGCGGCTCCGTTGGGACACCTGCACACTGGAACCACCTCTGGGCAGGCGCAGCGAGGGCCGGCCAGGGGCCATTTAAAGAACAGACCGACCTACAGGGGAGGCTCCGCCCCCAGCACCTGGCAGAGCCCGCCCAGCACCTCCCGTTTCCGGTCGGAGGAGCCGCTCCCGGCTGCCCATCACCAGTGAGCTCCCTGTCCCCCGGCGTTTGGGGTTGTTTCCGGAAAGGGGCTGTCCAGCGGGGAACGCTGTGGCCCAGGCTCCCTCAAGTCCAGCTGAACCCTGGGATGGGCTCTGTCCTCGGCAATGTGAGCGGGAATGGCACGCGCTACATCGGAACCCAGGGAGTTACAAAGCGAGCGCGCACCAGCTGCTCTTCGCCCTCCTGCTCGGTGAGCGCCAAGGACTGCAAGGCGTCAGGGGCCTCGGAGCCAGGTCTGGGGTGGGGTCTGCCTCTCTGAATCCCCAAGTGCAGGAGAGAGGCTCGCTGGCCGGGCTCACCCGATTTGCACCATCAGGGCCATACCCTGGGTGGTGAGTGACTGACGTCTGGGTGTGTACTCCTTACAGCGCTGGTGTCGCTCCAACCCCTGTGCGCTCTCTCCTGCAGTTCACCTCGCCGATGCGTCATCCTCGGTGTTTGCTGGCGGCTCCTCCCGGTAGCGAGCTCGGCTTCTCTTTGGTCCCCGACAACCCTGGGTCCTTCGGTCTCCGCTTTCCTACAGGTGGCACCCTTAGCCCCACAGCCATTACTCTTTAAGGCTTATTATTAATTTCCAAGTTTTACCGGTGGCCTGAGTTTTAGCCTGGTCTGTTCAAGTGCCCCCTGAACCTCTCTGCCTGGGGGTCCCTCTGACGTCCCAAAGTCATTTTGTTCACAACTGAAATCGGCGTTTTTCTCCCTTCTTTCTGCAGTACCCACAACACTGCACACGCTCTCTCAGCAAATGGCTCCGTCCTTCTCTCTGAGGACAGCTCTGCCGGTCACCCCAAATTGCTTTGCTGCTCACTTCCCACTTTCAGGGCATTATCAAGTCTGGCTCACTCTACCCACGAAATGCTTTGTGATCCTTTCTGTCACCTGAACCCTAAACAACACCATCCATCTCCGCAGTCCCATCGCCTTGCACCCAGTCACTCCAGAAAACGGTGTTCCTCACGCGAGCCTGGGACCGAGGCAGGACTTTGTTGAAGTCCGAACTCCACGACTCCTCCTGAGCCCTGGGACCTGGGGGAGTCGGCCGAGCACCCGAGCTCACGCCTTCCCGAGTGTGGGGTGCAGGCGGGGCCGACACTTTCCGAAGGGTGCTGCATCAGCCGGGGAGGGTGTTCGGCGCAGAGAGGCCTGAGGGCGGCCTGGCAGAGAGGGCACCCTGACGTTAGCCACCCCGACTGCGGACTGGGCGCCCCCACCGCATCTCCGGGAATCCGCCCTCCGTCGGGGAGGGCGCTGTCTTCCACCCCTGCAGTGCAGCCGGAAGGAAGGGTTCGCCCTTGGGAATGTTCAGAGGGGGAGCCGATTGGAAACTGGGTGGACCAACCATCGATAGGCATCTTACTAGAAGTGCCTACCACAAAAGATATAATTGGGTACATTAGCCTTGGTGAGCAAACGAAATGTATTCTTACAGCCTTTACTCCCCTCTCTCTCCCTTCTCTGGATCGGCCCTGCACGTCAGAAACTCAGGTGCTGGTTCCGGTTTTCTAAGGCAACGAGACCCCCACGCACTGCGTGGCGGCCAGCACGTCTGCTCACTCACGACAGCTTCAAAACAGGAAATCCGAAACCATCCAGGACTTCCTCCTCGGAGACAGAATCCAGCAGAGCTCCAGCGTAGTGCATGTGGGTTCTCATTGCCGTTCTCTCCCCACGCACTCATCCCAGGAACACTGTCCGCTCCTTAAAAACAAAACACCACTCCCTGGGCGCCCTGAGCAGACCGGACAGCGGGTGGGCGAGGAGACACGCCAGGGCGATCGGAGAGGCGAGAAGGGAGCAGGCGCAGCCCCGGGCGCAGTCTGCCGCCACTGTGTGCCAGACGCGGGCGGCGTCCTTCACTCGATCCTCTCCTTGGCTCTCTAGACCAAGAAGCAAACTGCGTCCAATGAGCCCGGGGTGCGCGGGAGCACCAGGCACCGCGAGGAGCGCGCCGTCCCACGTTAATGGAAGCATCTCCGGGAGGCGGGGTCGGGGGGGCTGCTGCCTGGTCACACAGAAAAGGCCTTTGCTCGCCAGGATTCCAACCTGCTTCGATCTGGCACCAAAGGGCACCAACATCACACCAGTGTCTCCCAGGTGTTCACACCATTTTTTAGAAGGTCTACAAACGATGCAGTGCACGACTGTGCAGACGAGTGTGTGTGAGTGCGTGTGAGCGGCAACCGCACTCCCATGTTCTCCCGTCGCCGAGCCCGTGGGGGCCGAGCCCGCGGTGCACACCAACTCCCCCGAGGATGGGTCCAGGCACCAAGGCCCCAGAAACACGCACACCCCGCTGGGGTCGCCCTCTGCTCCCCACGGCCTCCCCGCTTCACGAAACAAGCACCCCTGGTTTCCTGCAATTTGGGCTTCGGACTCTCTGGAGGGTAAAATCACGTTCTTCTGTATCTGCAACGAAGCGGGCAGGAGCTCTCTAAAGCAGCAGAAAACAAATGATTGGCGAATAATTTTCTTTTAATCAGATTCTTTCTGAGACACCGATCTCGTTATTTGTTCACCTGACGAGCTCCTACTAAATCTATTGACAATTAAAAAAAAATCACCCAGCCAGTGGTATTGAACTGCGCCTTCATTAGGGAGGCCGAGAATGGCTTTGTTTGTAATTGTTTCTTGTGGACAGAGCCGTTTTCGGCGTGTAGCTGGGTGATGCTAATGGCAAAGTGAGCCTTTGATTTTCACAGGAGAGTGGCTGGAGGGCAGGCAGGAGAAGCCAGGTCAGACCTGGGAAAGCAGAACCAAAACACGGGAAGCACAGGCTTCTTTCCCCCTCTGTCCTGCCTCCGGAGGGACCAGGCTCCCTGACCTCTGACCCAATGGACAGCCTAGAGGCTGAGTTCTCGGCTCCCCGACCTGCCTGTCCAGCACAATACCCTTCCTTCGCATTTGGAAAACAGGGCGATGCCTTTGCTCGTTGATGCCCGTGTGCCGGGTCAGCCCTGTGCACCTGCTCTCCGACCCCCCGGACCCAGCTTTGTGCATTGTGGGACTCCATCCGCATCCTCTGACTTCCATTACGCCTGGCGCACAGGCAACCCTGGCAAGAGATCTGGGTGGAGGAAGGGCGGAAGTAGAGGGCAGGAAACGGAGGGGAGGAGCCGGGGAGGAGAGCGGTGTCTCCGCTTGCTCCCCTTCTCCTGCCCCGCAGGACTGTCTCGGGCAGGCTCTGTCCAGTCCCTGACGACAACATCTTAGCTCCAACTGACCGCCCTGTCCTTGACTCCGGGAGCCACGCCCTCCTCCAGTCACCTTCCTCCGGGGCTGGTGACAGATCACTGCTATGAGAGTTGCCCCCATCCCACACTGCCTGTGGTGGCTGCCGTACACCCTACCAGAACGGTGCAAACAGTTCCTGTTAAACCATTACACTCCCCCCAGGTAATCATAATGTGCGTGTAACTTCTATGCCTGGCTAGCAACATTGACACAGCCTGGACGTGTAAAAGCGTGCACTCTCACCCACACCCACGCCCGTGTGTTCTAGAAGGCAGCAGGAATGATGACGGGGCTCTTGGTTGTAAAGAATTGGAACCTCACTGAATGAGCGATTAAGTCAGCAGTAGTCAGAGTATTGGGTTGGCTCCTTAGGATGCTCTGGTAGCACTTAGTCGTCTTTAACTTCATTCACAACAATTTTGCTAGATTGTATTGTGACAGCTGTCACATCAGGGTGCACTTTGAAAAAAACTTATCATAGCTGGTGAATTTTGGGGTGGTTGGGTGGACGCCAAGTCCTGTGGCCAAATACGGTTGTCCAGGACACGCTGCTCTGAATGAGGGTGAAGGTTATGCTAGAGCCTTCTTGGCATGCTTTGGTATGTTTGGGGTTTTTTGTGGGGTTTTAAATAGAATCAGCCAATAATATTAGTCTGATAGTGTATTGCTCCTTTACATACACACTGTCCCCCAAAGGTCTGGATTAAAATGTATCTGCCATGCTTTGTAATTCCGGTAAATGAAATAGATTACTATGCATATTTTGTGTGCCTTAGGAAGGAAGAAAGGGACAGCTGCAGAAACGAGTCACCTCGTTTAACTCAGGCCAAGTTTTTTATTTTTATTTTAGATTATTCAGTACAGTTTCAATCTTTTACTCCCATTCCAGCCCACCCACCCATCCCTCCCCACCTCCCTTCCATTTCCAAGCCCCGTAGTTTTGTCCATGAGTCCTCTATATTTGTTCCTGTAAACCCTTCCCTTCTCCCCTGAAATTCCCTCCCCTCTCCCCTCTGGTCACTGACATCCCGTCCTCCATTTCAGTGCCCTTTGTTATAATTTACTTGTTTCTTTGTTTTGTTGTTTAGGTTCCTGTTAAAGGTGAGATCATATGGTATTTGTCTTTCATTGTCAGGCCAAGTTTTTATGGCTCCATCTCTAAGAGCACAATCAGGCTCCTTCCTTCTTAGCTGAGCTAATCTGAGCCCACTGCTAACGGATTCGGATTCGGGGCGGCCCCATTGCTTTCTGTTTGTTCCCTGACCACCTGTTGGGTGAGCCCCGAAGCTCTTTGTGTACCGACTCCACCCCAAAGCTTTGTTCACACAACAAATACTTAGGAGCGGCCACCACGTGCGGAGGAACCTAACACATTTGGAAAACTTCGGGTGGCAATCACCTCCCACTGCGCTCTCTCTGTCCTTTAAGGACTTTGTTCCCTCGACACCTCTGTCGCTTCCTAAAGCAGAAGGGAGAGGAGGGAATTCTTACCGTAGGATTTATGTACATCTACCGTTCAGAAGCACTTGGAGACTTTGAAACCGAACCACTGCCATAGGTAAAACGGGTTTAATTTTTTTTTTTTAGAAAAACATGGAAAGAGAGCCCCTCTTTAACTGTAGACATAATTAGATGGTTCGGCTCACGGGCAGACAGCTGATGGGCCACGGCTGATGTTCTCAGGGGTGCAGAGCCCAGGTTTTAAGTGGGTGTTCTCGGGTCACGCCAATCTGAATCGGATTCTCAGTGCCATCTCCTAATTACGTGACCTTGTACAAATTAGTTAGCCTCTAAGAGTTTCAGGGTTTTTTTATATGCTGAAATGGGAATAACAACTATCTTCAAAGTTGTTAAGGGAAATTTATAATGTAAGATGCAAAAAGCTTTTCAGCAAAGTGTCCAGAATGTAATAAGGACTAAAAACATGGAAGCTATTTGTGAGATTTTTTAAATGTACCTTCTGATACTTGAAATGTTCGTAAATATTTCTTTTTCTGAGACAAGCCAATCCAACTTGGTTCTCTACGGAGAATCAAGGCCAAGCTCAATAATCTTCCATAGACACAAACAACTAATGTTTAAAAACGGAATACTCAGGCATGAAAAAGATAAGTATTAAAGCGGACGACACCTATGAGTGACCCTCGACGAAACGAGGAATGGGCTCCTCGATGGTGCTCACACTTCATGAAGAAGAAAAGCAGACACAGCTCTGTTGTTTTCATCCTTATTCCCTCCCATTATCTGAAACCTCGTGTGAGTTCTAATTATCTGTTGACAATTTTTCATGGAGGACAGAATAAACGGAATCAAAGAATCGAGTAAAAAGAGCTTTCCAGCTTAACCCAACCTGCCCCTGTGTGACATGAACGTCCCAGCCCCTGAGACTCGGGGTCCCACTTCCTGTGCGTCCTCAGGGTGGCTGCACAGTGCTGAGTGAGCGAGGAGCGCCCGTGTTCCTGCGGTCACAGGGGGCTATCCCCGGCATCTGGAACAGGCGCGGGGTGGGGTGAAGCGGCCGTGCCCCCGTGGGGAGAGGGTGGCACAGACCCAGCTTACTCGGCCTACTCTGTGTCTCCCTTTCACTCCTACAACTGACTCCATCTCACTTTGTAACGGTATTCACAGAAAGGCTATTACCGCTATTGTTCTTCAAGATGCATATCCAAATTACCTGTAAGTGTTCATCTGAGAGGTGGCTGATGTTCTTTGGAAAAGAAATAGCCAGGGGATGCTTTCTGTATTTAAAATAAATGGATTCACATACAAAGGAATACATTTTCTCCACGAATATGCAACATTGGAAAAAATATCTAAGAAAATTAAATGAAATCTACTTGGGTACCACGAAGGATTTGATGTAAAATAGAATCAAATGGCTTGCCAGTGAAAAACAGGCTCTATTTAAATATCTATAATTTTTGGAAAGTTACTTCGTTGTCTGGATCAACAGAATTGAGAGACAGCTAATAAAGGGGTACCGGTGATGGGTCTGCTGCCCCGACCTGCGCCCGCAGCCCACGGCTCAGGGAGGGCTGCTGTTCTTCGTGAGGGTCTCTGCTCTCTGCTTTCGGTAACTTCTGTCTATTCTTCCCCGTATTTTTTTAAACGTCGCCACGAAACAACTTGAAGAATAAGGCAGCCCACTAAATGATCTATTATTTCATATGACAATGATGAAGAACGTTTCTCCGATGTGACTGATCCGATGGGCCTTTTGTCATTGCGGGAGCACAGCCCAAGGGCAGTAGGCTGTCACAGAGGAGTGTCAAGTTCATACTCATGCCATACAAAACGCTTGCGGTCTCCAGACTAGTTTTTGATGGAATGCCCTATGCCTGGACCGAGCTGCTCGGACTGTGTGCGGCAGTGTGACACTGGTGGGGAGCTGCTGCGGAGGAGAAAGCCCTTTCCACCGGCTGTCCCTGGTCCCCTGACGCCGCTCCTGCTGGCAGTCGGTGGAGACCTGTTATTGCTGCTCTCGTTAATTCCTTGCTGCTGATGATGATGATGAGGAGGAGGAGGAGGAAAAGGGCACGTGAAATAGGACAGTGGTAACAACGGTGGGATTTGTCGAATCTCTACGTGTTCACACAATTCAGGAGAGTCTTTCTATCAGTGGAATTTCTTGTCCCAGTGAACAAGAAAAGTCCAGATAAAGAAAGTCCTTCTGGCGGTGACGCCCCACGGGGAAGAGGCTCCATCATTTTCTAAGTTACAAAAACGTATTCGCCCCACATCCTGGCAGTACTATCTCGCTCATTGTATCAAACAATTCCTGGTGCCTTCAATCACTACTGAACTACTAACCGCTCCCTTGGATGCCTAGTCAATAAGCAGATTAAAATATAAATGCCCTTAATATGCTTTAAATATCAGCTCCATTGAAATATTTCTAAGTTCTATATCCTCTTAAAATAATCCCTATTCAAAATGGAGAGGAAATGCCACCCATATGAGCTTCTTCAGTGTTTAAGCTCTGATTATATAAGGAATTATGTGCCGTAGCTTCCGAAATCAGATAATTAAAGAAGCACCAGGATCTTTGCTGATGACATTTTTAAGCCTAGAAACTTGATACCAACGTTACAGTAAAATATCATTTTTAAGTATCGTCACACGTGCTGGGTACATTTCTACCCCCATTAAAGCTGCGAGCGGCTCACAAGGGGACCGTGAGGAAAGATGGAGCCACACCGGCGTTACCCGAGACTTGCTGGAACCTGGCCGCGGGGCTTCGAAGGGGCTGTCTTTGAGGAGGTCTTTGTAGGAGAAGGGAGAGAACTCTGAAATCACAAAGCAACAGCTCCGACATCCAAGGAAACAACGGTCAGCTGAAGAAACTGAGTCACCTCAGATGGGGGTTGATCAGCTCTCCCTAGCGTCATTCCTTCAGCCTCCGTTTCAAATGCGAGACAGGGACAGGCAGTCTTTCCCAGGATGTCACTATAACACTGAGTCTTTCTTGGGGAATGTAGGTAGAAGTGAGACAGGAGGTGGTTAGGAGGGAGCAGACTCCAGAGGCGCCCCAGGGCTAAGACAAAGGACATGGACACAGGACGGAGACCCTGTTCTCAGAACAGGTGCCCCCATCCCACTTTCTGGAAAAGCTCTGAATCACGGCGAATCACGGCGAATCACGGCTGCACCTGCGCAGAAGACGCTACGTGACCCCTGCTTCATTATAACAACGCGACAATAAATCAGCACTGTGGGACCCCCTTCCCCGGTGGCCAATCAAGGACAATCATGGGAGACCACATGGGCAGCAGCTTAAAAATAATATAACTGCTTGCGCATGTGTAATAACCCCCCAGCAAAACCAGCCAGGAGATATCTGCGCTGGAGGAACAGAGTCCCTCCAGCCCCCGAGGGTCCGTCTCTGCCCGGAGTTGCCCCGAGCCCGTGTTCTGTGGAGCGGGCTGTCACTTGCTAAACCTGCGCGCTCTCTCTGCTGTACACTCTCTGTGTGTTCGGTCCCATTCACTGTTCGTAATCACCAAGAACCTGGGTACCTGTGCCCACCTGTGACATGCGCACAACCGAGGCAGGGGAAGGGAGACTGGGCGTAGTTTCTCCTGCCGTCGGAGCCCGTGGGAGCACTTTCATCACCGTTGTCCCCTGTCGTCGAGTTGCCGTATTTAGTACCAAGAACCAGGGAGTATATTTTGAGGTCCCACGATGCACATTTTGCTAAGGTCTTTTACATGTTGCTTATTTGACTTCACGTAACAATGAGCCCACTGCTGTTTGCCTCTAACAGGCAAGAAGCAAACCCACATTCTTCTCAGTGACTCCTTTGCTACGAAAACATCTGATCTGTGCACAATCCTGTTGAAGCCTAGACTCCAGACCCTAATATTTAAATAACCCACATTCCTTTCCTTCTGGGTCTATAACTTTCTTTTCTTTTTGCTGTCCTCTGCCCAGACAAACGCAGAAACTCATTGACCACTTCTTCCATGAAAATGGCGAAATGTCTCCTTGCTCAGTCGCCGATCCTAGGACAGAGCTGGAGGCCCCCAGAGGTGCCTCTTCTTCCACGTTGCAAGTGAAGAAACGGAGCCACAGAAGGGTTCCAGGGCTCTAGTCCACGTCGGAACCGGGACCGCCTGTCTTCCTGCTGACCTCGTGCTGCCCTTGAGATGTGCTCTCCCACCCAGAGCTCTCCCTGGACGAGAGGACAAAACACCCCCCACGCTGTGGCCCCAGAGAACCCTCCTCCATGAGCGAGAGGCACCCCCGCTAGACTGTTTGCTGGCGGGCTGTGCTGGTCCACACCAGCACCTTCCGCTGACCCGCCCCCAGGTCACCCTGCCCGGCTGGCGGTGGCCGATCGGCACGAAGGCACCTTTGGAGCAGCATGACCTAAAGGACCAGGGGCTCTAGCAGTCCCCTGAGAACGCTGACGTCTGGGACTTCTGAAACTCGGGAGCAGAGGCCACACGAGTCCGGGTGAGAGATTCATGATTTCCAGTGTCCGCTAAGATGTGGAAAAGCATCTGGCTTTTGGTTACAGGTCTGAAAATGCATAAACACTGAAATCTGGAGGATTCACGCTCCCTGGACCCAATCCACCCAGGATCTAACAGCCAGAAAGGAGGCGCTGGTTATGGCACGGATTCCACAAACTTTTAAGTCATTTACACACAAAACAAAGAAGCGCATATGTATATGTCTGTATACATATGTAAACACGTCTATACATAGCCCCCACACACAAATATGCGTACGCATTTCCACGCATTTTATGTATATATGCACGCTGGTTTGTGTGTGAGTGTGTGCGTGCGCGCGTGTGTTTAAATATTCCAAAACGTCGGGCCAGTTGGCCATGCCTCCAGTTTCTCTTGGAAAAGATTTGCTCCGTATCTAATAGAAATATACAATCTGGTTAAACGCTCTGCCGGTGAGATGTCTAACACATGGGCGGGTTGCGATTGGGAACCGGCTTGGAGAGCGCGGAAGCAGCCCGACGGAGGCAGACCCCTTGAAGGGAGGCCAGAAAGCGCTGGTTCCAAAGAGAGGGGAGGCACACCTATTGTTCCTCCAGCTGGCTGGGCGACTGATGGGGGGCGGGATGCTTCCCACTGAACAGCCTCATTAACATAAGCATGACTACAGGGTACTCTTCAAGCCCCTTCCCAGTGGATTCAAGGGGGTGGGGGAGAAGGAGGCCGTTAATAGGCAAGACGCACGCGGACGATGATAAGAAGCTAATTCGTTTCATCACATTATCACCATAGCATATTAACTTAAAAGAAATAATAAGACAACACAGAAATGTTTGCATACGGGAGAGGATGCTCGCTGCACCCTATTAGCGCCATATCCTATTAGTATTGCATTAAGGCTACCGACGCCGTGGCACTCGGATGATGAAACCCCACTGTGAAAACCGATGTGGAATTCTCGTAATGTTTCAAAATCATTTTTAGCGCCGCATATAAATAATTCATGGGAGCAGATCTAATGAATTGATGGAGGGAGGAAAACATCCCTCGGCACCATGAGTGTGTTTATGGATGTGAAGTCACGAGCAGGCACCTTCCCCAGGAAGGTGGGCAGAGGCCGAAGTGTGATATCCAGCCCGGAGCGGCGGTTCATGTAATGAGAAAGCCTAGGTCAAGTCCGCTGGCTCTGTTCCTGAAAACACACTTCCTTCTAGGGAAGGCGACGCCCTAGGAGCTTGGCGTCCTCCCGCAGACCAGCAGAGCAGGCTCCCTCACTAGCTGCACCACATCCAGATTCGACGCACTGCGCCCCCCGGCGAACGGGGGTCTTTGACGCTCCCACTGTTTTCGTTCGAGCCGTAAACGGTGTTACGGCGATTGGATCCTTCATGTTTCTCTCCCACCCGACTGCACACGCCTTAAAGTCGGATGTGGTTTCTTCACATTTGTAATCCTAATTCCTAGTTTCAGGCCTGGCTTTGAATGAGAACTCAGTAAATATTAAGTGAGTGGACTTGTGAATGCGTGAATATGTTTATTCAGTTCCAAAGACTGCAGTTAAAAAGTTGGAATCAAGGGGGAAGTGGGGGATTCGCATTTAAATATGATTGTTTGGCTGAATTAAAGCTTCGTGTGCAACGTTGCATTCGGTGGAAGCAGTTTGGGCTTAGGAAGGTGTTCTAATTCGGGGGTGTTCTTCCAGCGTTGGAGGCGAGCGTCTCCATCCCGCTGTGGGGGGGTGGCTCTTGTTCTCCCGCAGCCCGTGCTGCCCGTGGGTGCAGTGCGGTGCGCTACCAGAGGGGTCGCCCTGACGCCCTTCCAGCCCCTGGGGCGGAGCTTCCCCTCGAAGACTGGGAAACTCCGCCCCTGTGCAGCTGCGTTGCCGGTGGTTACCGCCCAGGGCAGGGCAGAAGCCAGCGCCCTGTCCGGCTCTCCAAGCGGCTGGTGCGGGGTGGTGGGGGGGGGCTACACTCCGCAGGGCACCGCCCGTGAGCTCCCACCCTCTTGGCCTGTTGCCTGCGCTGGCCCAGGGTACAGGCCTCACCACCCTCCTAGTTCCAGGCCTCTCCACACAGCCACTAGTTTCAAATTGAGACTCACTAGGAAGGAGTCACTGATAGCTTTTCCTGGGAGAAAAAAATGAGATTGTTTCTCTTTTTCATGACAGAGAATATTGTCGTGTGGGGTGGAGCGAGACCCTCTCCCGTTTGACAGCAGCCCAACTGTGCACACGTGCACACACACACATGCACACACACACATGCACACACACACATGTGCACACACACACACTAGCTCTTTAACTAGCTCAGTCCTCCACCCGGAAGAGAGTGTTTGTCATGAGGCTGGAAGGCCAGAGCCTGAGTCAGGACCACAGGCCCTGTCCCCGCTGTGGGGACACAATGAGAGGTCGCGTGCCTCCTGCATCAGGGCAGGATGGGCCCACCGGGTCCCTCGCCTTTCCTTGCCCGTAACTCATCCAGGGCTGCCCTGCGGTGGACTGGGAGTCATCAGCTGGGCAGGGTGACAGGCATCGCCAGGACTAGAGGTCAGAGCGCAAGGCAAGGGCTCCCAGCCCTCAGGGTGAATCACCAAAGCCGTTATTTCTCCCTCTCTCCCCACCCCCAGAGGGCCCACCCCTAGGCTGGCAGGTCAAGTTCGATTGATTGTGCAGGAGTCTATGCAGACTGATGGCCAAGGCTTAATAAAACAAAATAAGGCTAGGTCTTTGTTTTACCAATGAACGAGACATTTTATAGCTGCAGGCCTCACGGTGCAGCTGGGACGGGGAGCGTCCCTGAGCCGGGAAGAGTCTGCACTGGGGAGGGTCCCAGGCCGTGACGGTGCCCTTGACCCCTGAGCAGCAGTCCGCTCTGTTTCAAGGTGGACACGTGTGCGTCTCTCGGTTCCCCTCTCTCGGTTCCCGGATTGCTGCAGGTCGGCGCTGAGGCCGTTTCTAGGTTATAAATACCGGTCCGGAGAACATGGGCAGGAGGTTTAAAAGGCTCTTATTTTCTCGTTTTTGTTTGGCCAAATAGTGTTGTAAAGGCGTTTTCTCCTTTTATTTTTATTATGTTTTTCATTTCCATGTACTTGTTGAGCACCTGCTATGTGTACGATGCATTCCTTGTTCTATTTCATTCCATTTTACAGGGGAGGAAGCTCAGGCTCAGCAAGGTGAAGCAGCTCATTCCAGGTCACAGAGTCTCTGAGCGGAGGGAGCGGTCACGAACCAGGTTCGCCTGACCCCAGGGGGTCGCGCATAGCCAGGCAGGTCGAGGTGGTCGGGCTGGGCCCTGTCCCACGCGGCACCAACCCGCTAGGCCGACACAAGCACCAGCTGGTCTGAAGCCCCAAACACGTCTGACCTGGAAGCGAGAAGGGCCAGCGGCCCGCGCAGCCTCTGCGGGCCACGGGTCGGAGGCGGGCTGTTCCAACGCCTGCGGTGAACTGGGACGTGGGGGGATCGGTCTGCGGCCTCCCCGGGCGGAGAAGCTCAGGGGCGGCCCCCGCACGCCTCCTTCCCCTCGGGAGGCCTGGGTTTCCTGGCCCCGATGCAGGTTCCTGTACTTCTCGACTTGGGTGACTCTAAGTGTGTGAATCTGGACGAGAGTCTCAGTCCCTTTGGATTCCTAACCTGTAAGCGGAGATGGGGCTGCGACAGGTACGTGAGGTCAGAGGCCACAGCGAGCGACCCTCCCCACGTCCCTTCCCCGGCTTCCCTCGGCTGGGGGCCAACTGGGCCCTGCTCTGCAGCCCGCCCCTGCCTGCACACTCTCCGCGTCCCTGGGGGGCTCACCTGCACCTTCCAGCTCCGTGTTTACCTAACCTCCACCAGGGTCTCACGGGTCCACAGGACCCGGAGCCAGGTTCCAAGTGTCAGCGCCTGCTGTCAGGTGCCTGGCCCAGGGCGCCGGCCAGCTGACATTGCACAGTAAGACGGGCTCCAGGTACGATGGTGGCTGCCCTGCCGGGGGCTGAGTCCCGGTGGTTGGTATCTTTCCCAGTGGAGCTGTCCCAGAAAGTGCCCAATTCCCTTTTTTCTTCTTTCCTGGACCCCAACCCCCTTAACAGGGTTTCCGCACTGCCCGGTTCTTTTATGGATCTGGCAGTGGCAGGGGGGCCCAGGACATTCTGGCCCCGTCAGTGTGGAGCTGGCCCCCAGAGCCCAGGAGGGAGCGAACGCACTAATGTCAGGTCAAGTGGTGTCTTAGGAACCAACAGGGCCCCAGGGTCGCCGGACATCCCGCCATGTCTCAGTCCCGAAAGGACTCTTCGGGCAAGTTCAGCACACCCTGCCTCCCTCGAGTCTTGAGCGAGCACTTCAGGGCGAGTGCTGAGCGGCTGCCACGCCCCTGGAGCCCCAGATCTGCAGGGACGTCCCCCGGGAACGTCCCAGCAGGCGGCAGGCGGGCGCACTGCCCCGAGCACCGCGGCTCACCGTAACCCTGACCCACGGTCACACACCGACCCTTAAACCGAGACTCTCCGAGAGCAGAGCGCACCAGACTTCCAGAGCAACATGGCGGCCACGAGTTCCAAGATGCCTTATGAAGGGCTTGTTAAAGCTTTCTTCGCCACCAAGCCTTTCCTCGGAGAAGACTGGCAGCCTCCGTTGTCTCTCTGAGCTGACGCAATATTCGGGACGCTCTTCCAGTGACATGCGGACGTAGCGTCGTGACCCCGGACACCGCCACGGTCTCTCAAGGTATTTCGCCTTTCACTTAACCTCACGTGGACCAATCCACGTTCAGCACAGCAAGGAACCCTGCTTTTCACTGGGAGCACGAGGGAGACAGTGGCGAAAACGCCGAGTATCGCCCGAGACTGTCTACATTTGCGACACACTTTCAAGGAAACGTCTTCGTGACAATGTCAAAGGCACTTCTGACGTAACAAAACACATCCCCCAGCTAGCGCGTATCCGTTAGAATCTCATGTTGCCATC
>CM052551.1:1315699-1333875 GCA_028533065.1 Trachops cirrhosus
AGTCCAGTCCCCTCACCCGTGTAACCTGGCCCCAGCGCAGACTTCGCCTGGACCGCGGACGCACACGGAGGGTGTCCCTCGTGTCTCCTCTCCGAGTGGGCGGATGGGGCGGGGGGCGGGTGTTCTGAGGACCCTGACTGTCAGGGAAGCTGAGTGGCTTGTCTGCTTGTCTCAGTTCTTAGGGCTTCGGTGACGGAGCTTCCGTCTGGGCCCTGATCTCTCCTCGGTTCCCTTCTTCCCAAGGCCTGAGAATAACTCTCTCCTCTACTCGGTGCTGACGACGTAGAGGAAGGTGATGTGGCTCGTTGTGTGCTTGAAGGCGTTTGTGTTAAGCTCTGAAACACACACTGTGAGACAACACGTTCAAACAAGAGACAATGAAATTGCAAACACAGTTCCGTTCATCTTCTCTCTGCCAATGGCTACTTTCTGCGTCTGGATGTGCTTTGGCATTCTCCTGTGTTCCTGGTGGTCTCTTGTCACCTGGAGGGGACCGTGGTTTGTCTGAAAGGAACTCAGGAACTGATCCCTGGAAGGGCACCCGAGGAAAGTGACCACCCAGGGGGACGTGTTCAGTTGTATGAGGGAAATCATCAGAACGCAGCCCAAGGAGGGATGTTTAAGAATAAATGTCCACATGCCCAACAGAAAGACCTAAAGGCAGACCGCATATGTGATGTCTGAGGTCCCTGAAGGCAGCCTGTGGAGAGGACCAGGACGAGGTCTCACGGGGCCTGCAGCGTGAGCGTCGGGGGAAGGCTGGCACGCCACCGAAGGGAGACACGCGTGTCCCTGAGCGTGACTGCCCGAGTTGGAATGCGGGCAGAGACTTGTGTGCCCAGCACGTGGACGGCTGACCGCTGCCCACACTAGGAGGGACTATCTAATCCCCTTCCAAACAGGCAACTAGAATGTCAACACACTTTCTAAAAAGAATTTCAGTGATGTCAATTCCAAACCGCCCAACTCACTCCGAGCAAAATCAACAACGCAGTGAAGCCATTAGACTCTGGTCCTGGTGAGACACTGAGGTTTGCAGAGCCTCGCTCGGATGGCTGTGAAAACAGAGCGAGCTCCCACTGGAAAGGGTTTTTGTCATTCGGTTTGGTTTAAATGACAGCTAGCAGCCTGCCTGGCTTTGAAAGAATCACAGTTATTCCCCGCTCTCCAGTGGGACTCGAGCTTTCCCAAACAAGAATGTGTAAATGTTTCTCTGCAAATGGACAGATAACTAATTATGCAGGAGCCACCTGTGCCACCTCCGTGACACAGCTACGTGTCGCCTGGCTGCTTGGCTTGCTCTTCTCGTCACACGGTCAGATATTCAGAGATTCAGGAGAGCACCACCTCCTCCAAGCGCCACACCCAATCTGCTGCTAGCCCAGGGGAACTTCGGGTCTACTCCCGAGAGCTAGAGAAACAAAGGGTTGGACTTCCCTGTCCTCCCCAGTCTGGAAGTCGAGCGGCTGCCCTTCCCCTGCTGGGCCCACGTATATCGTCACAGCAAGTTCAAGTCCTTTTCTGCGCCGAGCCAGACAGGGCATCTCTGAGCATTGTTTCGTCAGCGCCCGACTCGGCCACCCACGGGCCAGGAAAGTTTGACATACGACAGCGTGATCGCCGTGTGCACGGCAAGCTGACAGCGCAGGTGTGGCGGTGGCCTTGGGCGCGTCACTCGTGTCTGCAGGAGACTAGCACCTCCGTCCCCAACCACCGTGGGACCGCATGCGAAGCAGCGGCCAGAGCTCTTAGCACGTTGCCTGGCCCGTGCTAAACGCTCCGTGAGTGGAGGCTGTCGGTGCAGAGCGGAATTCCCGGGAGCACAGGTCTGCAGCCTCGCCGCCTCGCACACCGCAGTCACGTGCACACGGGGCGGTCCTCGGTCTCTCTGGGCCCCCAGCCCTCCTCGGGTCAGCTGAAGGGCCGCAGCGCGACTCCAGGGTCAGGGCCAAAGAGTCGGTGTGAGCGCCCTCCTGCCAGCCCGCCAGGGCCCTGCCTCACCCCTCGGCCTGCCGCCAGGCTCGGGACAGCAGGGGACAGGGGTCACTCTGTCAGTTAGCTTCTTCCCGTGCCTGGTGGCCTGGGGCCCACGCAGGCGCGTTTCCCAGAGCCGGGGGTGGAGGGGGCGCGGTTGCACTGTCTGACTGAGCACAGGCGCCCACCTTCGGTGCTCCCTGACGGGAGGACAGGACGCCGTGGTCTCACACCTGCTCTTCTGCCTCACTATGTGTCCCTCCCCATGTCTTCTAAGGAAGGTGGCCTCACAGGTACCATTTTGTCAGCAGCTCCAAAGGTGCCGAGTTCTGCTCTGCGCTTCTCCCTGAATTCTAATGCATGACGACCCTGAGAGGCAGCTGGTGCAACTTCACCGACCAGGACGCTGGCAATGTTCTGTGAGCAGCCGGAGCCCAGGCCACAGCTGGCGCCAGCCTGCCCTGACCGTCGCCCCGCACGACCCCCAGTTCCAGCACGGCCTTGACCGCAGCTCCGCCTGACAGCGACAGAGATGACGAGCTCGGCCTTCCGCCGAGCACCTGGATTTCGGGGGCACGCGACACCAGCTGAGAGGTGGCAGCAGAGTGAACGAAATGCAGAAGGATTAATGGGCTGCACAGAAAGCACTGCTTGGCTGAGCGGCAGCCTTGACCGTGATGCTCAAAGGCGTGAGGATCTCCTGGAGCACGACGTATTGACGCCAGCGAGGAAACGAGAGCTATTTCCTGCCTGCGATCCGTCGGAAAGCGGGGCCGCGGCTGCTCTCTCAGCCCCTGGTTACGGAAGATGGCGTCCGCCCGGAACGCCTGTGCACACTGGCAGGACCAGAGGCCGGTCCCCGCGGCTTCTCCTCGCCTGCCTCCCCCGCCACTGCCCCGGGGAATGCCCCCTGCCATCCTCGGGCCTGTCCTGCCCCAACTTCTGTTCCCTCCTCCTCTCGGGTTGGTGGGGGAGGGAGGAGATCGTCCGTTGCCATGACCACCCTGGGACCCTCCCCCCATCACCTCTGCCTCCCCATCCCTGCCTCCTGCCCGTGGGGACTTACTTCTCTCCCAGTCCCTTCCGTTTGTATCCCTGCGGAGTTAGAGCTTCAGTACGAAATGATAACATTCGAAAAAGTCTGGGAATAAAACACAGACTTAGAAAAATAAACTTCCCTATTTCTTAATTTAAAACAATAAGTTTATCCCTGAGAACTTGGGGAAATTAAGAGCAAGCGCACAGCCATTTTACCTATGCACGTGTGTGCACATGCATGTGTGCATGCATATATGTGCCTGGATACGTGTGCATGCCAGTCTGCAGGCTTCCGTGGCCTCTGCGTGGCTTCCCACGCGGCAGCTAACAAATGAACCTCCCCCTCCAGCTGTGTTGACCTCCTCCGTGATTCTGTGGACAAGTACAGAGGCAAACGGAAGGGCATTTAACTTTGAGGTCGGCAAGGACAAAAACACACACGAACGCATTGACGTTTGCCAGACAGACTCCCACAGGAGGGGACTGGGGAGCACGTTTTCAAGACCGGAAGAGGCACAGGCCACGGGGAGTACACAGGAAGCTGCAGTAGAAGAGTCCTGGTAACCCCAGCCTTGAAATCGCTGCAGGAGAGTCTGGTCATCGAGTTATCGCTGTTAGTGTTATTATTGTTGTCACTGACAATGAACACGCTCCGGCTGCCACCAGGACGCGGCTCCGCTCGGGAGAGAATTAGACGGCGTCCCTGCAGCGCAGGCTTACAACAGATTATAATTGCAGCAGAAAATCGTATTAATGGCAATTCAGTATTTTATTGGAAAAAGAGCATCGTTCCTCCGCTCTCTCTGGGCTCTCTCCCACCAAGTGGGAGAGCACCGACTGCTAAGACCGATGCTTCCTGGACCAGGAAGCTAATGAATCTCCCACTAAGAATTCAGGCGCTGCAATCCTCCCAGGTCAGACACTGGTTCCCTTCCGCGTCCGCGTGGCCGAGAGGAGTCGTCCCACGTAGGTTCAATTTGCTGCCCCCTGGGCCAAGCGGGGTCTCTGGTTTGGGTCGCGTGGACCGATTTCACAGCCCTGCCGTCCTAGGTGGGGATTTTCAAACTGCCTTTCGAGGCCCGCTAACGGACCTGGGAATTCATGTAGAGGCTCATGCCGGCATTCTAACAAAGATCACAGAACAGAAAAGAGTGCAGATATGTTGCAGGTAGTGAGGGCACGTTTCCTGAAAGTTTTGTTTTGTTTTTATTTGACAGTGTATGTCTAATGGGTTATGAAATTAGAAGTATTTGTTGCTGTTGCTCAGAAAGGAAAAAAAAAAAGGTGAAGACCCTGAAGGTGCAGAGATGCGGTTGATTCGAAGTCCGGGCTGCTGCTCGGACTGCAAGTGAGGAAGGGGGGTGGGGGGCAGAGCTTTCGGGGGACCCAGCCGCTCACTGTGCCTCCGAGTCTGCTCGTGTCCGCCACGCCGGCCGTGGCCTTGCACCCCAAAATTAACTCGAATCTCAACTATGCTTTTCGTTGCCGCCATAGGGGCACCCAGACGGACCTGCTGGGCCCCGCGGCCCGACTCCTGGTTCGTGACGCGCGTCCCCACAGGCGGCCGCTCATGAAGCTGCGTGTTCATTCTGTGTTTTCTCCGGTGGCACAGGCCTGTCTCTCCGCACACCTTGGTGGGAGCTCCACCTCAGATGGCCGGTCCCAGCTCCTGTACGCCTGGCTAACCCGACAGGAGAGCGCGCTTCTCCCCGGCCGCCTGCCCCCGACAAGGGAGAACGTTTTCCTCTCGGTTCTAGAACTTAGCCACAGAGTGAGCACATTACGAGAAAAGTGCCCATGGCCTCCGGCAGGTAAGTGCCACCATCTGTCCCACCTCCTCGGTCCCACTCTGTTCCCGGTCCCTGCACTTGTCTTCCTGCTGGGGTCCCTGTGTCTTCCCTGTGGCTACATCAGTTTCTTAAGCTTGCGTAAGCCTGAGAGAAGATTTACACGCTTCCACACGCTTTCCGCAGATTTGTAAATTTAATCCGAGTAAAGACATTGGAACAGAGGTGGCAAGAAGGACGCGTGGCCGGGTTACGGAGATCAGCTTTCGGTCCGGGCTGCGGGACCGCAGGAGCTGGGGAGCGGTCCGCAGCCGGTGGGGGCTTCCGCAGGCCCGCCATCCGGGCCCCCTCCGGCTGCTCCTTCCACACAGGCCTTCTCTGCAGCTCGCTCCCCGGAGACTTCCACGCTCCAGAGTTCCCGTGATGATTCCACCGTTGGCCATAAATACGAAGCACAGAGTTACCTTTTTGCTGGAAGGAAGCTGACTGTTAATACATGTATGTATTTCTAATTTATGCTCTCACCGGCTTCCAAAAGGATATAAGGGTGCCCACAGGGAGGTATGACGTGAACCCGAGATATGGTATTTAAGGATGAAGCACAACAAAGCTCTTACAGAATCAGGGAGAATAAATGCTTTCAGTCACTGGAGTCGAGCAAATTATAATATCTGAATAAATCTGAATGTAAAATTTCTGGCAGCTAGGGTAAAAGAGAAGCATAAAAATGATCAGAATAGACACAATCTTTGCTGAAATTTAACCCAACCAGAAACCCACCCTTTTGTCCTTGTTCGAGGAGCTTCGAATGCAGCCTGGGGGCCGCCTGGTCCAGCCGTGACCTGCCTCTCACTCTACCTGCCCGACGGGGCAGCAGAGGAGGTTCTGGAACTACAGGACCCAGGGAAGCCTTGCAGGCATGAAAATGCTGATTGTGTGGCACGCATAAACTTAAAGAAACAGGGAGAGTTTAAGCCAAGAGTTGCACTAACCACTCAACAGTGGAGACTTTGAAAAACGGCATCTGTGCAGAACTGGCCGGTTGTCATTTTTCCGTTTGGAAGTGTCAGTCACCCTTGACTCCCAGTTCCAAACGCCATCGCTGCGTTTCAGAATGTGACAGAGTCACGTCCAGCGTCTGGTCAGTCGTGGAGGAGACTTGCTCCACCCCCTGCGTTTGCGGTCTTTCTCTCCCTGTTGGAACCTTCATTGCGCAGCCCCAGCTGGCTCCCTGCCCCAGCTGTAGCCCCCTCGCTCATCTGTGCCCCGCGCTTCGGCAGTTCCTGAAAGATGACACCTTTCGTAAGTCCCTCCGATGGCTATTCGGCAGCCTCAGTAGGATAGAGACCGAACTCCTTAGCTCCCCATCCGAAGCCCCCATGACCTCGGTCCTGCTCATTTCTCTAGGTCACGCCTCTGCTCAGCCCCCTTGACTTCCAATGCTCCGTCACCCGTCCCCAAGGACCCACGTCTTCACACCTTTGCACACCGTGCCGTCCCCCATCGCTCCCCAGCTCACCCACCGGAAGCTGCCTCAGCCGCCAGGGTTCTGTCGGATTCCTCCCCAGGACCCCTTCGTCCGCCCCCTCCCTCTCTGGAACTGTAACTCCCCTCCCTTCTGCCCTCACTTCCGTCAGCACTCGTGACATTTCGTGGCTCTTGGGTCTGCTTTTTTCCGCAGTCTTCAGCACCAGGAGGCATTTGCTACTTTTAACCCCTGACACTCAGGGAGTGTTGGGATGTGGGGATTTCTCCCCGGGTTCTAACTCTTAAAAAGCTGAGCGAAATCCTCCTTGGTCTCTCCCATCCTCTGTCATCTCGGTCCCTCCCCATATCTGCTTCCTTTCAGAAGGGTGACGTTTGCTCCTCCCCCTGCTCAGTGGTGGGTCAGCAGGGGCGCCCCTGTCCCTCAGCAGCTTCCTTCGCTTCCCCTGCCTCAGTTTCCTTTCTTCAGCCGACTCCCCGACATTCGGGGGGCTGCTTGCTGTGTTTCTCATCGCCGATCTCTCTTAGCAATTTCCAAAGTGTCTGTTAAATACTTGGCCCATTTCTAGCGCTCCATAAATGCTAAATGTGCTTGTTGAAAAGCAATAATGTTTGCTGAATCGATTTTCGCTGTCAGGTCTGATCTAGAAGTAGCTCCTTAAAAATACAAAACAAAGGCCCTGCGCACAATGGTGGACAAAGGCAGCGGAGTGAGCGGCCTGGGGGATGGCCAGACGCAGCCGCACAGCCCTGGGACTGAGCCCTGCCTCCTGCCCGCCTGTGAAAGGTGACATCACACCTGCATGTTCGCACTGTGGCCAGGTCTGAATCAGAGAGTGTGGCAGACTCTGCAGTGAACAGCAAGTGATAAACAGTAGTTGTTACAATGGCCATTATCGGTCACTGATTACTATTATCAGTTACTTTTATTGTTGTTGATCTGTGCACCTCTGATGGCACATTGAAGGATACCTGGGCTGGGGTGTGGCCCAAACTGTGTTTGGGACACAGTTTTAATATCTACTTTTTGATATTAAGCAGTTCGTCGAGGACCTGTGTGGTCGACCTGCCTTCAACCAGGGCTCGCGCCAGTAGATGAGAATCTCGCAGCAGCTCCATCGGGGGGTCTGCAGGGGCCCGGCTTCAACCAGCAGCTCCAGGGTGTGGTCCGCAGCCTGGAAGCCGCGCTCTGGAGAGACTAGCCGACTGAGAGCAGCGTGGGCTCTCCTGCTGGCTTTCCTTGGGCGGTCCCATCACTGTGGGCTGCTGTTCCTATTTTCGCTCTCCTCGGAACCACTGAAGAACGAGAGGGACGCTCAGGAGCCTCTGCGAGGTGACGCAGGGTCCCCGGTAGCAGGCATGTGCAGGGCTCACCGCCCACCCACGTAACAGCGCGACCCGACCCGGACAAAGGGACTCACTGTCTCTGACGAGCACCTGGCCGGTGGCGGGGGGGTGGTTCCAGCCTCTGAGCCCCTGTCTCAGAGGACAGCTGCAGCGACAGAAGCCCTCAGGGAGAGCGGCAGCTTCTCCTGTTCACGACGCCCACCTCCTGCCTCTGTTTCATTTACAGAACGGACTCACTCAGAGCTTCAAACCTCTCGTGTTTACTATTTAGTCTTAAAATAGCCATGTGTTTTCTTTTGCTTTTTCACATTGAAACATGGCTTCATAGAATGGGAAGCAAGAAAGACGGAGAGAGGGGACAAAGCAGAGGCAGAGGGCGCAGCCCTGGCAGCGAGCGGGAGCTCCCGTCTTCCCCAGACTCGCCAGCGAAGGGGCCGCAGCTGCGGCGTGGCGGCGCCCACACCGCCCACCTCAGGGGCGCCGCGTGGCCCTGGGGAAGTCCCCCCGCACTTGCACGCCTGCTTTAACCAGGTGCACGCTGTCAGGAGTCACCCGTTCGTCACATACGATCACACCGCCGTGACTGGCGATGCTGTCGGAGGTTCCCCTCCATTCCCCTCCGCGGACACTCTGGAAGCCGCCCGCGGAGTCCAGACCGTTTTGTCACCCCCGTCGTGGCTTCTTTCCAAACTCGCGGTCGGTGCAGGTTCTCGGTCGGGGTTCCGGCCTTTCCCACGTCCTGAACAGGTTCCCCGCCGGCGAAACGTGCACGGAAGCACCTGCAAACCTCGTTCCTCGGCCGACCCGGCCCCCGGCTGCCTGCCGCAGCAGGCCGGCGGCGCCCCACCACCAGGCAGTGCGGCCCGGGTGCTGGAAGCCGGGGCTGTCCGCCCCGTTCAGGAGAGCGGCTCTGCTTTGCTCCACTGACCGGGTTTTCCAACGCTCTCGTGCGGTGGTGTCGGTCCCTCTGGCAGTGGTGACTGCAGCTTTAACTGCTGCCGTGTCTGTTACAGCCAGGCGCTCCGCCGGGTGCTGTCACACCGAGGGGAGTGGTTGTCCTCCCAACCCCGCGGCCTCTGAGCCCTCGGCCGCCAGCCCCACACACTGGGTCCCGTGAGCACGGGTGCCGGTGCGTTGGTTTCCATGACGGTTTGGGGTCTTCGGCTCGCCTGCCCTGGCTGCACTGCTGGCCCCAGCAGCCGGAACGGCCCAGGCAGGCCTGGGAGGACGGGCCGGCGGGGCTCCAGGACGGCGTGCGTCCGAGAAGCTGCCTCTTGCCCACTCCGAAATTCAGTGCCTGCCGTCTGCTGCTGTGCGGCTATTGGAGTCATTGACAATGACCGCTTTTCAGAAGAGACCTACCCTTCTGGTTGCGGCCCAGTGTCAGGGATAAACTCTGTCATTTCCAGTGGTTTGGAAGAGCAATTAGAAAGAGCCGCTGCTGAAAACCACAACAAGCCAACCTTTCGTATCAGTGAGGCCATTCATGTGATGCGACTTTAAGTGAGTAACTGGCCTTCTCTGGGCCTCGGCCACCCCACCTGTGACATGAGAAGATGCCGACCTTCGTCCCCGGCCACTGTGAGACATAAACGAGAAAACGTGCCTGGGGCAGGGGGTCGTCAGAGGTTTCATTTCCAGTTCTGCCCTTTGCTGTTTCGGGTTCCCCAGACCAATTACTGCTTAGGAAAGACTCGGCAATCCTTCTGTCTGATTTCTTCACCCTGCTGTAGGTCAGATGAGGGACTCTGATTTTATCACTTGAGCTCGTCCAACCTTGTTACCCCTCTCAGCCTTTCCTTGGTGCCTGGAATTCTCCTGGGATCCACTCCCGTTGGTGGAAGCGATGACGTGATGACACAGGGGTGCAGTGAGCCTGGACGGGTCTGTGGCCTCCCACTTAGCTGGTCAGCTGCCTTTCAGTTCTCACGTCTGCCGGCACTGGCTTTAAAGCAGATCGCCCCGAATCCATTCAGCATCTTTGCAGAACATCCCTACAGAATCCTCGCTGGAGAGAAGTATAAGCCTTGCATTCGCGGCCTCTGTACCTTTGGCAAAGTAAGTCCTATTCGATGGAACATAATTTCGAGAAGAAAATACCCAGAAGACTGGTGGGAGAGGAGGCAGCTTTATTCCCTTTGAAGAACGAAGTAGAATCTTGTCTCTTGCTTTGAGAGGACCAACTCAGTGGAGGACAGTTTATAGACTGCTTCTAGAAAGTCCTAAATTTGCTGTCTCTTCCTTTTTGCTTTGGAAGCATGGAAAAGAGGGACAAGGAACTATTTAGAAATTGGGAAAGAATGTATAAGAAATTAGGTAGCAGATTGTCACTGTCACTGTGACGTTTGTAAACGCCAAAGGTGTTGCAGGTTCTAGAATCGAAAGGCAGGCTCAGCACCCTTTCCATTATATCGTTGATAGAATCATGCCAGTCAGAGTTGGGGTGCCTTAGAAACCATGCACTCCAGGAAGCCCGTTGCTGTCCTAGAAGGCGAGCGACAAGCTTCGTTTGAGCGAAGAGGACCCACTTCCTTGTAAGAAACTCCACCCCCTTCAGCCAGGTCGAACTGCAGGGAATGAAGCCTGCCCCTTCTTCGGAATCGGATGTCTCGCTCAGGTACTCCCACACATCTGTTCTTATTCATGCCCTCTGGAGTCACAAGGACAAGTCTGAACCTTCAAATACCTGCAGACAACGGTCACCTCCCACAGGCGTGCTCTTCGCCAGCCAGAGTACGCCTCGTTTCTCTGCACACCCTTCTCACGGCAGAGTCGAGTTCCCACAAGACTGCCCCCCCGCCCCCGCTCCAGATGCCAATCGCAAATAGCAGGTCCCCGGGCCACAGCAGCTCTTGTCCAGTCTGGCTGCAAATCGGAGCTTCCCATGACCCCTCCCTGAGGTTCAGTTATTTGCTAGAACAGCTCGCAGGACTGAGGGAAACACTCTCATCCGGGTAGTAGGAATGTGATCGAGACCACAGATGAAGGGATGCGTGGGGCAGGAACGTCTGCCCCATGGACTGGGTCCCCTCCTGGTACCACGATGTGTGGACCCCCGGAAACGCCCCAGACCTGCTGCTGGGATTTCACCGAGGCTTCCTCACGTGGGCACGACTGGTTTCTAACTCCATGTCCAACCCTTCTCCCCTCTCTGGGGAATGGCGGACAGAGCTGAAAATCCCAAGCTTTCAATCCTGGCTCAGTCCCTCTGGTGACCAGCCCCATCCAGAGCCACTCAGGAGCCCACCCAGCCTCCTCATCAGAACAAAAGATGCTCCCAGCACCCTCATCACTTAGGATGTGACACGGGGGTTAGGAGCCCTGTGCGGTGGACGGGGGCAAAGACCACTGTGCATTTTCTGTTACATTACAGGTTGCAGGAACAGAGCTGTCACTTGATACAGAAGTGCGGTATGTACCAAAATTTGGAAATTTCTATTACAGATCTGATGAGCTTTCTCCAAATTAAAGAAAGGTCACTGACTAGGAAAGGATTAATTATGTCGTTTTATCTAAGTAAGGTCTATGAATATTCAAATGACCCCACATGGCATCAGGGCTAACAGGAGACACTGGTGCTGTTTTATCGCATCACATTATTCTAATGACCCTTTTCACTGTGGCTGTGGCAATCCCTTTGGAAACCGCCTAGAAAATTGGATCCTAAGCAGTTAAAAACGGAAGTGAGGAACATCGTGTTATCAGGCAAGGCTTTGAAAAGCTAAACGGCTTGTGAAGGAAGATGCAATTAACAGGTTACACTGTATATGTTAGCAAAATGCCTATGACGCAGGGAAATGTTTTTGTCTCCTTAATTTTCCTAACGTCGTGTGTTTACATTTAAATTAATTAAAGGCAAACCGCCTGAGCTCTTACAGAACTCCGCAGCAACTGATCGGCACAGCCGCGGAGCTGGTGGCGCACAACTAGCGACGGCTAAGCCCGACGCTGGGGCCGAGGAGCCGCGCGCAGCAAGGACGGCCGAGGCCTTTGCCGCCAGGAGGAAGCTGCTGTCCTGGGGCGCACGAGGCCTGGAGCCCCGTGTGAGTCGGGGGAGGGCAGCGAGCAGGGCAGCTCATAGGCATAGCCAAGACCGGCGTCCCCTGCGAGCCGCCGTCGTCCTCTGCTTGGGTCCCTGGCGCAGCCCCGTGCGCAGAACAGACTCTCTGCTGCTCGGTAGGTACTTTCTTCCCGAACCCATACGTGTGAGTGAATGTCCTCGGCCGCTTGGCCGCAGGACGTGAGAGCGAAGACTGGGCGTGGGAAGTCCGAGATTGTAGCCCTCACCGGTAGTGTGACCCTGGGCACTCTACCTAATTTTGGGCTTAGTTTCCTCAGCAGTAAAACAGAGACAGTAGCTACGGGAATGAGGTTACCAGGGTCAGTTTCTGTGGACGCGGCTCGGAAGCATCAAAGGCCGGGTGTGTTGTTCTTTGACCTCCGCGAAGGCGGAGACTCTGCTTCTGCGTTAGGAAGGCGTGCCCAGTCCCTGACGCATGCGCAGCCCGTGCCGTAGTAACTGTTTATTAAAACGGCTTGACTTCCCCGTAGCTGGAGTATTTTCCACGGCAAGTGGGGAAGGAAACAGGCTGACGTGAATGATAAAGACTTATTCCCAGAAAATGTCCATAAAGTTGGTTTGTTGGGATGTCTAACCAGATCGGGTTTCTTTCTCAGCCCGATGTCTGGGGTCCCTTGGGTTGTGACAGCTCTTCCCCCACCGCCACGTGGAGTCACACGTCACAGGGCCGAGTGGGCGGGGCCTGTCGGCAATTCATGGTGCAGAGCTGCTCCGGACAGGTGACGCCTCGTTGGACCACGTCCCGGCCTGCAAACACCGCCCACAGATGGGCCAGCCTGTGCGATGCTGCGCCCAGAAAACGTTCTCGGCTCACTTTCAGTGTTTCACTCATCAGACCTTTCCCAGAACTCCTTCAACAAACGCTCGTCCTGAGTGTCTGGTGCTCTGGCCGCGTTTCATTCTCCGGAGGCCTGGAGATCGGGGGGAAAGCTGGCGGCTACAGAGCGGAGACGCAGGTTTGGCGGAGGGCCTGGAGGACTGAGCTATTTAGGGGGCAGACTGGACCTGGTGGGCGGCTGCATGGATGGAGAGTCCCTGCAGCGAGTACCATTCTAACACGGCTCTCTGCGTGCCCTGCTCAGTGAGTGGGTGAGTGGTCCTACCATTGCCCAAAAGAGAGCACCCCTAAAACGAGCCGTTTGTTTTAAGGCAGGAAATAATTATGCTAACCATGTCTGAGACTTCGCCTGCCCGAGGTCGACAGTGCCTGACACGTAGAAGGCACTCGGTGTGCGTTCAGTGGGTACATCGACCTGTGTGGCTGCGGGCACGTCGCGTAACCTCGCCGACTCTCTTTCCTCCCAACTGCAGAGCAGTAACCCCCGCTTCCTGAGGCCATTCATTGTTTACAGCACAGAATGAAAGGCTGTATCCACAGCGCTTAGCACAATACCAGGTACGCACTAAGCTTCCAGTACATGGTGACCACGTATATTAATCCCTGTCGCTCGGGGATTACGCCTCTCACACAGGACAGAGAAAGAAAACTGACAGATGTGACCGATCGCTTCTCACAGCGGCTGGCAGAGCCCCTCTCTGAGGGCACACCGCTGCTCTACACGACCTGTCAGGAAAGAGCATGAAGCCACGTATGGGTCTGTGGGAACGTGGCACCCAGACCAGCTGGGGGCCGTGTGGCCTGGCCTCAGGTCTGGATAAATCCCCGTCAGCGCTCAGCTCTCCGCCTGCCGGGTGCCTGGGCCCCTTCCCTTCTCTGCCGACCCCCGATGGAGGGTGGAGAGGAGGGGGGAGGGCCAGAAAACGTCAAAACAGTCTCCGTCTGGCCTGCCGACTTAAAGTCTAATATTGTGTGCAAGCACAGGCCTTACAATCAGCGTGATGATATGCGCAGTGCGGGTGGATATGCAAAAACATGTAAATCAAACTGTTTTAAATGCAAATATATACGTGGTCTTTTCGATTAGCTATGCCACTTGGATGTGACCCTCAGGATAACCTCAGTGGAAACTACTGCCCTAGGTGCCGTTTTTAAAACCGGATCACTGAGCTGAGATGCTTTTTACAAGGAACCAGGAACAAAAAGGAACGTTCTCCAGCTCGCGTCTGTGTGGGCTGGACCACCTTCTGTGACTCTGGGGACGGCGCTCCTTTTACTGTGAGATTCTCTGTGTGCGTGTTTTCTCTCCCACCACCCCCAACCCCAGATTGCCGGTTCCTTGAAAGAAGGCACCGTGGATGATACTCCCTGATTGTCCCACTGTGACCCCGGCGATGCGAGTCTGGAAGTGGAGGGACATAACGTGGGCTGACACCACGTTACCGGCTCCTCACTCCCTTCCCTTTGTCTCCGGCTCCCGTGTTACAGTCCTTCCTCATCTGGCCAGCCTCGGGCCCCCACCCTCCCTGTCTCTGGACTGTGTTCAGACCTCTGAGCCTTACTCGGTGTCTCAGGGGGTGCCCTGACTATGGCAGCCTCCCGCTTCCCTGGGACCCCCAGGCCCCCGGCTGTCCCTCCCCTCTGCAGCTGCCTCCCTCCACCTCGAGCTGGAGTGCTCACACGTGGCTTGTCATTTGGCTTGTCAACTGCGCTTTCAGATCCCCCGTAAAGGGTCTGTGCGTCTGGTGTGAGACCACCCGGACGCCGAGACTGTCCAGGGTTTGGATAACACTGGTTCAGAGGTCGCACTTCTCCCGTGGTGAGACACAGCGGCCCGCCCGAACCAAAAGGCCCCCGTGGCTCTTTCCCACAGCCACGTCCGGCACGGCGGAAACTCCAGTCTCACCTGCGTTCTGCCTGCCCGAGTTCAAGCTGGCCGACTGCTGCTCTTCACCTCCATGTACCTGCCCAAGCCCCAGGCCTGTCTGCACTAGACCTGCCCACGGTTTTCAGCGGGTTTGGGCGCACGTTACCTGCTCAGAGAGAGTCTAAGTTCCGCGGGAATATGAGACTCATTCTCACTTCTCCCTCTGTCAGCACGACCCACCGCGCACGACTGTGACTCTGCCTTACAAGGACGCAGCTCTTTTAAAGAAAGCTCTGTTACATAAGCCAGGGAAGGCCAACGTCTTCGAGATCTTTATGCCTGCGTAAACAAATGTCCAGGCGGCTTGGTGCCCTTAAAAACTCTCCCTGAAAGCCTGCTGTTCCTGTTCCGGTCACCCTTCCCCACACGGCAGACAGGAGGACGCCTCCTCCGCAGCGGGCCAGATTGCCAGTGTTCCCGACGGTGCTGGCTGTGCGGTCTCCGTGACAACAGTCCACCCTGCCGCTGTAAGGCAGACGTGGCTCTAAACGGTGGGTGCGGCTGTGATAAAGGTGGGTGGGCAGAGGGCGAGGGAAGGAGGGAGGGAGGGAGACTGCAGAGCGCGAGGCGGGGGGGGGGCGGGGTAGAGGACCTGGTTTTGTTTCGTCGTCCGGGGACAGCACGCCACATAGCCAGTGCTCTGGTCCCTGGAGGCCACCCCTTCTCTCTGTCTGTCTTCAGGCAGCTGGCGTGGGGCGGAGGAGCCACGTCCCGTGTTGTCGTCAATTATTCATCTCGCCCCTCGGAAAACAGAACACCGAACCTGTCTTCGACCTAAATAACGGGAACAATAGGCACGGCGTTACTGGTGTTGACTTAAGGGAACGGGGCGCTCCGCAGGCCGAGGGGCTCTGATTCCGGGGAGACCTCTGTAAGCAAACCGGAGGCTAAGCCTGCAGGCGCCTCAAGGTCACGGCATTGAAGCCCGAAGACGATCCAGGCTCTCAGGCAGCCAGGCGAGAGTCTGCAGCCGGCCGAACGCTTCCCTCCCTTTGCTCTCGCGCCTGCTCCGTGAGGTCCAGCCCTTGGTCCGTCTCGAGGGCTGCAGCCCTCCTGCCCACTTCTGGCTTGGCACAGCCTGGTCGGGGTCAACTTTTGTGCAAATTAACTCTTGGTATTTTTAATAGGCTTCCGTTTATCTTTTGATGCTGGTTCGTTACAAAGCACAGCACTTTGTCATCCGTATAGAAAGCTTCCAGGGTGAGCTTTTCTCATTGCTATCGGTCCCGTGTGTCAAATCTCCAGTGAAATAATGAGTCTAATGGAAGCATCACCTGATGTAGCAAATACACCCTTTGGCCCATCGCCGCAATTTAAGGAAATTGTTTGATGACACAATCACTACAGTGAACAGTGTGCATGTTTATGAGTCACATCCTTCGTGGTTGAACCCCTTAGTGATAGACACTTCTGCACGAGCTCCAGACGGGTGCCCTGGCGGCCCGCTGTCTTGCCAACACGCCTTTGCCATATTCTGCGCAACGTAATTAAAGGAATGGCCTCTTTCAGACAAACTCTCTTCTGATTACCAGGTTTTCCTTGGATTAAGTGTAAGTTATAGGAAAATAGAAGAAATTCGTAAAGAAGAAATGTATTAGTGTCACATCAGAAAAATATAATTGCAAAGGACTGTTAAATAATCAGCTAGTTATCTCTGGGCTATTACCATGGTTATAGTAATAACCCCGAAATAACCATTTTTAATATCTTGGCATTTTTATCTTCTATTCTTTTTGAGAGTGCATACTTCCTTTATATTTCATTGAGGTCATATGTAACATGTTAAAACACTGTGAGCTGTTCTTTCCTTTTAACCAAAAAGTGAAAATTCCCTGCATTTCATTAAATATTATGTGAAAAGAACATGCATGCCTTTATAGAGATATTCCCTACCTCGATTAGTTACCGGTTTAGGATAGATTAGCTTTAATTTTTAATATCACAAGTAGTCTCCTTTAACATATGTTTGCCTTTGTTTCTGATTATTTTCATGGAAAACATATATAAAGAATTGAAGTTTTTAAAAAAATGTGTGCATGCATTGCATCCAAAAAAGTGTCCATAATTTCTACTTCTGGTTTTCAAAACACATGCCAGCAATAGGTTTTATATTTTCATCAAATTAATAAGTGATATCATATAATGTTTTCTATTTACATTCATTTTAGTACTGATGTGGTTAAAAATCTTGTTACAGGTTGATTGGTCATTTGCAATTTCCCTTAGTGAACTTCTTTATTTCTATTAAGTTTATATTTTAAAATATTTTGAGAAAGTCAAGATTTTTAAAAAATTAATTATTTACCAGTCATTTGCAAATATATTTTTCTTGTTTGTCATTTGCCTTCTAAATTTACGAGAGGGGACCCTATAAAATGGAATTACCTTCCGGAGGGCGGGCCCCTTGTAGTTCAGGCTCTCCCACTAGGTGAGTGTCCTAGGAACCCATCTGTGTCAGTGGACCAGCTGGTGTTTTTGTGAGAGGCTGAATTAGGTTTCAGTGAATTTTTCTTAAGACTTTTTCAATGCATTTGCCCATTGCATGATGGGTGATTTATGAGTGCACCTGCCAACACTGCACTGAGTGTTCAGCAATTTTTTACCAAAAATGGCACGAGCCCCCCAAGCCACACCCTTCCTATTCACCCAATCTTGCCCTGAGCGACCTTTATTTTATTTTCCTGGATAATAAAAGTCCTCAAAAGGAAACATTTTGCTGATGTGAAAGAGCTGAAACAAGCAAACAAACAAAACATGGCAGAAGCACTAAAAGGCATCAAAATCGAGGAGTTCAAGAACTGCTCTGAGCAGTGGGAAAAAGTCTCAAAAGGTGTATTGCATCAGATGGAGAGGACTTTGGAGGCGACTGAAGTTTAAACAGGTAAGTATAAATAAACAATTTTTTATGAATAAATTCTTGGTTTTGGGGGGTCCCCTTCGTATTTATATCATTTAACATACAGATAGTTCATTTTTATACATTTTATTTTATCAAATAAATCAATCTATCTTTAATATTTGTACATTCATTTTCATGTCCTTACCAAACAGGTTTCAAATTAATTTTCCCTCCCAAACAGATGTCCTTCCCAGATTTCAAATTAATTAGTTTTAATTTTCCCCCTCTCCTCCTTCCTCCTTCCTCCCTCCCTTCCTCCCTTCCTTCCTCCCTCCCTTCCTCCCCCCTTGTTTCCTGTTCCACCACCCTGCCGGGCCCTCGCCAGTTCATTCAGTTATGTGCTTCCTTTCACCCTACTCCCCATTCCCACTTCCTTGCTTCCTCTCCAATATAACAATTACCATTTGTTTTTGTATCTTTTTTGAGTCATGTGTTTCTGTGAAACATTCATCCGTTTGTGTATGTTGTTAATTTACATAAAAGCTGCTGTGGGCTGTAAATCTCATTGTTTCTTGATTTTTTTTTTTTTGTTGTTCCACCCAAGGGCCTTAACTTGACCTTGCGGCTGTGAGCGCACATGGACCCTTGGCTCGTTGGCCCGGAAAGTGCCGGTTCCCGCCGTGCGCACTCGGAGTTCACGTAGCCACAGCGCCGGACCTGCCGCCCGCAGACAGCACTTCCAGGGACACCCCACGCACAGCGGTGTTGGGAGCTGAATCGCGGGGCGCAGGCGCTCCTTCGTTTAATTCAGCGAAGCGCTGCGGTCAGCTGCAGACCGTGCTGTGCTGTGCTGCACCCAG
>CM052551.1:1334375-1349287 GCA_028533065.1 Trachops cirrhosus
GGCTCCCAGAGGAGCAGAAACGCAATGCTGACCAGCGCGCCCGGCCCTTCGTGCATCCAGCGGCCGAAACAGCAGCAATCTTTCTTAGCTGCCTACGTCCCCACGCCTCATTTTGTAACTGGGAGTTTCGTGCCTATCGCCCCCTCCTGCCCCTACCGCCAGGCCCCACCCGTCTCGCAGCCGTCACTCTGTTCCCTGTGTCTCTGAATGTGTTTCTGCTCCGTGTTGTTTTTATTTGTTTCGCTTTGTAGATTCCACATGTAAGTGAAATCATGCAGTATCTGTCCTCCGTCCGACTTACTTCATTTAGTACAATCCCCTCTAGGTCCATTCCTGTTGTCACAAATGGCGAGAGGTCATCCTTCATGGCCAAGTAATATTCCACTGTGTATATACACATATAAACACACACATAAATACATGTGTTAACATATATACATATACATGCACATGCACATGTAAATGCATATGCGTGCATAAATACATGCACACATGTGAATACATGTGCATGAACACACACGTGTATGAATACATACACACGTGTAAATGCATGCACATGTATAAGCACCCATGCATGTATAAATACATATATAAACACAGGCACATGTATAAATACACATATGTGTGCTTATCACATGTTTTTATTATCTGGGGGCAGACACACAGGTTGCACCCACGCCTCGGCTGCTGTAACCAACGCTGGGACGAGTGTGGGGGTGCAGGTGTCCTTTCAAACGACTGTTCTTCTTCTCTTCACATAAATAAGCAGACGTGGAATTGCTGGGTTATAAGGCAGCTACATTTTTAATGTTTGAGGCCTGTCTATGCTGCTTTCCACAGGGGCTGCATTCCCGCCAACAGTGCACACAAGTTCCCCTCCCTCCGCGCCCTAGCCAGCACTCCTCCGCGGATGGACCAATGACGGCTGTTCTGACCGGTGGGAGGGGCCTCTCGCTGTGGTTTTGTGTGCGGCTCCCCGATGACGAGTGACGTCGAACGTCTTTTCACGTGTCTGTGGGCCATCAGGTGTCCTCTTTGGAGAAATATCTACACAGGTCCTCTGTCCATTTTTAACTGGACTGTTGACTTTTCGATGTTGAGTGGTAAGATGTGAGGAATCTGGAATCAGTCTGTGCTTTGGTGGCATTCTGCGGTGCCGCACAAAGCAGGGAGACACGCCGTGGAGACGCTCTGAGTGCACGTCTGCGGCTCAGAATGCAGACTGCGTGCTGCCTCCGATTGCCCAGACTCCGTGCTGGCGAGCGGCTGGGTCGCCCAAGTAAATGCTTCTGTTTAAATACAAAGGATGACACACGTAGACCTGGGTGCCACCTATTCCCGTGTTAATTGTTTCAGCATTAAATGGAATTTTAATGACCATTATTTGCATGTTTCTCAACGCAGTCCTTTTCGCCAAGTAGATCACGCCCTAACTGAGTGTGTCCAAAACAGGTGCTTTTCGAAGTCATGCACCGTTTGCAAACCCTCCTTTTTGGGGCCACGGGGTGAACGCTGATGTCACCCCGCTACTGAGGCACACAGGGCCCCCGGGAAAGGCCCGAGGAGCCTCTGCTCCGACCGTCCCAGCAGGAGGCCGAGAGGAGCCGTCGCTTTCCGTGAGAGCTGTGGGCAGCGTCTCGGCATCCACACGACAAGCAACCCTCCTCCGTGTGGGAAGCCTGCCGCAGCCAGTGGGCTCGGCACCGGGGCTGTAAAAACCGGGACAGGTCGGCGGCACGTGCAGGCGGCTGCTCTCCCCAGCCACACGTGTCTGGGCGACGGCAGACAATCCTCGGGATGACGGATTTCAGCCCCGGTCTCCCAGCATCAGCTGTCAGGAGAAACTTTAAAGGAGCATCGAAGAAATGAGGTGAATCATCCCGCGCTCCCCTGTGACTGCTGGGCAGGGGCCTCCGGGATGAAATGAGATTGTGGTTACATTTCCAAATGGGTTGCAAACCCAGTGCAGCCCTCCTTGGAGACTCACAGCGTACACTCCCCCGAGCCCTGCTACACTGGCTACACTGTTGCATCCCCGCTGCTGGCGAGTGGCAGCCAGCCCGTGGGAAAAGCAAGTGCTGGGAGGAGACCCCGGCGATGGCTGCCTGAGAGCTGAGTGGGTGCGTGCACACAGCCTCCAGCCCGCGTCAGGGTCGCCCGGCCACTCGGCCCACCAGTCGCTGCCACGATGGCACACGAGCGGACGGTTTGATAGCCGCCCTGCACCCCGGACAGGAAATCGGCCTCTGCGGTGCCTCCTTCACTCCTGTGGCTCCTGAGCTTCCCGAGGGGCTTCCCTGCAAGGCCCTGGCAGGGGGGATGTGTTTCTGTAGTGGCGCCCTTTCAGCGCGAACATGGTCACCCCCATTTTACCAATGAGTGGCCTGTGCTTTCTTCACTGGTGTCCAGTGGGCCGAGGCCACGCAGCCAGCAGGGGTGGAGAACGAAGTTCACACCTTCATCCACCGGACCACAGCTGCCTGCTGTGTGGGCATCGGTGCCCCATTGCACTGAGCATTCCCACCTGAAGCGTAGAGAGATCTGTAATTCTGTCGTTAGAGATGCTCATTGTAGGCCAACGCCTATAAAAATACACAAGGCTTCCTGATTAGCTGAATCAGGAGTGACGAGCATCCCACAGGCGTTAAAACAGAAAATGACCAACCCGGGCTCCTCTCTCACAAGCCGGTCACAGCCCTGCAGAGACAGGGGTCGTGGGCCATGGGGTCAGAGGACTTTGCTCCGAGGACCAAGCCTGACGTTTACGTAGATGCCTTAGAACCTATTGCTTACGTGCACTTCCCCCCGAAGGAAGGGGGTGACCCCTGGCCCTTGGTCAGATGACACAGGCGGTGGTCAGTCCCGGCGTGAGGGCCAGGACCGGGGCCAGTGCCACGAGGAACGCAGGCTGCTGTGGGCGCCGTGGCCAACCCAGCCTGGAGAAGGGCCTGCGACCTGGAGCGGTGGACAGGCAGGTGGTGGACGGTCCAGGGAAAGAGTCAGGAGACGTGGCTTCTGGTTCCAGTTCTTGTTGTGGCAAGATTCTAGGTCAGCCGGCCTGTCTGGGCTTGGTTTCCTCATCTCTTAAGTCAGGGATTTATATTTGTTACCTTCAAGGTTCCTCGCCAACCACGTTAGCTTCCCAGGATGTGTTCGACAAGGTGGAACTGGGAGAGAGTCGGGGTTGGTTGGGGCGTAGAGGAGGCTGAGCCGATGCGCAGGCCAACTTCACAGCCACGTCCTGGAGCCCCAGGCCCAGGGGCCCACAGAGAGGACGCCGAAATCCAGGCGAGAGAGCCCGGCGACAAGAGCACTAGGAAGGACGTAGCAACGGTCCACTCAGCTTCGATCCCCAGCTTTCCTCCTCAAGACATTTCTAAATTAACCCTTGGTGGGGCTGGCCCGAGGGAGGCCAGATGAGAGAGACAAGCGTCCTGGAAGGAAAGTTTCCGGCCACCTCCTTGGCGCACTCCTTTCATTGTCCCTCAGCTGAGTTCTGGCAAGCATCTCCAAGTTCTCAGGACCGGTCTCGGTTCTGTTAGAGATTCCCGTATTCTCCGAGGAGCATAACTAAAGAAACTGATAAACCGCAAGGACATTTAATAACATCCTTCTAAGGGAGGAATTGGCGGCCTCAGGTTTTTTCCCTCGAGGGAAATCAGTTTAACTGACTCAGAGTAAAAGCAGCTTGATTCAAGAAGAAACTTTCTTTAAATCTGCACTACATTTTAAATCCGTTTAGCTCTTAGTTTACCCAGCCAAGTGACTTTTAAAAATGTGGTTTTATTTATTTTACAATCGAATGATCTTTTTTGAGGGAGATAAGTAGGTAATTTGAGGATTTCTTTGGGTTTGCTGCTTGCCTTCAAAATCAAGTGGAATAGCTCTTTGACTAGGGGAGGAAATGCATTCATCATTATATACGTTATACACATACAACATATGGATTACATCAATTATCATCATCCATTTTATTATATGGTATACTGGTTATAGTAATGTAGTGTATCACTGTACATGTGTGTCACACGTGTGCTTTGACTTTTCGATCTAAGAACAGAACTGGAAATTCTGGGCTAATGACTCCAGTTCGCAGATGAATACAGATGAGCGGGAACTTTGTAGTGCTCACTTCCTCAGGGAGTAACTGTTAACAACCCAAACACTGATCGGGTACAGCTTGGTTACGTAGACTACTGTTCAGGGTCACAGCAGACACCGCAGAGCTATTCAGAAACGCAGACAGGGGTTCGTGTGTGTGACGTGAACAGACGGCCACAGCAAGCTGTTGCCCCACTCAGGCCTTCGGCACGGGTCCTGCGGGGCCCGGTGAATGTGCGCAGACGGGCGCCGAGCAGTGGGCACCGCGCTGAGGTCTGGGCTGCCCTCGGCAGACAGGACCGTATCCTGTGGATGATGCATCTTCTGTTTTGTGCAGACTGGATAAACTTTACCTTCCTACTAGAATCGGAAAAGCATTTGAAGGGAAGCTAAGACTCCAGCAAGCTGCCTGTAGACAGACATGCTCCTTGGCCTCTGAGTCCGAGTGCAGCATGAGGGCCGAGGAGGGCCGTGTGCCACTCCAGTCTCATTTCCTAGGACCCCTCGGCTTTTAGCTTTTATAGAAGGTGTCTAACACACGCGTCACTCAGTAACCTGATGAAGGGGATGGTGATGATGGTGATGATGGTGATGATGGTGATGGTGATGATGGTGGCAGTGATGATGGTGATGGTGATGATAGTGGTGGTGATGGTGGTGATGATGGTGGTGGTGGTGGTGGTGATGGTGATGGTGATGATGGTGGTGGTGATGATGGTGATGGTGATGATGGTGATGGTGATGATGGTGATGGTGATGGTGATGATAGTGGTGGTGATGGTGGTGATGATGGTGGTGGTGGTGGTGGTGATGGTGATGGTGATGATGGTGATGGTGATGATAGTGGTGGTGGTGATGATGCTGGTGGTGATTTCCTTGGCCTTCGGAACCCTACTGGAACTTGCTCCGTCAGAGGGGTGTCAAGGGAGGGAGTGGTGCCAGACGAAACCTTGGACTATGTAAGCGTCCACATTCCCAAGTGTTAATGGGGTAATAACTCGAAACAACAGAAAATTGTTAATTTGCTCGTGCATACAAACAGGGGGAGGAGTAGAGGGGCTGTTGGAAGCGCCCACGGCCGGCCGTTGGAAATAACATTGGACTTGACCACTTCACACGGTGTGTGGAGGCCAGTTAGCCGAGTCACCAGCACTGTGCTAGGGCTGCCGAAAGCCGTCGCTGGTTTGGTGACTTTCTGCGTGTCCCACACGTGACAGAAGAGCAAGGCGCGGCAAGAAAAGCCTGTCCTGCGTGCAGCCACCGGGACTCTGAGACCCATCTCCACTGACCTCAGACGGGCTGCAGATACTGACCAGCCCACTGACCAGCCCGCTGACCCTCTCTGCTCTCCACTGTCTCGCCAGGGTCACACCGCCTCTTGTCTGTTTTCTTCCACGGGGTGCGCTCCACCACACGGGCAGCGAGTCTGAACCGGTCCCCTTGCCGTCTCTCCGGCATCTAGAGGGAGGGCTACTGCCGCGTAGAAGACGCTTAGTGCGGGTGTGTTGAAAGGACCGACCCCGCAGCGGTGCCCACTGAGGTCTTTACGTGGCCTTGGCCTCTAGCCTAACCTGGAGTGAAAGCGGGAAGCAGAGGACAAAGGTCAGGCTCTGCTCCTGGGACAAGGCGCTTCTTGGCCAAAAAACTGAAACCCTAGGGTGGGGCAGTCATGAAGTCTTACTGTGCAGGAGAGGCCTTACGACAAACCCCGCCCAGCGGCTGCAGGGAAGGTTAGGGAGCCCGCGCGGAGCTCCAATAAACGCCCTTCCCCTGGCACCTCCTCCCCCTCCCTTCCTGTTGCTGAAACCAGCCCCATTAATCAGATTTAATCATCTATAAAAGTTGGTGTGGAAAAGGATTTACTCATTAAAAATGTTCATCAGCTTGCTACCCACGTCCCAGACCAGCAGAAGCGGAAAAGGAACGCCGCGGAGAGGGCGGACCGGCCGCAGATAAGCCGGCGCGGATATCCCTGCGCCCGGCGGCGGGGTGCCCTCCGCTTCCTGCATTCGCCTTTGAAAATATCAGGCAGGCAGCGAGTAAATGTCACCAAGTCCGCCGCCTCTTTTCTCCTCCTCTCCTTTTAGGTTACTTCTGTCAACAGGTTTTCAGAAGTGGGTTTTCTTCGCGGGCCTCCTTGGCCCGTGCGTTACCCAAGATATTTTCCCTAGTCCTGTGTGTGTGTTTGCAAAATGTCATAAACCCCTCGGCGGGCAGACAGAAAGGCCCGCACGTAGTCACGGAGCCAGAGCGGCTAATTAACGAGAGCCCCCCGGGGCTGGGGGCGTGAGGAATTAGAGGAGAAAGCCGCCGACAGGCCAGCGGAGGATCCCAGGGCCCTGTCTGGAGTCAGCTCCAAGGGAGTCCACCCCCTTACAGAGCCAGCGCTCTGGGCCTGGGGCAGGGGATGCGGCTGCCGGAGGAGCTGGCTTCCGTGTGTGCGTGTGAGAGAGAGAGCCTCGGAGAGTGTTACAGTAACGTTAACGACAGCAAACTTGCACACCCATTTCCACGGATGCTGGAAAGGCCAAGAGCGAAACGTATTCTCCTTCTCCCGCACACGACTTTCCTCTGTTCTCATCGCACCAAGAAAGGCAGCAAGTGCCCGCGGGAGGGCGGAGCTGGGGGGCCCATGGGGAGGCAGCTGGCAAACCTCCCGGGAGGAGCCAGCCTCCCCGCTGGCCCCCACGTGCCCCCCGAGACAGCGCCCACTGCCGACAGCGCCTGGCACTGCTGCCCCGCCCCGGACGTCTGCGTTTTCTCCTTCGAGAAGGCGGTCTGGAGGGGAAGGGGGGCAGGAACAGCCAGCGGAAGGTGCAGCAGAGCCTGTCGCCGGGTCCCCTCCGGCCCTCGGAGTGCGGGGGCTGCGGCTCACCTCTGCTCTCCGGGGATTCGTGTCCCTTCCTTTCTCTTTGTATATGTTTTCTATTCGTCCCAAGTGTGTAGGTTCTTCTGTTGTCTGTCCCTACGATGGCTTGCTGAGCCTTCCAGTCTGTGATGTACGGGATCTCAGGAACCCACCAAAACTGACCCACATGAAGGTTTGGGTGTTTCAACCGGATTTTGGAAGAGCAGGTTGCTCCAGTTGCTACCTACTCACTCGTAGGACGAGTCCATGTCCTCAGCCCACATGTGGTCTTGGAGGATTCCTGTTCTTGACCACAAAACGAGAGGAAAATTCCACAGCCACTCCGCCCAGACAGATGCGCTGGCCGAGGCAGGGGCTTGGACGGTGCTGTGGGGTGGAAGATAAACGGGGTGACGGAGCCGAGCTTCACGATGCCGGCTCCCCCGTCACTGTTCCACGAACGTGCTGGGGTGCAGCTCCCCGTCTGATGGGCAACTCGGAGACGAGAGCCTCGTCTTATCCCTTCCATATCATCCCCGCCTGGACGGTGCCCCGCATCTAGAATGGTATCAACAGTCTGAAGTGAATGAACAAGCTGCCTTCCTGACGTAGAGCCGCAGAGCCGTCCTACTCAGATGCCGAACTAAACGGGTAAACCCCCCACAGGCTGACCCCTGGGCCCCGCGTGGCTCGGAGCAGGGCACTAGGGGGGCCCCCGTGTCCTCTGTTCCTCGCTGTTCCGGTTCTGTCCTTACCCTTGCTCCTGTCCCAGACAGCGGCCCCGAGAATCCCTGTGCCACCTGCCGGAGCGAGCATGTGGGGACTTCAGTCAGCGTCCGCTGGCTCTGAAGCCATGGCTGGTGGCGGTGGGGGAGGGGGCAGGGGAGCCGGACAGGGCGGGGACGTCTAGTGGTCCCTTCAGCCTGTGACCCCCTGACCCCGTCAAGGCCCAGCACTGTGCTGCTTCTCTGCAAAACAGGGCTGAACCGGACCGAGCTCCCACCTCCAGAGCGAGAAACCTAGTGTGGCCGTGGTCGGCGCGCCTGGCAGCTGGCTGCCCTCCCCGCCCTGGAAACCAGACCGTGGACGTGGTGGCTGGGCCCCAGGCTGCTCCCCCGGCGTCAGGGGCAGCTGGTAAGGGACACCATCCCCGGAGCTGGAGCCATGGTGCAGCTGCTGGTGACACGGTGTCGAGCTCCACAGTCGCCCTTCTGTGCCGGTAGGCCCGCTGCCCCTGCCCGAGTGACACTGAGCAGACCCCTCATGCCAGGGCAGACGCTGATGACCTCCGAGGCCGGACCGGTGGAGAGCAATGGGCAGCTGTCCGTTACCCTCACAAATTAGATACACACGGCAGCCGGCCTGCACCGGCGGGAAAGACACCTGCAGCAAACCTCAGAAGGAACCGCCCAGCCCACCGCATCCTGCAGATGGCCCCCCGAGACCAGCACGAGATTCCTGAGGGCCTCCAGGAAAGGCACCCCCACTGACTCAAGTCCTCAGACACCCGGAAGGAGCAGCTGGGATCAGATCCTACCCGTTCCCAGGAATCAGCTTATTTCATGAACCCCTCGCCCCTCCTCCCAACCCCTGCCTCCCCACCCCCACCCCACCCCCACTGCTGTTCAAGTAGCTGGACGTCCCAAACCAGGGAGGGGTGGGGCGGCGGTGATGGATCCTTGGCAGGAAAGGACATCAGCTGGTCTGTTTGTCTGTCTGTTTCCGCAGAAGGGTTGTAGGTGTCTCAGTGGGGAGCCTCGCTTTGGTTACGGGGATCTGGACAGAGAAGCGTGAAAACAGCCTGTCCCCACCTGACAGTTCCGTGAGCTACCTGATCTGCAGGCGATGACCCTGCTGTGACCTCGGCTGCGGTTCAGAGCTCGGGGTGCCTGCCCCAGGCACAGACCCCGGCCAGGCCGCCCGACAGCGGAGCCCCACCGCTCTGCTCTCCATGGCAGCCCCACGAAGTGACGCCCAGACACCGGTAATGAGGAGACATCTGCGCGCTCACCGGTGGTGACACAGGAGCACTGGAGGAGCCGGGAGCTGTCGATCATCTCAGCTGCTCCCGGCCCTGTGTTTATTCAGAAATCGTTTTCAAGGCTGCGGGGGGGTGCCGTTCCGAACTGACAGGCAAGTCTGAACGCCGAGGATGAAGAGTGACTGATGTTCTCACAGGTGGGCTGGGAAGCTCTCGGTCTGCGGGCGGGGGCTCGGCTCAGGATGCCGAGGGGGCTGTGCGGTGGGCGGTGGGTGGCGGGGGCTCAGTGGCCGAGGCTGCGACGTGGAGGCCTGCCCTGGGTCTGCGGCAGGAGCCCCCCACAGTCCCCGCGGAAGACACTGCGAAGGCAGAGACTGGTTAACTGGTAGTGAAATCCTCTTCGATGCGTTGATTTGTTGGTGACTTGGGGATTTTCTAATCTATTTAATTCAGAAGATTTTTCCAATCTGTCACGTACGTCATCATCTTCATTGAGAAAAGAACAGAGACTTTTAAAAACATCGAAACTATGGGAATCCAGGAAATGGGGAGCAGATCTCGGGACCCCGGCGGGGACGGCAGCCACCCCGACACATCGCCCCTCTAGCTTCCGGAGCCCTGAGCTCAGGGTTCACAGGTGGGCTCGGTGCACACCTGGACTTTCCGACAGGTGCGGAGAACCCTCCCGATCGCCGGGCGTCCTCGCGGGGCAGATGAGAGAGAGGCTCCCTGTCTCCGCGGCATCCCCAGGCCGGCAGAAGTCAGAGGCAGGGGTGTTAAGGGCACATTTCAGTCAACACGGTGACAGATGAGTGGCGCAGAGAGCTTTGGAGGAGAATAATGAAAAGGACCTAATGCAGTGTGGGTGGCCTCCCTGGGGAAGTGCCAGGCAAACGGGACCAGGAAGCCAGGCAGGGCGGGGCTTGTGTGAGCGGCGGGGCGGGGCCTGTGCCAGCAGCGGGGCGGGGCCTGTGCCAGGGGCCATGCTGGGCGCAGGCCGAGCGGTGGCAGGTGGGAGGTGCAGGGAGGAACGGCGCGTGGCCGGGCCCTGTGCCCCTTAGACAGCGGGCCAGCGAGGCCCAGTGCAGCCCGACCCTCTAAGTTTATTACAAACAGGGATTGATTGTAAGTCCTGTCCCCTCTCCCCGATTCTGGATTCCCGATACTTGTTAGCCAGCATCTGTGGGTTCCTTCCTCCGGCCTCATGCTCATTCCTTCGCAAATTTATTCCTCTTCCCTAGCAGCAGTGAGAGTGAAACGGGGTGGCCGGTGGGGTGCATGTGCGTTTGGACTTGGACTCCCGGCGGGAGAAGACCGGCGGGATTCGAGAGGCGGTAGAAGCGGAGCCTGCGGGAGCTTGGAGAGAAGGCTCGGTTACCTTCAGCATGGCGGAGCACCTGCCCCCTGCCCCTTGGTGGGAGGGAGCCGGCCCTGTATTTTTCTCCCTCCTCTCAGCAGGCAGCCGGCGGCAGCTTGCGGTGGGAGCAGAGCCGCGCTGCACCACCGCGCTGAACGTCCATCCGCCGAAATGCCCATCAGGAGGAAGGAGCTGCTGAGATAAGGCTTTGAGTTGGGAAGGGCTGATTCGCCTTGTTGGCGATTTATTAACAGGTCTGTGTCCGTCTCCGACTTAGGAGCCTATAACCAGGGACCGTGGTTTATAAAGTTCAGGCAAAACTGCTGCACGACCCCTCCTATTGCTCAGCTGAGCCTCGTGTGTGCTCCCTACCGACTCCGGACCAGAGGCAAAGCCACCCCACACCGGTGCCCCCTGCCGATTCCGCCTCCCCCACGGCGCCGCCGAGTCGCTTTCCTCTGCGTGGTCTCCCGGGCCCACTCTTCGCTCCACCCTCATCTCCGTCCCTCACCTCCCCGATGTCCCACAGCACTCGCAGCCTCCTCTCCCCGCAGTTACTTACACCCGCTCGTGTGTAAACCGGAGAGCAAGGCACCTTCTGGTTTCCCCTCGACCGGTGTGGAGAATCCTTGGCTACAGAAAAGAAGTCTAACATTCCCTTTCATCTCTTCCTCTGCCTCATGCAGATCTGGATCTATGGCGAGCTCTCAAAAAAAAAAAAACCCAGCAAAACTTAAAGGAAACAAAATCATTGGGCATCCAGCCTACGCATAACGCCATGCTGGGTGCTACGAGGGTCTGGGGGGACTCAGCAGCCTGGCCGACTCCCTCCATCCTTCCCCCTTGGTTTCCGTGGGCCGCCTTTCTCTTGCTGGCCTCCCCAAGTCCAAGTGCAGACAAGACGCTGCTTCCACAGGCTGAAACAGCCCCGTCTCCCACAAAGCGAGCCCCTGTCCCCAGAGCCCACGTACTAGACCCTCCTCCAGGCCGGCATCGCCACGGTGACAGGCCACGACGCAGACTCGCTGGTCACTTAGCCCCGTGCCTTTTGTCCCTCCGCACGTGCCCAGGAAATATGTGTTGAATTAAATCAATGAAAAAGTGACTGACCTCGCGGCACAAACAACCTAGTTATTGGAACACGGGAAATGCCTCACTGCCTGTATGATGCCCACCTACCCTGACCGCGTGCGTTCACACACACTGTGCACCCGGCAGGCGTTTGCCTCTCTCTCACCACCGACGATGGTTTGAATGCGCTGTCGGAATGCATGGTCGCAGCTCCTCCGAAGGCCGGCCGGGAAACGGCGAGGCTGAGAACAGACGTGCGGATTTGCCGAGTGCAGCGGCGCATCCTAGAACTCTGCCAGGTACCCCCTCAGGACGCGCACAGATGCGCGAGGGTGATTCCCACCCACCCCCGTGTCTGTGAGCTGGAGTTTCGTAAAGGCTGAATGAAGATGCAGGAGGCTTCTCTGAGACGCCATAACCTTTCCGCTCCTGCAAAGCCGGAACGCACCGAAATGCACCTCCCAAAAGCACAGACGCTGGGGGGCGCTGAAAACACTCGTTATAACTAACGTTCCTGAGCAGACCCCTCTCAGCCCTCACCTCTAACCCCCTGTCTGTCCTCTGAGGAATCTGCGGACGCGAATCGTCCTTGAATGGCCACAGCCGTGCAAGCCGATGTCGTTTGAAATTCAGGAATCCCCACCGAGGGGCTGTGAGGGCACCACAGTATTTCACCCACTTATTCTCTCACTGAAAGAACAGGTCAGAGGCGTCCAGGACGGCCAGGCACTGCGCTGGTGCCAGGGACTCAGCAGCAGGGAAAAGGCGATTTCCTTCCCGAGGGGTCGACGCCGAAGCCGAGAGACAAGTGCAGGGAGGCAGCGTCTCGCTGCTCAGCGTCGTGGGCACGGCGGCCGAAGCTCCCTGGGGTCGGTGGGAGGACGAGTGTGAACTTGAGTGTGAACACGAGGCCCGGACACCACGTGAATGGCGGCCTCTGTTTGAAGTCCGCCCGCGCACTTTCCGTATCGCTCATTTGGAACTGACGCACGCACTACTCACCATGTGCATGTCTATTAAACTAACCGAGGAAATGATAACCTCCGGGGGAAAGGGGCCTCGGCTGCGACCTCACCGCGTCACCCACAGCAGCGTGCCTTGCACGCCGGAGGGAAATACTGCTTCCTCTGCGATTTTCGATGTTGGACCTCCTTCCAGGAGCCCTTTTGAACTGCCTGCCACCCCCGTAAGGCCTCCGAGGGAGGCCACCCTGATTGAAGGAATTATCTTTACGAGCCGTGAAAATGAAAACGAGGGAACGTTATTTCCAGCCAGCCGATGCTGCTAAACCCGCTCCTGGAATCTCAACCCGACGGCCAATGGGAACAAGCAAACCAGCGAAAGGACGGCCAGGTTCCGCAGCCGCCAGCGAGGCCCACCGAAGGACAGCAGAGAATGAGGGTGAGTCGTCATCGGGGGAGAGGACGGGGACGGGTGAGGCCAGAGCTCAGGGAGCTCATTCGTTCCGTGCTGGGGCCGAGGCTGCAGGCCGCAAGGTCAGTCAAGGTCCCTGTCCTCTCAGGTCTCAGGTGGGCGAGCCACCCGGAGGGCTGCCCCACCCTCGCTGGTGCACATGGGCGGTGGTGGGAACTCCACGTAGCAAGTGCCCTTGACCCTCGTCACTTGGGACTTCCCTGGGGACCAGGCGCCCTGCACCTTCACATGGACACGAGTCCCCAGCAGCAGGCTGATGCCTCCACGCGTGTGCTGGGCCGGGAAGAGGGGACTGCGTGATCGCCACCGTTAGCATGGGTGTGTCCCGGAGACCAGCTTTCCCGCGGTTCCCTCTCACACGGGGGAAGGGTCGCTAACGCGTCACCCCAGCACAGGACTGGTTTCAGCTGTGGTTCGAACCTCTGCCCCGGGAGCCCGGACATTCTGGGCCCAGTGGCCCCGTCAGGGCAGCCGGTGGCCCCAGGGAGGCGTCTAGGGTATCTCCAGTCTTGTCACCCCTCCTTCTATGTGAGAAACTCCATTGAATGTTCTCTCTCTCCTTTAATTTCAGAGTGTCATGGGAGGTGGTTTTAGGGAGCCAGGGCAGGGGGACCCTGTAGCTTTCTGCGGTCTGTAAGTCAGTGGTTTGAAGATGATGCGTTATCCATTTCTGGTCGAGAGGCGGCTGAATTTCACTCATGTGTGACTCGGGAGACAAGGGAAGTCCTCTGCGGCTTGTGGTTTGCTTTCTTGATTTTGCTGTTGGTTTTGGGGCCTTTATTGATGCACGGTGGCATTGCGAAGATTACCTCCCTAGTAGGCCACGGTGCTAAGTGAGATTGCGGAATGAACAGTCAGAACGTGGAGAGCTACCTGTCAAAACAACCTAAGGTCGTTACTCAGTTTCCTCCAAGAAGGCCCGCTGGAGCAGGGCGTCCCCGTCACACGGCATCTGCCCGCCCCGGGAACCGACCCCACATGGAGGGGAACACACGCCGTGTGTGTGTGTGTGTGTGTGTGTGTGTGTGTGTGAGATGGAGACGTGCTCAGTTCCAAAGGCGCTTTAAGACTCAGCCATACGGCCCCGCCCTCTCCCTCCGGACCTGATTCCTCTCCCGCACTGCGCGGCTCCCGGCACCCACTGCGAACGGTCACTGGAGGGCGCTGGAGGGTCCGAACTCACAGCGGACAGAAGTCGCAGCCAATCGACCAGACCCTGCGTTGTGTGCGTTTGGCTCCCGTAGCGCTGCGCTGACGCCCTCGGAGCGGGAAGGCAGCCAGCAGCACAGCGCCCCTGGGAGGGGGACCGCGAATTCGGAGGCTCCTGCGACTGTTCTGGGCACAGAAGCAGGCACCACTTGGATGCTCTTCCCTGTGGGCGGAGCCATCACCCCGTCTGCACAGGGCACCCAGTCGGCAGGACGGGACAGACCAACCCCCAGGGGGTCGGCACAAAGCACAGAAACATGTCTCAATGCAATCCGTGGGGTCACGTCCTTAAAAAGTTAAAACACTTACAGAAGGGAAGTCCACCTGGCATTTCTCCAGTCCCTTCTCTCTGGAGGATGAGTGGGTGGCCGAGAAATGGCAAAGAGGGGAGGCGACACCCCATTAAAAGCTCCAGGTAATCAAAACAGAGAGCGTGAACATGCTTGAGCGTGGCCTAATGCACGATTCTTCATCCAAACAGGTGCATTCGTTATGGGGAAAATGACCTTCAAGTACCAGTAAGGCGACGGGGCCTGTTCTGATTTCTTACTTCTCCAACAAGAGTGCGGCCAACTGCGGAAACAAGGGCGTGAAAGATGCATCCGCGCCCCAGCAGGGCACCGCAGACCTTCAAGTTCATCGTGCACAGCTGTGCGAACTGCTCAGAGACGGCAAGTCACCCAAAGGTGGGGCGTTCCCACTGATAACGCCCCTCTGGGTCAGTCACTCCTCCCCCGTATTTCAGAGACCGAGACTGTGTTGTTACTCCGTGGCTATTGTTATTATTAATGCGACAAGCACAGCTAATATGTCATTTTCTGCTTTGCCTCACTGCAGCGACTGCCATCACTCAGCGCCGTCAGTGAGGGGGGGAAGAAAAGATAGTAAAAGGTGCGAAGTGGCACATTTAC
>CM052551.1:1349387-1391807 GCA_028533065.1 Trachops cirrhosus
CCCCCTCCCTCTCCCTCTCCCTCTCCCCTCCCCCTTCCTCCTCCTCGGAGAATGGTCGATGGTCACATGTTTATACGATGGAGTACATCAGAGAAATTCATTGAATGGACTAGATCCACATGTCAAATTTTTTAAATTTCAAAAATATGTTAAACAAAAAAGGCAACTGCAGAAGGAATGTTTTCAAACGCACACAGTACTCTGTACTATTAGCGTGTGCATTGTAAGCAGGGAAACAAGAAACATGGACTTGAATGGGAAAAAAGAGAAAAACTGGGATCAGGTTGGGGCCGAAAAGGATTCAGCGAAAACTCGAATTTTTTTTCAAGTTAAAAGGATCAGTGAGTGACGTGAACGTGGACAGATCTTCGAGTGTGTTTGGCCTGGGCAGTGGGGGCGCGCACCCACGGGGCTATTCAAATATTCTGTGTTTTTCTGACACTTGAGATATCCCGTAAGGACTTCCCAGATACGCTTTAAGGTGGAACACAGCACAGCCTCCCCTGAGGGTCTGAGTGCGGGTTCATTCGGCACTGGCGAGGCAGCGTGCACCCACAGAGCCGAGGGCAGGGAACGTGCCTTCCTCAGGAATCCCGCCGGTCAGGCCGCAGGCCCAGACGGAGGAGGACAGTCCCTCGGAGCTGGACGACGGCCCCTTTTCTCCTCTCAGACTCACCCCCTTCCGGAACCAAGCACCTCTCTTTGTGCTTGTCTTGCTTTTTCCAAAGCTCTGTCTCCAAAGGCGTCTGTGCTTTTCGCTCCTTTGTTTTGCACTGAACCGACCTCGGCCGTCCTTGTCCTCACGTCCCTTCCTGCCCCTGCCCTCTCTGCATCGCTCCCTGGGTGTCCGGTGGATACCAAGGCCCGAGGCCGGACGAGGCAGGTGGGAAGAAAATGCCTTCCCGCTTCAGATGTTACTCTTTGCCTGTGGATTCACCACTTAGCTGTCCATACACCGGGTTTCATTCAGGTGCCTCGGCTTCCCCCAGTACACGTTGGAGCATCGCACGGACATAATGCCGTCTCCGACTGGATAGGGTGGCTCGGTGCACTAAATGCTTTTTTAATTGCTGTAAGAGCATCAGACAAGCTGACCCCCACATTCTCATTGTTCCCCAACTTTGTGCAGCCTGTGGGTCAGGAGTCAGGGGCGGCCTGGACGGGCAGGGCGCATTGGGATTCAGAGGCATTGAAGGAAGAGCTGTCTACCCCAAGTTCAAGTAAGAGGAATTTAACACACTTCCTGTACCTTCTAAAGGGAAGTGCATTCCTTTATGTCATAGACATTTTCAATAAATAACAAAACAGAAGGAGTTTCTGTTAACCTTCACGGGGTGGGAAAATTGCATTAGCAGAAACTTCATTCTCTGGGGCACTCTTGTTAACCGAGACTTTGACTTTAATTTGCCTAAGTGTTTATCTGTCTGCCATCAAAGGACCAGACAATTGTGTTATAAATAAATGGAAGTGACAGAAAACTAGCCGAGAAGATTCTCTCCTCACCCCCGTTAATTTTAGTAAATTAATTTGATGTAGGATAAAATCTATTTTGGTGATCTCGTAGGATAATGAAAGTATTACTTAGCTAGAATAGTGTGACCCGTTGAGAAGCATCACACTTTCCATCCTCTGTTAAATACACAGTTACTGATTCCTGGAGACCTACCCTTAGCTAGACGCCTGGAAGTACCAGGGACACAAAGGTGAGAAGAGAGTGGACGCTGCCCCAGCCAGGCCACCGCACCCGACACACACCACTTCCCCTGCCACAGCCGGCCGTGAACCTGGACGCAGCGTGGAGAAGACTGCCACTCGTAGGGGTCGGACAGGGCTGGCACGACATGGCGACCCAGGGACGGGGGACGCTGAATGAGTAACTGAGACGGGTCACAGCTGGTTGTGAAGCTGTGCAGATCAGAAGAAACACCATTCCTTTTATATTTGTGAGCTGCTTTGCACGTAGCAGGTGCCAAATAATGGTTCCTTTCTATTCTCATCCCCCAGGAAAAGAAGCCGTACCTTATACTATTTTTTTTATTAATCATAGTAGCTAGCACAGTGCTGGGCCAGTACGGCACATTTATTGGTTATTTAATCGTGTGCATCTCTCACAACAATGACCAGAACCTGGGGACTTGTGGCCGGCCAAGGGGCGTGCGGTCTATCACAGGAACCCGGGCACGCAGGGCCCTGGGCCCGCTGCCCGCTGCAGACCTGCAGGCCTCCCCGCAGGTGGCTGTGCTCTGGCACTGGTCACCCAGTGCAGGTGACAACGGTGGACTGGAGTGTCTGTGCTGGGCTCCAGTGTTGCCTCCGTAACCTCCCACTGCCGTGTAAGCCGAGTTCACGAACGGTTCGCTTCTGCCACCTTTCTGGCTGCTGTAGGCAGTTTAAGTGTTTCCGTGGGTATCTCTGCCGTAAGACTAAAGTGAAAGTATTGAGACTTGCACTAGAGAAATACCAAGATGGGCTCGGAAGGAAGCACAGGGGGAGAACAGCTTTACTGATGGTCAACGCAAGCAGAGAACTCAGGGGTCGCCAAATATTTCTGTGTGTCCTTACATCTGACAGATGTATTTTGGCAATGAGCAAAATCTGTCCCAGCATTTTAGGCAAGATATAAATTGACTCAAGATTGCTTGTAGAAATGAAATGTATATGAAAATGATCAATCAGTATTAACCTCCTAAAATTGGCACGACTAATGAAAAGTAAGGTTCCCTTCGAACAAAGGATGAAGCGAGAATAATAACAATGGAAAATATATTTTTATGATGCCAGTACATCGGAAAGTGACCTAATCCAAGTTCAACAGAAATATTAATAGCAATGGGGTCATTGAAACTGCTCAGCCAGAAATATGCACGTTACCTCTGAAGGAACTGGGAGCAAGACGGATTTTAATATTATCAAAATAAACTTCTATACATATATTAAGTCAACACCTTTAGTTTGCTGCCTTAAGCCTTAAATTTACTACTTAACTTGAAATAAAACATCAGGGCTTCTCTTTAATTTTAGTCGACCTTTTATATATTACAAGTACGGGGCAGGTTTGTTTGCTCTCATTTAAGACCTGAATTTAATTTTGGAATAAAATTCTGTGACTCGGTGTGAAGAGCAGGCTTTATGTTTCAGCCCTCGTTAATCACCAGGAATGCATTTCTTTTTCGTACTTTGGAATCGGGACAAGAGCATCCGTGTGGGCATGGCTGTGTTCGAGTGCCTGAAGGACTTCCTGGAGCAGGAGGCCTGTTCACTGAACAGATGAGACCATCGCATTGCAGGGAACCACGGCGAGATGACAAAGCAGTCCACGCACTGAAAGGACTGTTTTGTTTTTATGAAATTATATTTTATTGGTTATGCTACCACAGTTAGCCTGAGTTTTCCCCTTTTGTCCCCCTCCACCCAGCACCCCCTACTCCCTCGGGCAATCCCCCCACCATTGTTCGTGTCCGTGGGTCGTGCGTGTAAGTTCTTTGGCTGCTCCATTTCCTATGCTGGACTTAACGTCCTCAGGGCTGTGCCGTAACTGCTTCTTTGTGCTCCTTAGCCCCTCACCTCTTTGCCCATTCTCCCCCTCCCCCTGCCATCTAGCAACCTTCTGGTAACTAACTTCTTTTCTCTTGTTTTTAAGAGTTTCTCTTTATCTTTAGCCTCTGGCTTTTTAATTATGATGTGTCTTGGAGTGGGTCTCTTCGCATCCATCGTAATTGGGACCCTCTGTGCTTCCTGGGCTTGCATGTCTGTTTCCTTCACATGATTAGGGAAGTTTTCTTTCACTGTTTTTCCAGATAGATTTCCAATTTCTTGGTCTTTCTCTTCTCCTTCTGGCCCCCCTATGATGCAAATGTTGAACTGTTGAAGTTGTCCCTGAGGCTGTTTATACTGTCCTCATTTTGGGGGGTTATTTTTTCTTCTTCTTCTGCATGTTCGTTTTTTGCCTCCTTATGTTCCAAATCATTGATTTGATTCTTAGCTTTATACTGTTGTTCCCCTGTAAATGCTCTTTATTTTCATTAGTGTGTCCTTTGTTTCTGACCAGATCATTTTTATGCTGCTGAGGTCCTCACTAGGTTCCTTAGGCATCCTTCTAAACAGTGTTTTGAACTCTGCATCTGATAGATTGTTTATCTCCATTGTGTTTAGCTCTTTTTTTCTGGAATTTTGATTTATTCTTTCATTTAGACCATGTTTCTTTGTCTCCTCATTTTGGCAGCCTCCCTGTGTTTGTTTCTACAAATTAGGCAGAGCTGCTTTGACTCCGTGACTTGGTGGTGTGGGTTAATGTGGTAGGTGTCCCATAGGGTCCAGTGGCACAGTCTCCCCTATCACCCAAGCTCAAGGTGCCCAAGGTGCACCCTTCATGTGGGCTGAGCACACCCTCCTCTTGTACTTAAGCGTTGGTTGCTGTGGGCAGGTCAATGGGAGGGATCTACCCAGGCCAGTCAGCTGCAAGGACTGATCACTGGCCACCAACCTCCACCCTCCGTGGAGGGTCAGCTGTGCAGAGGCAGGGTGGTGGTGCTCCATCATGATCTGTAGCCGTCCACTGGGTGCGCTGGCCGGGAGGTTTCACAGGTGGTACAGGCCAAGGCCGGCCCCCACCTGTGTTTTGCCCAGGGCCACTCTGCCTGAGCTGTAAAGCAATCTGAGATGGCTGCTACTTGTGCTGGGCTGGGAGATTCCCGGATGAAGCCAAGCTGTGACTCTAATCTGGTTGCCTAAGGCTTACTGAAACCAGCTACTGCTTATTTGATAGGATTTAGGAGCCAAGACCAGCTATTCTTATGGGAAAGCAGCTTGAGTACATCTATCTGTAAGTTGAAGGGGGTGGAGCCTCTGTGGCTCCCCAAGGTGGGTCACACAGTGCTAGCCGGGTTGATGGAGTCTCAGATATGCACCAGCCTACTGGCTCTGTTGGGGGAGGGCTCTGCAAAGGGACAGTGGCCTCTGCTCACCCTGATGCCAGACACTTTGGTCTCTCCCTGCACACCACCCAGGAGCCTCCCCTAAATCAGGACCACACCACTGGCTGATCCCACATAGCACGGCGGCCCCAGGAAAATGGTTGACTCCCCCCAGGCTGAAGTGTGATTCCAAAGACAAGTGGAGACCCTCTCACGACACGTCCAAAAAGCAGGACACAGCCTCCATCCTCAGATTTGTACAGGAGAAACCACTGAGAAAACTCACGCCCCATTCCCCGGTGTCCTGCCGTCCCCCCGCACCCCGCCCAACGCCCTGAACTCTCCAAAGATGCAGACTCTTGGTGGCGGGCACCCAAACCAGCCACTGGGGGCGCCATCCTGCCACACGTGTTTCTTCTGGTTCCACTTCAGGAAAAGGATCGGCCGGCATACTGGCTGGGGGACAAAGCTGTTCTCCTTCCTTTCTTTAACAACAACAACAACAAAAAACGATCTTACTTGACACTTACCAGACATCTTGAATCTGCGAGTTGCATCTCACATCACTTCAGGAAAGTCTTCTATCGTCACTCTCCGTCCTGGCCTCTGCGACACGGCGTTCCCCTTCTCACACCTCTTCTCCCGAGCCTCCTCCGTGGCTCTGACATTTTCCATCTGTTTGCACCTCCTGGGTTGTGGGTGGGATGCACTTCCCGGTGGGCGGGATGGTTCCCTCTGACCCATCGTCCGAGTTTACCCTTTCTCTCCGTAGCTCTTTCCGAGGCTTGCACGCCCGCCCACCGGGGCAGTCGTGTCCCTGGTAGTGTCCCTCCAAGTGCGGCTTCAGGGCCACCGCGTGGGAGTCACCGGGGAGCCTCCTGGGAAGGAAAACTCCTGCGCAGGAGTCCTCGGGGGCGCACCCAGGCCCCGGGCTTTCTGGAGCTGCCTGGCCGACTGCTGTGCGTGCCAGTCTGCGGAAACACTCATCCACAGGACCGCTCTGTCCAGTTTACACACTCTGTTCGACTTGTTAAAAATAGCCTTGACGATCCCTTGCTTTCTGTTTCCTGGAACATTTTTTTAAGTTTGTCTTTTACTTCTTCAAACGCAATAACCGTATCTGTTTTCCATTCTAAGATCTGAAGCCTTCCGAGGTCTGTTGAGCTTTCCCTTGTGGCCCCGCGCACTGTGCCGTGCACCCGTCTGCACTCAGGGGCTCCTGCCAGCTGTGCACTGCTCGCTTCCGAGCTGCTGGTGGCTGTGCCGTGAGGCCTGGAACTAAGAGGTGCTCCCCGGGATCATCGCCATTGTCTTGGATCGAATGTGTTGGGTGCTTCAGGTTCACGGAAGGTTCTGGACCAAGCGCCCTGAGACCACGTGAGGACTCGCTAGTGGTTAAAACTGCTCAGAGGCAATTTTGCTTTTCCTCCTGGTCGGACTGGCTCGACGTCGAATCTCCACTCAGTCCCCAGAGGCTGGAGGAGGGTGCAGTTGCTTCTGACTACATTGAAGATGGTCTCTGGGTCCCTTTAGGGGGGGGCTGGTCACTAATTAGACTCCCCACCTTGTGCGGGCCATCACCGAAGCTCGGGACACCGTACTGCTCAAAGCTCGAAGTCACCGGCATCAGCAAATAACTCAGCGGCATCGATGTTGAACTTGAGGTAGGGGTTAGTCCAACGTCACCAGCCCTTGCGTGCTGTCAGGATCACACCTGCACCACACACACACACACACACACACACACACACACGCACGCACGCGCGGTGCTGTGCTGAGGCAGGACTTGGCCAGATCGTTAGCACCTTTTAGTGATGATTAGCCAGGGCAGTCCCTCCCGACCGGGTCCTCCTGGAGTTTTTAACTCCCAGAGCTGCGCCCCCTCCCCCAACCTGCCTCCGCAATTCATCCGTTACATTTCAGGGTCCCACCCCTGCTTCCCACGGCAGTCGTGGGTTTCTGCGTTGGGAAGACGTGACTTCCGGTATTTGTCTGTTGGTCTCTCCAGTTTGGGGGATAGCGGTCTGCCCTGTGACCTCACTTCTCTTAGGGATGGAAAGAAAGTTGTCGATTTTCCCATGTGTCCAGCTTTTATTTGTGGCCGGCCAGAGTGATGGCTGCACACTTCCTATAAACCAGAGCCTCGGGGACCTCGGGGGACTTCAAGGGACCTCGGGGGACCTCGGGGGACCACGGAGTCTAGACTTGTGTTGACGTGAAGCTCTTCAATCTCTTCTTAGTTTATAAATATCTTCGCAGAGAAGACCCATTCTGTGGATCATTTATTGAAGCTTCACACTGGATTCATAGCACTTTAAAAAAATTCTGTTAAACTTCAGTGGTCTTTGGAATTTAGAAGTATTTCTTTTATCTGCACCGGTCGACTTGCGGGCGAATGCCCCCCATTGAAAGGATGAAATGATGGAACCCGAGATAAATTCCCTTCTGCTCTGACAGCAGAGCCCCATTTCCGGCTCCCTATCTCGCTCGTCCGTCTTTTCGTGTGTCCTCTCTGCGGGCCTCCGAGGATGGCGTCCTCGCTCTCGTCTCTGAGGCCAGGCGGCCTCTGGCCTCGTCGCTTTGGATCTTCTGCCTCGCCTGCTCTCTCCCCTTTCTCAGCTCGTGGCACACAGTACCTCACACCCCCGGATTTCTCGGATTGCTCCGTGTAACTTTAATTGCCCATCGTTGTCTCTTATTACGTGCAGAGGAAAAAGCTAACGCAAGAACCGAGGGAAGGTTTTCTGTTGGCCTGATCGGTCATTCCTGATGAGGCTCACACAGCGGAGCCCGATGTCCCCAGTCTTACAGACGCACAGTGGGGTGAACCCAGTTCAACCCAGAGGTCGCGTCACTGACTCAGAAAGTGCACCCCCTAAAAACCTCATGAAAGTAGAGTGACAACATTGAATGACTTATCGTCCTTTGCCATCTGGATCCTTCTCATGAGAGAACTGAAGCCCTCTTTACAGGAGGCCGCTTGGCTGTCGACTGGCGATCCTTAGATCCCAGAACTCAATGCGTACAAACGAGGCACCAGAGGCGGTCCGGACGGCTGCCCTGGTCTTCGCTCGCTGGAGTCGTCCTGTCCCACGATCTCACATTGGGGTCCCTCCGCGTCGGGAGTCAGCGCCTTTTAGGGCTCGGGTGCTTGCTGAGGCTTGGTGGTTTTCCAGGTTCAGTTATCACTGATATGCTGCTGCTGCTGATGGTGTCAAACAGAAGTGGCGTCCCCCCCTTTGGAGACAAACGTCATCACATCTCTCTGTTCTCACATGCTGTGGGGTATTAAATTCTCTGTCCCTGACCACATTTTATTTCAGACCTTTGCATTTGAGTGGTTATCCTGTCCTGTAAGTACAGTGGTAGGTGTGAATCATAAATATTTGTCCAGACCACCTAGAAAACAGCATGATTAATGTTGTAAATATTTAGCCAATTGATACCAAAGGTTTTATTCTTTATTTATGATTTAATTCTTAAAATTATGTCCCCCAGATGCTCCCCGTTGAAGTAGATGTGACGCGTAGGTGCTCTGGCTGAATCCCACTCCCAGTAATGATAACCCTCACTGAGTGCCCGCCCCCCTTCGTACAGTTAATCCTTTCTCTGAAAACCTGTTCCACAGATAAGGAGGTCAGGCCCACAGAGATTAATGGATTTGCTCAAAGGCAGCTAGTATGTGGAAGATTCACGGTCTGAACTTGGACTTTTGCAACAGCGTCCCCTCTCCAGCACACAGGTAAGCCGTCTCTTCAGCGGTCATGACATCTGATTAACACTCAGTTTCCTACCTCATTTCTCCTCTGTGGATTATGAACCCGTGGCAGGACTGATGAACTTGGCACTGTAAATTCATTTATTTAATCTCTAAGTGACTGATGACATAGATCACTGGCTGGTCATTAACGCCACCGCCATTGAAGTATGACTCTGAGACGGGGCAGAGGGCAGAGCCGCCCAGCCTGGCGCGGGGATGAGACTCAGCGCAAGCGCGGGGCTGAGGGGCGCAGCTCAGATGGAGACGCTGCCGGACTGAGAGTTAGGAGGGTGACGTCACACAACCCACTTGCCCTCCGAGCCTCTCTCTTCCCGTCTGTGAATGGAAGTGGAGGGGCACTGAGCTCACAGCGTGATCAAGAAGATTCAGTGAGATAATGTGTGGAAAAGGGTATTATATTCTAAAGAGCACTCTATAATTTAAGCTGTGATTATTATTTCATTAGAGCGGGATTCACCGATAAATTCCCGGGTGCGGAGACTGCTTGGGAGAGGGAACAGGCGTGTCGCACGCTCCCGGTCTGCTATTTAAGTCTTTGGCACTGGGACACCTCCGGGGCTTCGCAGTCTGGGTCGTGCTTAACTTTCTGCTGGCAGCTGAACACCCTGCCCAGGGTGTACCGCTCGCCTCGCCATCTGTGCTGCCTGCGAAGTCTAGGTCGCGCTACCGGGTTTTCGTGTATTTAGTGTCCTGCGAACGCTTGACTCAGTATTTCAGGGGGTCTTCTCATCGCGCGTTTAAGTCTTCATTCTTCTTTCTAGAACATCCCCCCGTGTCTCGGGATGCACGGGAGGGAGTCTACGAATTACCTGATGGTAACTAATAAGCTTTTGACTGGGGACATATGCCGGAGACAGTGCAGCCCCTGAGGGCCACTGGTGCAGCATGCTGTGAGTCCGGCACACTGCGTGTGGCTCCTGCATGGAAATGCGGGGTCATAGTCGGTCTTCACTGGGAGAAATCACACATTTATAAAACGAAGAGGTCCGCATTTGCCATTGTTTCTGCCACCAGCAATGATGTTGGAAGCCATTTCGCTCCACCAGATCCTCAGAATGATCTACTGTGGTGTTTTTACCAAGAAAATCGCCTCACCCAGGAATTGCAAAGTAAGATGGAAATCAAAGAGGGTATTGCTCTGCTTAAAGTGAAGTCTTTTTTTTTTTTACTCCAAGTAAAATTCACAATGAACTGTAATTAAGAGGGCAATTTGATGGTCCGCTGACACATTTCAGTGGGTCCATTTCCCATGGAACGTACACATGGCAGAAATATATAACAGTCTCTCTGTGTGTTTTAATTAGTGAGATTTGGGTGTTCATTGTGCTAAATTATTTCAGCTGCAATGTTGAAACAAAGATGTAGCACACAAAGCAAAACTAACAAAGGTCCAAGAGGGATATTATTAAAATGTCAACGCGAGTAAGCAGATGGCCTTTGCTTGGCTCAGTGGGTTAGTCACCAGGCCCGTGGCCGTGGGGACTCCAGGGGGGCCCAGTCTCTGCAGAACAGCAGAGAGCAAAGATAGTGGAGAGAGGCGGAGGCAAGTCAGTCATGTCAAGGGGCTCCCAGCTAAGCCCAGGGGTCTGCTTACTTTTTCTTAATCACACGACTACACGACGACCACAATGCGGCCCATTTGTTTGGATCAGAGGCATTTTCCCTCTGCGGTTCGGTAAAGGAAGAAGGAGGAGAATCAGAAGCTGCAGCTCCATCTGCCCTGCCTCCCTGCCCTCCCCTTGGGCCGCGGGCCGCGGGCACGGAGGCGGGAGATAGTGCCTCACCCTAACAGAGCTTCAGCTCATTGCGCCGGTGTGTGGGCGGGCAGTGCCACGCCAAGGCCGTGACCCTGTCACGGTTCGCTAAAGAAGGAACTCAGATTCTCCCCTGGCTTTCCTCCGACCGGCTCCTTAAAGCAACCACTCGCCCCTACTCTCTTCAGGCGCAAACTGGAATGTAGCCAGCTACCTTCCCTGCACACTGGCCAGCACCCTGGACGTTTGCCGCGGCGCTACCGGGCAGCACACCGCAAACCCCGCAATCTGCGCGGTACAGTAGGGCGCAGAGCTGGACCTGCACCCAGCAGAAAAAATGAGAACTGGCGGGAAGTCCATTCCCAGGGCCACGCCCACCGTTGCCTGGTTACTTCGTGACAAACAGGAAGTAATCGCCTGTGCGCAGAGAAGCCCTGAGGGCGTGTCGCTGTCCCACGTGTTGGGGAGCGCACCCAGCCGCGCCGGGGCGCTCTGCTGCGCGACGCGAACACTCGGCGAGGGCAGAGCCCCCCCACGACGGCTCCTGAGGCAGCAGCTGCGGTGCCAGCGCGGACTGTCATTACTCTAGAGACAGAGCCGACGCCAGGGACAGCGAGGTGGCACCGCCCGATGCTCGAAGGACTGTGCTCACTGTTCTGGCCACCGAGCATCACAGGCGCCTGCTCAGAATTAATCTGCTCGTGGCGGACCCTCGGAGACCACTAGTGCTGAATGCGTGTGTGTACAGGGTGTCCCGATCAGAAGCAATGGGAGGTCACGTGTACGTTATTCCCAGTATATGTGACAGCATATCGCATTACAGGACTAAACTGGAGACAGAGCAGGAGGCTGATTGCTACGCGGTGCCGATTACACGACTACGCTGTTTCCTGCCGAAGGACGGAGAAGAACCTACAAGCGCCTGAGCCCAGGGGACTGGAGGATGCACCATGAAAACCGAAGATGGGTGGGGTCTGCCACCGCGAGAGATGGCGTCGTTGCATCGGGGTGAGAGGTGACAGGGGTCACGTGGGGCTTGCACGGAGCTGCCGCGCACGCGGCCAGGCGGCGCCCTGCCTCCTCCGCCTGCCCGGCTGACCCTATATTGGACACAGCTGATTTTTGGTTTGTTCGGTGTTATTGTTGTTTTTTCACATGCTCTTGCTTATTTTACAAAAAGTAAATTATTCCTTACTTTCAGGCAACAAAAAGATGGCAAACCTTCATCCTGAGCTCGCCCTCGTGTTGTTCTGAATGGATTAGGAATGGAAGAGAATCGATCCTCTGAACTGGCACCCCCCTTATTCACACTCCTGGTACCGAGTGTGCAAATGTCCCCGGGCTTTCCGTCCGCTCACCACACACTCATCCTGATTCTGGCCGCACGGGGAGCTCCATTTCCCGAGCGGAGAGGCAGTTCGGTCTCCAGGGTCGTTTGCTACTGCCCCTCGGTTAAGCGAAGTCTACGGATGGGACGTGTAAATGAGCGTTACTGTCCACTAGGGACCAAGCTAAACCCAACGTTTAATTTTGCTGCAAACGCCTATTTTTTCCCAGTTGAAGCTACAAGTCTTTTGTTGCTATTGTTGTTCTCGATTCTTAACCGGTGATGTGATGTGTCCCTGAGCTCTCGAACGGATTCAGAAGGGGCGGGGCTCAGCGACCCAACCGTGCAGCCGTTAGCAGAGATGCCGGCGCACCCGCCCACGGACCCCAGGGGCGCCCTCTGCCGCCGCCTCCCCTAGACAGGTGCGGAAGGAGACGCCCCGCCCCTCTGCAGGGGACAAGGCCTAACAAAGGCTTTAAAATGCAAACCGAAGTGAGCTTCCCGCGTGGGCCCTTTGAGCGGAGGGGGTGTGAGGCGCTGAGTGTGACAGGCGCCTGGGTCAGTCTCCAAAGCCAAGGCCAGGCCACCCGCCGTTCACTAACATTTTTGCAAATAGAAACGGTGCCAGGATGCCACCTTCTCAGCCAGTGGAAAGTGGGTATAAAGATTGTAAGTGTGGCCCCGAGGGGTGACAAACACATGCCTGGATTTGAGCGCAGTTTTGAGGTTGGGTAATTCTATCCGGAAGGTGCTATAAATTCGCATTGACGATTTTCAGAGACATCGGGACACTTACTGAACGAGCTAGAAGTCACTACTGGCTACCACTGCTCTGCAGCCCGCCAAGTCCAGATGGAAGGACATGGCTTTTCCTGAGGCACCCGGGAGAGGGGACCCACACCAGGGCCTACACCCGCCTAGAAGGGAAGCGCGTGGTGGGTGCTTAAATGACGAGGGTGACCGAGCCACAGCGACAACTGGGCTCGCCTCCTGGGCATTGGGTAAGGCTACCTTGCTGCATGTGCCCGTGATGAAAAAAAGTGTGTGTGTGTCTGTGTGTGTGTGTGTTCTTCTGGGTCCAGGGCTGGGACGCTTGGGTGAAAGCCTGCGCCCCCACTGTTGCCTCCCCTGCTCATCACCTTCACTTTGCAGCCAGCTGGTCCCTTCCTACCCCCTCAGCCCTGCTACTCTCAGAGCCCCTGCCTGTCCTCTGGGTCCCTCTTTCCTCGCCCCCTTCCTGCTGGGCCCCTCAGCCCCTCCCAGCTGCTGGGGGTCCCTCAGGAGGGACTCTCAGAAACCTGGGCTTCCCGGCCTCCAGGCCCTCGTCCTGTCTCTGTCCGAAAGACTCCAGGCCCGGTGGGACCCGCTCTTCACAGACACCCGCCCCAGGTGCCCTGCTCTGCAGCCCCAACCCTGTCCCCCTGCCACCAGGTCACCCACGCACAGCCCCTCACCATGCCTCCCACTCCCTTACTGCTGACGCTGCCTTCTTGTCCTCTGTGCCCAGCCAGAGGGGCAGGGCTTGCATGTCTCCCTTCCTCGTGGGTGCCCCACCTGCGCTGGCTCCTCTGCGGAGGGGGCTCCCCTCTGTGGAGAGCTCCATGCTGTAGGGAATGCAGTTGGGAAGTCTGAGTCCCTGTGTCCGTATAAACTGTGTGGACCACGGAAAACTTCACTGAGACTGGACTTTCCACGTGGGATCCAGGAGGGCAGGAGGAAGGACCCAGAGTTGTGAGGCCAGAGAGGGAAACGTCCTGGGCCCGGGAGGACAGGGGACCCACAGGCGGCATGTGGTGACCCCGGCTGCAGACACGCAGGCACCAGAGGCAGACGGAAGCCAGGACTGAGCGGGAACCTGGTGTTGGGTGCGGAGGCCAGTGGTGGGGGCAGAGGCTGGGTAGCGTCACCAAAGACACCTTGTTCCCACTTGGTCAGAGCGACCCCACTTGCTCATGGAATTTCAGTCTCTGACACTCAGTAACTCGGCAGACTGGGCAGGTGCATGAAAGTCTCTCCGTCCAGCTGCAAACGTTCCCTTCTCAGCCCCCTGCTGCCGTCTGTCCCCCGTGTTTCTCTTGTGAGCCAGTGTGAGCTCCAAAGCTCTCTGTTCCTCCCCCTAGAACCCAGCTGGGTGGCATGCAAAGCTTACAGGAAAAGCCCAGAAAGAGGTGCATAGGAAAGTGTTTCCCGTCCCAACGAGGCGGCAACAAGTCCTCTCCCCAAAGAACCCTTGCACCGGAGAGGCCGGCAGACACCGGAGAGGCCGGCAGACACCGGAGAGGCCAGCAGAGAACAGGACCTGTCCGGGACCCGGGCTAGAAGGCCGCCTGCCGCCCTGAGGCCATGCGGTCCAGCGCAGGGCTCCCCCTCTGCTCGGATTCTCAGACACTGCCCCGTTCCCAGCCGCCCCTGCCCAGCGAAGCCCCAGGGTCTTGCCTCCGTGACAGAGCAGCGAATGATCAGTTAGCTCACGAGACGAGCTGCACGTGCAATGAGAGGTAATTAAAAGGTGTCACATATGGACCCGCTGGCTCACCTGGAGCTCAGCATATGGGACGGGAAACCTGCGCGCTGCGGGGGAGGGCAGCGCCTGCCGGGAACCCGCCCGCGCCTAAGTGCGCCGGCTAGGTGGTGGCCTCAGACTGAGAGTCATTAATAAGCTCCTCGTTTCCAACGGGAAAACCCTTAACGCAGTTCGGTGAGATACCGCAGTCTCTCCGCAGGGTCCGCAGAAGCTGCTGCCTGGGAAGGAGGTGGTGGTGTTGACGGCTCCGCCCGTGACCCAGCTGGGTGACCCGCTGCACATTTGAAAGGCTTTCCCTCTGGGCCTGCCCAGGGACTGAGTTCCCATCATGCCATTTTTCTAGCAAACCCCGCCCTCCTGGGGTACCCCGGGAGGACCCCGCTTCCCTCCGCCTCCCCTGCTGAACTTTGCACTGATAAAGGGTCTGAGCAGACTTTCAGCCTCGACGCCTAAACATTTGCCCAAAATAAGCATGGGGAGAGAGGCTGAAGGAAAGGAAACTGCATGCTGAGGAAAGGCCCCGGACAGCCAGGGGCCGGTGCCGAAGGACGGTCAGGGGCCTGCACTGCACTCCCTCCGCTGGGCGTCCCGCCAGGTCCCCGCCCACGGCCCTGCAGGGGGCTCAGGACTCAAACCAGAGGTTTCAAATTGTTTAAATGGAGGTTGTTAGGCTGTAAGTGGCGTTAAGAGAGACATTTTGTTTGAAAATGCGCAGTGGAGGGCGAACAGAGGAAGCCCCGCTTTCTCAAACGCTGCATTTTTGTCTCCTCCCTGAAAGAAGCTGCTCATTCCCTCCCGACTGAGTCCTGTTTAGTAGGCAAGCCATTGTTGGGCGTGCTGTTACAGGCCGGCGGGTGGGGGTGAGCACGGAAGGCCGGAAGTCAGCACGGCCCGCACCAGGGGCCCGGCCTGCCGTTCCCACACGTGAGTGTGCGGTGACGACCCCTCAGTGCATTCGGGGCGCTCGGTGCTGGGTCCCCACCCTGGGGCTTCCCATTCCTCCGAGCAGCGGAGGAACGTGGGATCTGCATCTTTCCTAACGACCCCAGGTGTCCCCAGGGTGCGTGGTCCTGGACCCCAGTTTGAAACACTCAAGAAAGCCGCTTCTCAGCCCCGGGGCTGCCTGGGGGCCTCAGATGCTGCAGTTCAGGGAAGCAGATGATATTAACGCACAGTAATTTCGAGCGAGCGCTTCCCAGCCAGAGGCCAAGGTGCTCCAGGCCTCTTCCAATGAGAGCAGCTCTCTGCAGTGAGGCAGGCGCAGTTCCATTGAAAGTCCTGACTTGATTGTTTCAAAATCCCGCTTGCTCCTTTGGGGAAAATCCATACACAATCGGGACAACTCCCTCCCTTGTGCTCCCCAGGGTAACTTTTCTAGCCCTTGTGATATGTCCCTGAGGGTCCACCGATCTGCCCTCTTCTTGGTGGGAAGCTGCACACTTGTCTTCCCAGGGGCTTGACTGCAGACCGAGGGCAACGTCCTCGTGTCCCCACCCATCACCCCCGGAGCCCAGCAGCGGGCCTGGGACTGCACACCAGCCCGAGGGCAGTGTCGGACCTGGCTGGGCTCCGTGTCAGACACCCAGCTCAGAGGAGCAGGGATGACACGCCTTGGTCTCCGTTTCTCGACACCCTCTTCCTTACGATCAAAACAGCACAGCACATACTCTGGCCGACACGGGACACGGCTCTGCTTTTGACGGACTTCGTAACAACGATGACTGTGCATCAAACTCTGCAGCGGCTGGGGTACAGGGCTGAACACCAAGACGTTGGCGGCGAGCAGCCCCAGAGCGAAGCTCCACTCTGCCCTCGACTGTCTGTCTCACGTGGGACCTGTCCTGTTCTTCTCTGGGGGTCCGCGTTCTCATCAGTAAGTCAGGGATGCGGACAGGACCTTGCTACGGTGCTGTGAGGACCAGGTGGGGCTCTTTGGTGGGGCCGTCCTCAGGGTAAGGGAATGAGGAGACGCTACTTCCTCTCCCCGCCCTCGAACCCAGGAGGCAGGGCCTGTGCGGTCCAGCTCCTCCCTGTGATCCCAGCACAGACGTCGGCAGGTGCTTCCTGTCCCGCCGCAGACACTCTGGGAGGAAGGGAGGAAGGCAGGAAGGCGGGAAGGACACACTTCAGAAGGTGAAAGAACTCTGGTGCGAGGCAAAGAGTGGAGCGTCAGGCCTGGGTGACGCTCTCGTGACACGTAATACACAGAAGGTCCCTCGCAGGCTCGGGGGCCAAGGACCTGCTGCCTTGCCGTCAGTGGCACTGGTCTCTCAGTGTGTCTGCGGGACACTGTGGTGGAGCAGAGAGCTGGAGAGCCCGGCCCCAGCCTGGGAGTGACATTCTCAGGGGAGGGGTGGTGGGAGCAGCCATGTGTGGTTCCAGGGTGGGGGCACCCAGACCAGGGGGTGCTGGCGCGGCTACTCCACCGTGTGTCCTGGCACCAAGTCTGGGCAAAGGCCACGGGCAAAGCGTCCATAGGAAAATACATCCCGGAAACAGTTAACAAAGGCACGTTCCGAGATCCTGGTTTTTCAGCTGTTCCTTCGAGGTGTCACAGGACTGTCACTCGGTAGCTGGTGGGCACAGGCGCACAGGAGAGATCTCAGAACTACAGTGCAGTGTGGCGTGGGCGGGCTGTGGCTGCTACTCCCCCCCACCCCCCGTCACGCACAAACACGCACTGCACCACCCACACCGTCCCTGACCCTGGCTTCCTTCGGAATCAGGCAACCCAGGGCCTGAGGGAGAAAGAGTCACAGACGCTCATTGACATCTCACATTTACTAAGAGGCAGCAGCCCATCGCGGAGGGATTGCATCCCTCACACGGTAACCGCCCTGAAAAAAAGTCTTCATTTTCATTCCACTGGATAGACAGAAGGTGGAAGTTTGACCTTGAACTAACAACTGACTCAGACCAGGCGGGCACATCTAGGAGGAGAAAGTCACGGCACAGCTGTCCCTTTGGGTGACCTAAATTCCGTGAAGAGAGCTGTGCAGCTAATTCATTAAAACGTATCTGTATTCAAACTTGGCCCGAGTAACCCCAGATGTAAGCTGCTCACAGACCCTCTCGACTGTCCCGTAACTTGACTTGGCAGGAGGATTCTTGAATGAGAACGCGCCTCCTTTCTCAGTCATCAGTTTCACAGCGCACTCTCAGCACGTCAGCTGCCCTAGCAGTAATGTACTGGACGGGTCAGCCCCGTGCAGAGTGTGTCCGCCAGCTTCCCGGCGCTGAGGAAGCCACTTCCAAAACCTCGGAGACGGCAGACACGTCGACGTTGGCAGCTGCAGAGCGCAGCTCGGGGGCAGGGTTATGCTTTGAGCGGGGAGCAGCTCTCAGTGGAGACACACCGGGCTCACAGCAAAAGGCAAAGAGCGAGGCGCTGACAGGAGTCCACAGGGCTTCCTGGACCTGCTCCCATGACACCTTCATCAGGTTCATGGCCACGCTCCTGGCCGAAGCCACCGGGCCCGGACACCCTGTAAGGTGCAGACCTCCTGATGGCAGGAGGAGGGTGGAGGTGGGGTGGGGGGTGTAACCCTCTGGCAGGAGGGGGGTGCCTATTTGAGAACAACAATGCTGCTTACCCCTGTTACCCCTGTAAGTAACCAGCACGCAGTCTTTCTCATCTTAATATTCCCTAGGGCCTAGCACAGGTGGCCAATGAATATTTATTAAATCACATTGAATATTCATTGCATCGAATGAATATATCATTTCAGTGTAAGTCAGTCATCTGAAAGAGTATTTTATTATTATCCCTATCACCTCTATTATCCTCGAATGATATCTTTTAATTAGCATGTATACCTAGTGTTTACATGAGCATTCTACAGGTAACAACAATAGATTTTATAGATTACCATTAGGACTTTAACTGAAAGAGGAAAATGATAGAAAATCATTCTAAAAAAGACATTAGCATATAGGCTCACTGATTAACATACAAACTCACAATTTCCTTTTTGAAAATACAGCTGATAATGCCAATCAAACCTTGAAAAAGAAAAAGGGGGGGTTGTTTTTCTGAGAGCCGGCCCTGGGGTTTACAGTGGCGTTTCCCTACCAGACGCACTCTGGGAGGGACAGAGACAATCGGGAGGAGATGAAGGGTCCCTTTCCGTGACGAACTCGGGAATTAGACGTTGCCCCGCGTCCGTCGCCTTCGGAGGCTCCAACTGATTCTAAGGTTCAGGACAAAGTGAGGCTGCATGTCCAGCCTCAAGGAACTTAAAATGTAGTGCAAGTGTCGACTACGTTTGGACAAGGGTTGGTTGCGCTGCTTCTGGATAAAAGTCCAGGCAAAATGAAAGCCTGAGACGCGCCAGCCCCCTCGGAGGGACCTCGGGACAGAAGCGACACCACTGCACCACAGACATCACTCCGTTTAACTTGCATCCGTCTCAGGAGTCGGTCACGGGCGAAGTCGCACCTCCAGAACCGGGCTCGGCCTGGGAGATGCCAGGATGCCACGCTCGACAAGAGCCAGGGCGAACACCTTTACCCTGTGAAGCGATGCCCTCCCTCTTCCTCACGGGAAACTGCACCCAAGTTACCCCCGGTGCTCAGCGAGTCTGTGGATTACTTTGCTGTGCTGTTGAAACCCCAGTATCTCTTATCACTCGCTGCTCTGGCTTCCTCAGTCCAGCTGCCCCATCAGCTGCCAGGCAGGAGCTGGGGGCAGCTCAGGGTGGGTTTTGAGCTGAGAAAGCCCCCGTAGGTCGGTGGGGGGGCCACAGCTCTGCCCGCAGACAGGCCCACGACTGCACAGAACCACCCGGCCAGGCAGGCTCCCTCCAGCACGGGCCCAGGCAGCCGTGGCCACACGCTGCAGGTGATGATGAATGACCCTGTTCCCTGGGCGCGGCGACACTGCTGCCCCCCGCCCCCGCACCATACTCAGGGAAGCCTGGTGCACACACACGCCCGTCAGGAAAGCCAGGCCAGCGCTTTGCTCTGAAGTCCTCTCCTAAATATGTGTGGCTCCCGCATGTCAAGTTCGACGCCACCTTCGAGGAAAGGAGCCAGCACCGCTGATTAAAGGAATATTTATTTTCTGCAACGCCACCCTAAGCCGCGTACATCTGCCCGGCTGCCAAGCGGTAATTAATTTCCCTGCGTGCGCGCGGCCTGTGCGGGGACGCGCGCGGGGCCGCGCCGCACGTCTCATTAAAACGAGTCCTCCGGGCACTTCGTTATTGTTTCATCTCAGAGAGGTATTGGCGCGGTTTTCTCCCTCCATCAGCATCATTGTTTGCTAAACGCTGAATGTAACGCGTTTTATGCTGCACATCTTGAAGTATTCCTTATCAATAATTCATTCACATCGCAAAAGAAAAAGAGCTGGGTGGTCGGACTGGAGCGATGCTGGGAGAATCGCGTGTGTTTTTAGCTCCTGGTGCCCCCGGGTGAGGCCTTGCCGCACACCCGCAACGTCGTGCGTCCGGGGTGTCTCTGTGCTCAGTCGGGAGGTGCGGGTGGTGACGACACCCGTCCAGAGTCTCTCCATGCTGTTAGGCGGTTGTATGGTGACGTCACGCGTCCAGGGCCTCTCGGTGCTCAGTCGGGCAGTGCGGGTGGTGACGTCCAGGGTCTCTGCACTCAGTTCACTGCGCCTTTCACACGGAGCTTCCAGGTGCGTTGCCAGCATCACAGCCGACAGCACCAGGGTGCGGGCCCTCCCACGTCCTGTCCCCTTTTGTTCACGAAGATGCCCGCTGAAAGGACAGCATCCCGGTGCAGCGCCCTCCCTGAGCCTCCGGTCCCGGACAGTCATCTCTTTACCTTGCTGGGCACTGGCCACCTCCCCCTCCGGGAGGGGCCAGCCCTACTGGGTGACAGTCAGAGCCAGCGTTGAGTCAGCGTTCAATAAGTCATGCCGTTCCCGCCCCGAGGAATGTCGACACTACACATTTGCCACCCTCTCCAGGACTCAGATATAAAAAGTCAGCCTCTCGGTTTGCTTTTAGGGCTTCTGGAGAAGGCCCGTGCTATTAATTATTCCAACGGCAGGTCAAGAAAACAGCCACTAGCGCCTTCGTTAACACGCTCGTCCACTCTGTGCATCAGTGTGGAAGTTAACAAGCTGGCGGTTTTCTGTCTCACTGCTGGGCGCCTGGACCTCACTCCCGAAGTCCGAGAGGACCCGGCCCATCACCCAGAGTGCCCGCAACAATCTCGGAGACATCTTCCTGAGTTCTTAGGCCGCTTAGACTGAATGCTATTTTAGAAACTACAAAAGAGAGACGAAAATGTTGATCAAACCCCGCTTCCACGCTCCTGTCTGAAAAGTCACCTCCCCGCACACTCGGAAGCCCATTCAGCGCTCCGCAGGGCACCCCCTCGGACACCCCGCTTTGTACTGAGAGCAGCGAACTCTCATTTCACCTGAAGGAAATCTTCCCTATCTCTCCAGCCTCAGCCTGTAGTTTCACAACAAACCATAGGGTTGTGAAAAATCAGCTGTTGAATAAGAACACCAATCACAGTTCCTAATCCGCTCTCTGGGTTCTTGCTGTGCGCCCAGCACTACGATTAGAAAGGCAAGTTTCACCCTGCTTTACTGTTTACAGAAAAATGGAAACCTCAGTCAAAGGTTGTACCCACTGAGAAACATGAATAAATTAAAAACCGTACATTAGACTATTTAAAAAATGAAAGATGTGAGTGTTAATATGTCATCAGTGGTTCACAAAGTAAGCTACGTCGACTGTGCCTCATGATTTACTTTGATCAGATATATAAAGGGTCTGATATAGAAAGTCACATATTGATCGAATTCCAAATACCCACATAGATGATAACAATAATAATAGTTACCATTTGTTGCATAATGAAAATATTTGAGAGGCTGTTCTAGGGGAGGTTTTATAAATGTACATAAAATATATATTAATATTTATATTTATTTAAATTAATATAAATTTATATTAAAATTATATTATATTAAATTATACATTTAATACAATATATATTTAAATATATAAATATTTATATATATTTAAATATACATCAAGATTGAGATTTTATGTGTGTGTGTGACATATCTCATCTTTACAATAGACTTCTGAGACTAATATTATTAGCCCCATTTTTCAGTGGAGAAAACCAAGTTTCAAAAACGTTATATAACTTGTCCACAGCCAAACTGCACGGCCAGGATTGGAACCTGTCTGACTCAAAACCTACATCCTTAAACGTGACGAGGCAGCGGGGGGGCCAGAAACCTCACAGCTGACTGAACCAGCACAGCCTGAGTGCGCCCAGGGGCTCCGTCCGTATTCTCCCAGAGACGGGTCTCTCGTGACAGATCTGCCTTTCAAGTTCGCACACGACACGGTCTGGGGGGCATCGAGAGCCGACACATTCGATTATGAAATCCGCGTTCAAAAGGGCTCAACCCCAAAACAACCAACCCCAACTAGGTACACTCCATAGAGAGAAGTGTAAAGGGGAAGACACACCTTAACCTTTGTTGTAGTGGAAAAACCCTGCAGATCGTAGGTGCCCCCAGATGGCATGATGCTGCAGGCCAGAAGTTGAAGGTGAAGGGCCTCGTCCCTGCTGAGGAGGACAGTCTCATCCCTGCCCTTTGGGATTCTCAGGGAGCGGCGGCAAGGTGAAAGCTTTTCCGGGAAGGACACGAGACAGCTTGAGACGGCCTGGAGGTGCAGGACGGCGGGGCGGGGGGCCTCTTACACTTTTCAGTCACACTACAGACAGCGTAGGTTCTCTTCAGAACCTTTCGGGAGTCACAGGGCCCTGGGCCCTTGGTCCTGGAAGCCGTCACCCCGTGGGGACAGGGTGGCTCAGTCAGGGGCTCCGCTGATGTGCTTTGAAAACGCTTCCCCAGGATTTCTCCTCACCTGCATCTTACCCACCCAGCACCACGCATGGATCCCCCGCAGCCTTTCCCCACATCCCGAGGAGAAGCCATGGATCTGCACACAGGAAGGCCACGGAAGAGGAAGAGACACTAAAAACCACGTGGTAGGAGAAAGAAACCAATGCATCTTTCGTGTTTAGTGGCCAGAGCTCAGCGACACAGCAGTGCAACTATCCTAGTACCAAGCAGAAAAGTGAGCGGCGAGGGTTTGAAATAAACTTTGCAACCCAGCGGCTAAAAGCCAAGGTCGAAAGGCCAGGCCTTGTCTGACTTGTCACATTGTCACTCACCAGGGTTTCGACTCCGGGGAAAGGTTTAGCCTCTTCCAGCCTCGGGGTTCTTACCTGCAGAATTCAAGTGGCCTCAGCTCGTACCCCAGCTCCGGCCCCTTCTGGCTGTGCAGCCTTGGGTTCGACCTCTCTGCGCATTAATTTCTTCATCTGCAAAACAGCACAACGCTATTTTACAGGAATGCAGTGAGGAGTACCTGAGTTAACACCCGAGAAAGGTTTAAACGGCGTGTGGCTGAGAGCTGACCTTCAGTGACCCCAGGTGCTGGTCACCGTCTCTTCCCAGTGGAGCCTGTGAACCTGCCCTCCGAGCCAGCGAGTCGCGTGCGGGAGGAGGGATAGCTCCAGCGAAGGAACCCCCGGCCGAATAGACACTGGCGTTTTTAGTTTTATCAGCCAGGAGTCCTCAAAGCATGCGTATCAGCTTAAACTTACACTTGGGCGATCTTTCTAGTCACGTGCAGTCAGATTATGTATCGCTCATGTCTGGGGACTTGCAATGAGTCTCAAAATATATCGCCCGCCCAGGATTTTGCCTACACATCAAAAATATGTACCTAGACATTCAGGTCTGCAGGAGACTCTGGGAAGAAACCCAAAATTGTGACTATCAGGACAACTTTTTAATAAACTTCCTTTTCAGGTTTCCAGTGGAGAAAGCAGTCGGTTTGGATTTCGGTTCTCTTTTTCCCACTCAGACTCAGGCTTGGTTTTAATTGTCTTGACCTGCTGACCTTAGAAGACGCTGATCACGGGCCACAGGCAGGAACCTGAGACCCCAGCCGCAGCCGGCCGAGACCCTTTCCGGCCCCACACAGCAGAGCCGTCTTCTGAGATTTGCACAAAGGACGTCCTGCTGTCTTTTCACTTCAAGACAAGTCCCTGCGGCTCTGACGTTTACCGCGCAGCTCTGGGTTCACGTTGGATTTCCTGTCGGCCACTCAGTGACAGGCCAACGGCAGTGGTCATTCTGCTCCCGCCGTCCCATCCCCAAAGCTGGAGTGACCCGAGACAGGTGGAGAGCTCGGGGCTGGCGCTACCGTATTATTACACATACAGAACCGCAAGGGAGTCTTCTGCGAAAAGCATCTTGAAAGGACTTTTTGTTCCACATCTTACTGTACTACCCAACCAATGAAACCTCCCGCTGCCTCAGAACGTGTGATTTACTGATCTGCACCCTCAATGGGAAGGCTGTTCTATGAGGAAAAGCCCGTCACTTTTTTTCTGACCAGATGATCTAGTTTGAAGTGAACCGTTTTCTCAGAATAAGTGAGCAGCAGCAATGGCAGCTGGGAGAAGAGCCCGGAGGCGCCGCCCGCAGTGGGCAGCATGCGGGCGAGGCCCCCAGACCCCGCCCTGTGCGTGCGGGACAGGTGAGGGAACGGCCCTCGGAGCTCCCCCAGGCGACGCTTGCTGGGGTGGGGTGTCCTGCTGCGCTGGGGTGTCCACAGTGCCCTCAGTGGCACAGGGACCAGAAAGGCGTGCAAGAAGACATCTGTTTTTGTTTTTTTCAACTGAACAAGTGCAGTCCCGTTTTCACAATCATCTGAGTGGATCCGGAATCAACTGATCACGGGGAAAGGAAGTAGAGAAAGAGCATCGCCAACGAAGGCCTTTCAAAGGAGCAGCTTAAACTAAGCGAGAATGAATGGAAGGCTCATAAAACCTTTTTGTTAAAACCACAAGAAGACAGGTATTTGGGGTGTTTAATGTGCTTTACAGTGTTCACATGTGGCTCTGGGGTAATCTTCCTGCAAGAAAACGAACTTTTAGACGGTCTTAGACCGATGACGGACGGGGCATTCAGGCTCGCCAGCCCACAGGACACAGGACACAGGACACGGGACACAGGACACAGGACATGGGACATGGGGCACAGGACACAGGACACGGGACATGGGACACGGGGCACAGGACATGGGACACAGGACACAGGACACGGGACACGGGACACAGGACATGGGACACGGGACACGGGACATGGGACACAGGACATGGGACACAGGACACGGGAATGTGTCCAGTTATTTCTGAAAAGGAAGAACAAGGGGCGAGAAAGCCCTGGCTTCCACACACGGTGTGTCCTGCTTCTTTCCAAGAGCCACTCGGAGATCCTAGCCCCTGCCCCGCCGGGTCACCCCCGGAGTTAGATCGCGGGCTTGGCAACAAAACCGACAAGTGCGTAAAATCATCGTTTCCTTCCACAGTCGGCATGCCCACTAAGGAGTAAAAGCCTATGTAAAACCCTATGTTTCCTCTTTGCCAGAAAAGGGGGCAGTACCCCGAGCAGAGGAAATGCGCCCCCACCAAGGCTTAAAGGAGAAGGACTCTGAAATTCCCTCCGATAACTTCTGGAAGGAAGAAGGAGGCCTGGGGTGGCCACAGACGCCCCAGTGAGACGTCAGAACGGTCTCTGCTCTCGAGGTCCAGCCGCTCTGTGTGGGCCCGACTTAAACTTGGACTTCCAACGGCAGTTCGGCTCCAGGAAATAGTGTGTTCAAAAGTGGAGAGGACGCCAGCGGAAGACGTCAGCATTGAGTTCCCGTCACCAAAACTACAGGCGTTGAAGGGGGGCTTCTACCCTGAGCGCCCGCAGTGACCGTTGGGCTGAGCTCCTCTTCCAAGGCAGGGCTGCGAAGCCTTTAATTCGGCTGCTTCTGCTCGGGACGCGCCGGTAAAGCGGGAGTCTACCGGGCTGCCGGCCAGGCCACATGTGTGGTGCCAGTCCAGGCCTCGTCCCGGCACCTCCCACTGAAGGACCGCACAGTCCACGAGCAGGACGGCGAGAGAATTTTCTTTCACGGGAGAACTCTGGCTGCAGGGCGCCAGTTTATGCACTGAAGGCGCACCCCAGCCCTTCTTCGGAGGTCCTCCCTAGCTGTCGTCGGAGCAACCTGAGTGTGGCGGCTGGCCGCGCTTCCTCCAGCCTGCCCAGCAGAGAGGGCGGGCGGCCCACCCGACCGCCGGGTTTCAAAGTGCGGCACTTGGATCTCGTCCGAGGGACTGTCACTCAGGAAGGGCATGGCCCGCTGGGCAACCAGAGGAAATTATCTTTCAATAACTCGCTGAGCTTCTGTGGGTCTCGTTTTTACTGTCTGCAGAACAAAGGGGTTGGGTGAGATGTTCTCGGACCTTCTCCGTCCACAGGAATGTGGTGCGTGTGCAAATAATGTTGGTGAAGAGAATGTGTTCTGGCGCTTGTACAAATGGAAGGCTTCGTTCGGGACCCTTACGATCCACGTGAAGATTGTGGTGACGGGGAGGGGTGTGGCTCTGCTCGCTGCAGACCCAGCCAAGGCCCCCAGCACGGGCAGGCCCACTGGGGATCCGTGGGCGGGACATGTCTCCAAGGGGACACCACCGGGAGAGGGTATTCTTGCAGAGCAGCCTGGACAGGGTACTTGCGGGAGGCAGGTCAGGGTGCTCAGATCCTGGGGCTGAGGCTCCATCAGGTATCAAGCATGCGGGTTCTGACAAAAAGGGACTTAGCAGAATTCTCGCTATAATGGGGCTGGGCAGGCCCAGTGGGGACAGGGCCAGCCATGGTGGGGACCCAGTGAGAGGTGAGCTCGCAGGAGCCGACTCAACTCTGCAGGCGTGTAGGCTGGGGCACAAAGCTGAGTGGAGACTGGCTTCAGGAAGGAGCGGGTGCGGTGGGGACGTGGACCCGGAGCAGTCGGCACCAAGCGGGAGGCAGCCCGGAGGAAGTGTCTCTTCAGGTGGGTGGATGGGGACAAGCGATCAGACTCATTCAAGAGTCAAATGCAAGGATGCAAAAGTGGGTGCACGAAAGCCCGAGTTCACAGCCAGGGGACAGCGGAGTGCTCCTGGCTGTGACAGTCGGTGGGCTCCAGGTCTGAGGGACACTGGAGAGACTTCTGCTCCTTGCTGAGCTCTGGGACAACAGATGACCCAGCACCCTCAAGGTCGTCTCTGGGCAGAGACTCCTGGAGTCTCAGGCCTCCCCTTGCTGTGTGGTGTCCAGTGCCGCTGGGCCACTGTCACTGAGTGCTAGCTCCCTCTTGCCTTTCTCCAGGGACTCCTCTGGAGTCACCGCTGCACGCGGAGACAGCCTCACTGCACCGTGATGCTCTGTCCCCATCTTCCCAGCACAGCTGATTCGAAATACAAGTCCAGCTTGAGTGGTCTTGGAACTGCGCCCACCGTGAGCCTGGGACCATCTGGAGCAGAGACTCTCGGCCACGGGACCAGAGCAGGCCCGTGCTGCCTGGGGCAATGCAGAGTTCCAGGCCGGCTCTCAGAGACTCCGGCCAGCCTCTCTGGGACCGCCCGCGTGTCCCCTGGGGGAAGACTTCGGGCGGGCTGCGGTGTGGCTCCGGGGGTGTCCGTTCAAAACTGCAAGTGCCCAGACTCCTCCGAGGGCCAGCAACCTGCCGTCCGGATGAACGGGAAGTGTAGGACCTTCTGTGGACAGCTCGAAACGGGGGCACGAACCAGCACCGGGGGGTAAGTCAAGGCACCGTGTCTGCGGCCCTGACCATGTGGACACACAGCTTACTCATGAATCTCCTTCATGAGATGTAAGCCCTGAGGGTCTTCCTCAAAGGAACCTCTGTTCCTAACTGGGGGTGACATCGAATGTCACTGCCCCGCAGTCCTGGGGTCCCCGCCGCCCCGGCCAGCTTCCAGCTCCAGAGGAAGACAATCTACAAAGAAATATGTTCCTTTATTAGCAACTTGTGTTTGACAGTTTATTCCAGGGCAGCCTCCAGCCCTCCTCTGCACGCTGATTTGCATAATGTGTTATTATGTCTAAATGGAAAACGAAATGCCTGCATGTGGTCTCTAAGTGACAAGTGCTTGTCAGCCTCATGCAATATTCAGGGGTAATGGATCCAGATCACAGCCAGGCTGCCGAGCCGGGGGGTGGGGGGCGGGGGGGGGGCTTGTTGTGTCTCCTCCTTGATGAATTTACACTTCGGTGCAGACTCGCCAATTAGACATTCCATGTGTTAAACAGTCGAGTTCAACTGTGAAGGAATTTACTGGGGCCTTATTCTGGGGCGTTCTAAGTCATTGCAATGCATGTGACACTTCTTTAGAGATTTCCAGACAAAGACCCTCAGGGAAGCATCTCCAAAGGACCTTGGCCAGTTAATCCCCCAGAAACTGGTGTTTAATTGTTTCAGAATCCATGGAGGTTTTGTGAGAAGAACTCTGGGAATTCCACTGCGGGACTCTGAAACTTTGTGTGGCCTTCACTGGATGTTTGGGATGCTGACGTTTGGCGCTAATCATTGGCGTTTAACGAGAAACACACTCTTTGCTGGGGTGTCCGCTGCAGCCTGGTTCCCCCCCGCCCCCCGCACTTGGCAGTGTTCTCACGCTAACACACGGGTCGGCGTCAACACTGGACTGCACGCCAGTGCCGACGACTGAACTCCTGAACCGTCCTCCCCAGAAACCCACAGGAAAGGAGTCTTTTTGTCTCAAGGGCCTTTTCAGTTGAGGGACAACAAAGGGGGAGTGGCTGCAAAGCCCCCATTCGGGCACAGCCCCCTCAGCGTGGTCCCCCTGCCTCCCACTTGGACGCCACTGTGCCTCTCTGCACCCCCGGCCCACACGCGATGGCCGAGTGTTCAGTGAACAAGGGCGCCCACAGGTGACGGAGGCCCACCCCGCCTTCCTCGTCACTGTGCTACCTTCCCGTGCCCCCCTCCCGTGCTAGACACATTGCAGGACTCTCTCTTCTAAAATTATCAAGGTGAAGTTGGCATAACTTAATTTTTAAGATTTCATTTATTCTTAGAGAGAGGGACCAGGAAGGAGGAAGAGAGGAGAGAAACATCGACCGGTTGCCTCTGGCGTGTGCCCTGATGGGGGACCTGGCTCAACTCCCAGGCTTGAGCCCTGGCCGGGAATCGAACCGGCGACTTTTCTCTCCGTGGGATGACAGAGGCACACCGGTTAATTCACTTTTTAGATTAACTTTGAAAAAGCGAACAATCCAGTGGCATTTAGTACAGGTACGATGTTCTCAACCACTATCTCTAGTTCCAAAATACCTTTGCAGCCCACGCCCATCAGCACCTTGTCCCCGCTCCTCCCCCTGCCCCGCTCCGGCGATGGCCAGCAAGTTATCCGTCTCCACAGGGCTCCCTGTGGTGGGCATTTCACAAACAGATGTTCTCAGAGGGCGGTTGTTTTGAATTCACCCTGTCGCAGATCCCTGCTCTCTCTGCGTTGTCTCGGCCCACTCATCCCAGCTCCAGTGGCCCACCTGCCCCTCTCCCCCGGGTCAGCCCTGCTCCCACTTGCTGTGCGTCTCAGCCACCGCGTGGCTCCTGTGTGTCATCGCCACCCTCTGTAGCTCCTGGGATCCTTGGCAGCAGGGACTTCCCCTGCTCTTCGCTGTTTTCCCGAATAGTAGGTACTCAATAAATATTTATGGCCTGATTCCTGTAAGTATGAAACCCAAGTCGCTGTGCCTGTTGGAAGAACTTTCGGCAGCAGCAAGCTGTCGGGGGTGTGCATATGTGCGTGTGTGCACGAGCCAGTTCTGTGAAGGGGAGGGAGACGGCAAGGCTGGTACCGAGGCAGCCACTTGCTCTAACTCAGCACCCACCAGGCGACCTGCAGGCACACGTTACAAAGCCTGGAACCTTCCGCGTTCGGTTTCTAAAAAAGAAGTCACGGGGGCTGCTGTTCTCCGACGTGCCGCCGCCCCAGGTGTTAAAGAGGAAAGGAACCCCGATTTCCGGGATGCACCTGTGTCCGAGCCGCCCACTAGATTTCAGCTACCCGGGTGACAACCAGACTGTCTCTCTGGAGAAGAAAACGTGGAAGGTGCTGGAACATCGTATCAGGACCGCCATCCGTTTCCAATCTACTGTAGGACGGGGAAGAGAACACAGCTCCTCCCCCCTTGGGCACCCTCATTCGGGAATAATTGTACGTGGGGAGGTTGGTTGCAAACTCCAAGGTGACTGGTGGCTGCTACGGGTTGGTCAGGTCCCGTGCTGATGAAATGAGGGGGGACCCTCCAGGCAGCGTGGTAGGGGCAGTTAGGACCCATTGCTGTGCGCATCACACACTGTGATCACACTCGCAGGGTCCCTGGTGTCCACACGCGTGTGAAGTGTGCTGATTAGCACGTGTACTGTGCATTCTGGTAATCGGAAATTGTTACAGAGAGGGCAACACAGGATGAAGGACTATGGCAATCTCCCACACTTTAAATGGGCTGGTTTTTAAAAGGAGAGGACGTTGTGTCTAAAGCAGATATGGATTGAGCACTGGCCTGTGAACCAAAGGGTCGCTGGTTGGATTCCCAGTCAGGGCACATGTCTGGGTTGCGAGCCAGGGCTCCAGTGGAGGGAGCACGAGAGGCAACCACACATCGATGTTTCTCTCCCTCCCTTTCCTCTCTCTAAAAATAAGTAAATAGATTATTTAAAACAATAAATAAATAAAGCCAATAACATCATTTCTTTCCCTGAAAAGCATCAACACGTGGTCAGATGCCGCCGCCACCGCCGTTCCGTAAGCATGGACACCGTGGCGACCACTAGGGTAGCAGAGGCCGCGCTGGGCTGGGGACAGAGGCTCCTTCCGGTGACGTGGGTGCGTGAGGGCCTGTGTCCCCGTGGGGCTCCAGTCCTGCAGAGAGCTAAACAAGGAATGGGACCCGCCCGAGCCTTTTCTTTAAAAAGAGCAAGTTCTAAATTCTCAAATCGCTCCACAAATTAGGTCCAGATTCAAGCAGGCCTCTGGTGGAGTCGTCTGGAACACTTTTTGTCCTGTGAAAGCGGACAGCGGTGGGAGCTACCACTGGGAGGGTGTCGGCGCGCTGGGACCCCGATCTCTCCTCGCCACGAACGGCTTGCATCCGGGCATCGCAGAGCGGCTTGAACGGGCGTGACGGACCGTTCTGCTACAAGCTGCAGAGGCTTTTGTTTTTTTACAGTTTTCGGTCTGTAAGTAAACAGTCTACGAAATCCTTTTCACATCAAACCTGTGCGGGATGGTACTATTCCACCCACAGGTATTCCGGTCCATCGGCTGTCATCGTGCAGCTGGTCCCTGTGTCAAGTGCTCAGGAAAGAGGCCCCGCCAGGACCTGAATGGGACAAACCGTACGTTTGCTCCGAACGCGTCACGATTGGCGGGTGAACGCCAACCTGGTGATGAAGGTTTACTCCTCGTTCTGTGCCACGTGACTAAAAGTGCTTTCAACTTGGACCACAATGTTGCAGATTCGCTTGCCTAAACCATCACTGCACCTCTTTAAATATCATACCTCTTCTCTAAATGGCAATGGAAAAATATAATAAGGATTAAATTATATTTTTACATACATATAAAATGCCTCCTCTCTGTGAGCCATTTGGACTGACCAACTAAAGAACTTAGCCTGGCTGATGCTAAAGTAGTTGCCACTTACTCCCAGGTGCCTTAGACAACAGCCAAACAAGGAACCTCATTAATACTGAGTATAAAAGGTTAAAATAGGACGGTTACCCAACACTCCCCTTCGCTGCGCCGTAACGGACACCACTCTAAAATTGCTGTGTGGTGAACACGGTGACCATGAAAATGAATTCGGGAGAATTCCCCCGCATTGTAATGCGTGATCTTTTAATAGACATGATTATACGGCCCGTAAGCGTGACCGTACTCCGGTTTGATTTACCATGTCCCGGTCACAGCTCGCACCCCTGTCCCACTCAGTGACCAGACGCGGATTTTCGCCAAGCGATCTGGCATTAGGACAGGTGACGGCCCTGCACTGAGACGCGGCAGTTTGGAAAAAGATTAGAGGGAGAGGAAGGGGAGCGGACAGGCGGTGAGTCCCGGTGGCGTCCCGCACACGTCGCTACTGGTTTGGGAAGCAGCCCGAGCGGCACGCACGTTCTCAGAGTCACACTGGGCACCGTCTAAGGGAGTGTGACGCAATGCAAATGACGTCACATCGCCGGGCACGGTGGAAGTCCTCCCCCCGGGTCTCCAGTGAAGCGCGTTTAGCAATTCCACGTGCCGCCCAGCCAGCCGGAGCCCGGGCAGGAGCGGCATCTGGGTCCATGCCAGGACAAAGCTGAGCTGCAAAGTCTATGGTGAGGCAGAAGAGCTGCATCCACTCAGCAGGAAAAAAACACCAGACCTCTCCTTTTAACCCAAAAAGGCCTTGACCGAGCATCACGGTATCGCGGAGGTTTCTGGGAGGATGGGACTCGGGTAGAAGTGCTTTGCTGAGGTTAGGAGGAGGAGTGCACGACAAGGTGGGATTGTCTGTTTCTCGTGTAAAGCAGGGATCCCACAGGAGGCTGTGTTCTCGAGGGCAGGGAGAGCGGGAAGACCGAAGACAAGCCAGCCAACCCATCCGGGTGGGCTAGACTAGCAGAGGAGACTCTCAGCAACTCTTTTAAACATTCAAGACCATTCGGGAGGCTCACCTCTGTCCTGCAATAAGGCTGAAAGGCCCCTGTCGCTGAATAATCGGAGAGGCATAACATATATGATCTGGAAAAAGTCGGACCCGGATTCTGATTCCCATCCCACTTACCAGCTAAGCGACCTGGATGAGATCATGCAGTTTCCGTACCAAGCGGGGGTAAAAACAGTAATTATATTACAGGGCGGCTGTGAGCAGAGAGTAGGGGACACAGCCTGGCACTGGGCAGACGCTCAGTAATGCTAACTGTCGTTAGTGTCCCAGTTTTACGGACAAGAAAACGAATGATTGGGGAAATTATGAATCGTTCCCCTAACCCACAGCTAATACGTAACAAAGCCAGTGCATAAATCACTGTATGTCCAACCACAAAAATCGTGAATGAATGAATGAATATATAGTAAATTAGGATTCAAGGGTCTCTATTTCAAAATTCATATGCCTCCTCATGTTGCTTTCAAATACAGATTTTTTTTTTGGCAAAAAAAATCGAGGTAGCTAGAAGCCGAATGGAAGAACCAAGCCAGCAGTGCCGGCGGAAGTGACGGGCAGGCAGGAGGCACTGGACTGGGACAAAAGCCAACATTCGCCCACACGCGCAGCTTGTGACCAGAACCTGAGGGTTCAGACAATGTCCTTGATGTGTGTTGACATCCAGCTGCTTGGCTTAATCTTCACAGGAATGTATTTCAATCTCCAATAGCAACAGCAACTATTTTTCCAAAAGAATGAATTGAAAAACCATCACCCAACAGCTGCTGTTTTGTAACCCCAGTCTTAAACTTTCCGATCTATTCTCCCCAAGTGGAGAAAATATTCGCATTTGTGGAAACCGGCAGATTTGGAAACCACCTGGACCTCAGTTACTGAAAACGTACCTGTCTGGGGAACAACTACCAGAGCGGGCGCCCTGGCCTGGACGCGGGCGGGTGGGGGGGAAAGGCGCGTGGTCTCTGCCCTGGAGGGGCCTGCAGTCTGGGAGCGAGAGCACGTGTACAGCAGGAGCAACCGCGTTTCTCCGCCGGGAAAGGCCTGGAACCCCGGGCTCCATCACCCTTCTCAGCACATCTCGGGCACAGAAGCTCCGGCTCATTTTCCAAAGTTCCCTTCCCCTTTGGCATCCGCCCCCAGGTGCCCTGCGCATGCGTGGTCTCCCGCCTGACTCCCCGCTTTCGGGGCCCCAGAAGAACAGGAGCGCTGCCTCCGCGCAATCGCAGAGACGCCTGCGCCACGCGCGCCGGTGAGGGGTTGTGACACCTGTTCAGCAGGTGAGCGCAGAGACGGCAGCGTGAGGGGGAGGCGCACAGACCACAGGAGGTGGGATGGCGCTGCTCAGGGCGAGGGCGCTCCCTCTCCGTGGCATCCTGTTTATGTCAGTGGCAGTGTGCTTGCGCCTCAGTCTCCCCAAGTTGTGACAGCACACTGCCCCCGGCTGGCTTGCCTTCGCTGGCCCAGTGAAGAAGGACAGGCCAGCTGCCCTCCCAAATTTTAGCCAAGAACAGAGTTGAAGCAAAACAAACTTCCCAGGACTAGAAGGCATTTATACCAGAAGGGACAATTTTCTGATTCATGAAAATGACTCCTGTTGGCCAAAACAGCCCCCCGAAATGGAGGACCCCGCCAAGGAGCTTGTGCCGAAAGCCAGGGTTTCCAGCAGGGAGAATTAAAGTGCTCAAATTTCAACCTTGGTTGGCTTGACGCGCTGTCTACCTAAACGTTTTGGCTGTTCATCCAGCAGCTTGTGCAGCCCATGCGGTTGCCATGGAGCCCGGTTGGACCGAACACCACTTAACGCTTCCAGCTCCGGTGCTAAGAGATTGCATCCCACTCTCTCTGCTCCCCCCAAACCGCAGCTTGGACGGTGGCAGTCCATCCGTGGCTCAGAGCAGGCTACTGGTTTTTAATTTCCCGACTTGTAAAACAAAAATGAGATTTCTTTTTGCATAACTGTTTGCTGAGAATTTTACCACTAATGAGGTTTCAATATCTATAAAACACTGAATTCCTGAGAATTAACACTATCTGGTATTTCTCTCTAATTTGTAAAAAAAAAAGTTTAATTAATTGAAAATATCTATAATGAAACACACCAATAATTCCCGGTAATTCTGCTAAATGTGTACATTTTTAACACTTTTTAATTTAAAAGGAAAATAAATTAGAAAATGAAACTTTGATTGGGTTCCCCTCTGGATTAGACAGGACAGTTTTCTGTTGTGATTGTAGGTTTTCCTTTTGCCTTAATCATAGATTCTTTCATTTATCGGGGGGGGGGGCATTTCCCAAGGGATCAAAGCAATTGGTATTTTTGGTGTGAGAGATTTGTAATTTTTTCTCTATTTTTACAAATATACAATTATTTGCCCTGGCAGGTGTGGCTCAGTGGACTGAGTGCTGGCCTGCAAGCCTAAGGGTCACCGGTTCAATTCCCGGTCAGGGCACATGCCTGGGTTGCAGGCCAGGTCCCAGGTTGGGGGCGTGTGAGAGGCAACCGATCAATGTATCTTTCTAGCACATTGCCATTTCCCTCTCCTGCTTCCTCCTTTCCCTGCTCTGCAAAAGTAAATAAGTAAAATCTAAAGAAAGAAAAAAAAACAGTGGGGGTGGAGGCAGCAGAAGAAACTGCAGGATCCTCAGGAGACTCCTCTTAAAGGGCCCACAGCGGACTTAGGACCGAAGCAGACCCGCCCCCTCTGGGGGAAAATGCAAAATAAAAACAAACATATGGAATGACTCACGTGTAAACCAGAGAAATGTCGTCTGGGTGCACGCCCCAGGCTCCCTGGCCGGGGAAGGCTGCCCTGAAAACAGCACCAGCCCATGGCCCTCGGAGGGCGCGCTTGCTCCCCATTGGTCAGCAGCAGCCCGCCAAGGCGTTTTCCTCGAGGGCCTGGGGTCACTCCCTGTGCCCTGTCCTGCCTCCAGTCCTCTCTCGGAGCGACCTCCATCCACAACTTGGCCACTGTTCTCCTCAGCCCCTCTTATCCTCTCTAAATACAGTTTTCAAAAATCGACTTCGAGAGTCAATCTAGAATGGCTTTGATTTTTCTAGAATTCGGGAAAACTCTGAAACCAAAATGAGGGATCTCAGATGAAAAATAACGTCTGTGTACTGCTCTATAATGGCCCCCACTCATGTCTCTACTGAAAATGAAACACGTCACAGCCCGAACAGCCTCAGTACATCTTTCCAAAGTTTACGTGCACATTTGTCTTTCCACATTTAGCTCCGCTGAAAGCTCGCTGTAGAATCCTATTCTTACCCTGGGTCACTTGCAGATATGCTCAGTACAATAATTCTAGCCCCAGTCTTTGTGAAGCTTCACCGTTGGCCCGTCTCCAAGTTACAGCTGCTTTCTCAGAAGCAGAGGCAAACCGTGGCAAACTCCGCGTGTTTTTTAATCGACTTCCTTGATCGGGGACACGAAGGTGCAGAACTCTCCCAACCCCAGGCTCTCTCCAGAGATGCCCACTTGCCCGCCGTGTCCCTGTCCTCCTTGTGGTCACACTGTGGACACTTTACAGGGAAACTCAACACAAAAGCAGCCTCTCACCTACATCTCGTACATGCACTTGAAGCTTGTTACAACAGGAAAGACAAGGACAACAGAAATGACAATATCAAATTAAGGAATTTTAGTGGCTACTAAAATATCGTCATGCATAACAATGAATGAAGTCAAATTTGTTCGCATTCAACTTTCACTGGGATGCAGTGGAAACAACCAGGCTACAGGACACGTGAAGGGACCCAGCCACCCTTCGTGAGGCGGAGTGACTCAGCAGGCATGGGGGGTGCGGGGGGCTCACACAATTAGGAATATCAAAACTGCCTCCAAAACTGCTTAAATAATCGTGTATCCCTTCTGTAAAGGAAAGGTTAACTATAAATGTCTAATGCAGTGATTTTCATCATATCTGGAGAAATGATTTTATATGTGTGATATCCCTTCTCCCTGATGTCAAATCCCAATTACACCTTACGTTGCTCAGAAGTATAAGAAATGCATTATTTTCCTCAGTTTTTTCATTATGACCATTAAGAAACAATTATGCCTACCCAATAAAAACTCTGATATCGTGTGTGTGCGTATGTATGTGTATTGACCAACTGATTCTACAATTTGACTTGAAAGGCAGGCAATAGCAATGATGATTATGAAAAAGAACAAAGTTAACTGACTTAGACTACTAGATAAGAAGATTGATTCATCATAAGGTTACAGTCATTCAAATGTGTGGAATCAGTACAAGAATAGACAGATGGGACAGAATTCAGAAAAAGACCCATCTTTAAACAAACAGCCCCTCTCCATATCTATGAGAAACGTGTCACTGTGAGGCACTGGGGAAGGGGTGTCCATTTCGGGAAATGGCGCTGGGTTCATTTCTACTCATGTGTGAGCCTTGACCCCTAGCTCATACCATGAATAAAAGTCAGTTTCCGATGGGTCGTAGACTCCCATGTGCAGAGCAAGGCCACAAAGCTTTACAGGAGAAAATATAAAAGAGAAGGCAGTGATTTTTGAGAAATCACAAAAAGGTATAAGAAATTTCAAAACCCCAAAAGCACTAATCAAAAGAAAGAGATTGGCACACAGGACTTCATTAACATTAAGACCTTCTGTTACTTGAGACGGTTAAGAGACGAGAAACGCAAGAGGACGGAGACAGGTCTGCAGTGCACGTTTCAGAGAGAGCTCGTGTCCAGAATGTGTCGAGGATTCCTGCAAACCAAGAGACAAAACATAGGAAAACCAATCTCAGTTTGCAGCCGGCACTCAATCCACTGAGCCACAGAAAAACCAATATTAAAACATGGGCAACAAATGTAAACAAGCACTTCACCAAAGGGGGTGCACAAACGGCCGGTGAGTACACGCGTGTGTCGTCGTTCAACAGAGACGTGCAGCTGGGCCTAGCGTGGATACCACCCAACACCTGCCAACATCGCCAAAATTGAAGAGACTGGGACCACCGAGCACTGGTGTGGGTCTAGAGCGATCTGAACTTTCAGGCTGTGCTGATGGGGGTGGACACGGACTCCACGGCTGCGTCCTACCTTTCGGCAGCGTCTGCGAGAGCTGGACGTGTACGGACTGTGGAACCAGCAGTTCTATTCCCTGGTGCGTGCCGGGTGGAAGTGAGTGTGGGCGTCACCAAAGGACAGGTCAAGAACAGTCATATCAGTTTTATTCACCGAGACCCAAATAAGAGAATCCAACTGTCCCTCAACAACAGGCTGGAGAGAAAAACTATGGCCCAGTGACATAACAGGATGAGATGCAACAATAGAAAAAGAATACACTGGAGATGCATGCGGCAACGTGGATTATTTCCGTAGGCAGAATGTTGGACCGAAAACCAGACATAAAAGACTTTCTATGAAATTCAAAATTGGACAAAACTACCCTGCGGGGAGTGCGCTCAGAACGGTGGTGGCTTTTGGCAGGAGGGTGTTGGCTGGGAGAGAATACCGGGAATCTTCTGGGCACGAGAAACAGCCCGCATTCTGGCCTGCCTGGCGGTGACTGGCGCAGGCGCGGGTTTAAAAATTCATTGCGCTAGACACCTAAGGTGCGAATGCTCCTGCCTGCGAGTTAGACTCAAAAGCAGGGGGAGAAGGAGCAGAACAAGGGAGGGGCCGGAACGGAGGGGGAGGGGCCGGAACAGCCAGGCGAAAACACACAGATTCGACCTGCTGCAGAATTACGTTTATGGGAACACACAGACGTGCCCCCTAGAACCCTCTCAGACGGCAGCCTTATGTACATCAGCTTTCAAACAAAAAAGAAAGTTTAATGTGGAAAAAATCATTTCCTTCTTTCAATGAAAAAATAGATAGATGATAAAGCCATACAGTGTACCCCAACTTTCCCTAATGATTTCATTTGCTATGGTCACCCATATTTTTACTAAAAGGATTTCATGACTTTTCTTATTATTTCACCATCACCCAGGTCTAGCTGTTTAACCTTTTTTCTCTATTTACCAAACTTAGAAACACCCAATTCATAGTGTCCAAGGCCATAGGGTATGTTTACACATTCACAAAACATTATTAGGGAAAACATCGTGCACATTTAAACGATGCTCTTTTCATTTATGAAATTGTACTGTTTTCTAGAAGCGGACATTGGTCATTATTGTCATTCAGATCTATCTGGGATACCAAAGTCTTTTTGCCTCAGTTGCAGATCAAATAACCTAACGAATGCCTTTATGGGATATCAGTCACACTAAAACACCACACCGTTAATGTGGCGCACCACTGATGGTCGCGGGTCAGAGAATGCACAAATCAGCCGAACGGCATCGTTTAACACGATACCTAATTTGACGTACGCTTCTAGGCACCCCTTGGACTCATTGGCTTCCAGACGGTAGAATTCTGCTTTTAGAATCGTATCTAGTGAGCCACGTCCACCCGAGATTTCCGTGTAGTGATTTGTTAGCACTTAAATATTTGCACTTGGCTATTCAAAAATAAACAGTAAGGTTTCTTCACAAAGAGTAAGTGTTATTTACTAGTTTTTAAATAAGTGACTTGAACCTGAAGTAGCAAAAGCAGTCACTTAAATCGAGTCCCTATCTTTCAGAAAACTCACGTCAGTGTTTTAGGGAGAGCCATGTGGCCCCCGGAGTGTGACAGCGGAGATGAGGCGGTCTTGGTTCGGGGCCCACTCTCGGGGCGGGTTTGGGTGTGGACGGCCTCGGAGAGACCAGGATGGACGCTGAGGGGCTGGGGAAGCCCGCGTCTCCCTGCGGGCAGAGGGCAGGTGTGCTCACTGTCCAGTCTGGCACAGATGACGCGCTCCCCAGAGAAGGTCTGAACATTTGCCTTCACTTTAACATGGAAGCTTCGGGTCCCCCGAGCTCAGGGTGCTCTGGGCACACAGCCTGGGTCTGTCACTTCCCAGGGGCACCGGGCGAGCACACATCTCATGAGGAGTAGCCCTTTGTCTGCGACCCTGAGGTCTCTGTCCACGGGGCTGCGTGGGCAACCCTGGAGCTCGCCTGCAGGGCCCTTGACGAGCTGCAGCTTGTCACCTGCACGACGAGGACACGCTGGAGTCCTCGGGCGCGGACTCCATGAAGTCACGGTCCTGCCCCAGCAGGGAGGTGTCAGCAGTTACGGAGACTTGACCGGGAGCCCGCGCCCCAGGTGCACGCAGCTGTGTCCGAAAGTGGGGTCCCAGAAAACCACTCCGACAGCCCCCTTTCCCCGTGTTGCCCCGGCAACAGCTGCCCCCGCCCTCCTTTGCTCAAGTCCTCCTTCCTGCCCCCCACGTTTCCGGGGTAAAACCCTCAGTGCAACACTCACGGCCACGAGGGACGCGGTCGAACCTTTCTGGTCTGGTTCGTTTCCTTCTTCCTCTGCTTTCTGACCTCCACGGGTCCGTGGGTGTCACCCGTCTTCCAAGCACCGGAGCCTCTGCGCACACCTCTGTCCCCCAGAATGTCCTTCTCCGCGCGGCCAGGGGCTGTGGGTGTGTCCACGTGGTCGAACAGGCCCTGGTGGGGATCGTCGCTGCACCGTGCGTCTGCTAACGCCCGCGACCCTGCGGAGGCCCCGCCCCTCCCGGGAGCCTCTGCGCTCTTCTCTGGGGGCGTGCTTTCTCCTCGCACTGCGTCCACGGGGAATTTGCCCCATGTCTCATTTGCTGGACCCTCAGAGCCCGGCACATACTGGTGCTTCACGCTGGAGGTCCAAGGGAAGAAGGGATGAGCGACAAGCCGCGTGCAGGTGTTAGGCACGGCCGTGCCCTCCGAAGGAGAAGGGTAGGATGAGAGGGCGCTTCCTGTCTCAGCGCACAGTCTGTGCCCCGTGTCCTCAGCGACCTTGGGCCGGGTGCAGGGCCCGCCCTTCGCACCCTTAGCAGAGTCCCAGGCGACCTTTGGTGAGGACGCAGCCTTGCACCCTGCGGAAGCTGGCTGCAGCCTGGGCCAGCGGGTCAGGTGCCCTGAGGCAGCCGAGAAAACGGGAAGGAAGGGGGAATCTGGATCTGCAGGAAGTGTGGGGAGAATTCTGTAAGGTGGTCGGGTGCTGGTCGCAGGCGGGAGTCGGCTCGCTGAGATGGCGGCGGTGCAGACGCAGGCCCCACTTGCCGCGGGCAGGGACAGCGGACCGCGGCAGGGCCTCTCCCCTCCGTGCCCCCACCCCGCGCCCTTCGCGGAGCATCTTCGCTAAGCGCGCGTGTCCGGCACACATGCAGACCTGCAGTCCGCGGAGCGTCCCTTGTAGCCTCCTGCCTGGCGGTGACACACACCTACCTGAGATCTTAATTTGGAAAAAGGGGCTGAGTCTTTTCAGCAGGACCAGCTGTGTGACTTGTGGGGTCCAGGGTAAGATAAGCATATGGAGCGCCTTGTTGAAAAATTACTGAGAATTTCAAGACGATGAGAATAAAGTACTAAACCAAACTCGGCCTTGCCATGGGTGGGCTGTGGGCAGCAGGGACCACAGTGTCTGGCCTTTGCCGGACCAGGCTGCCTGCGGGGCCCAGGAGGAAGTGGGAGGGGCCCAGTGGGGGGGGGCCGCCTATTTCCAGGGTTCCCTAATTCCTGGTTCTCTCCTCCCCTCCTCCCTGCTCCGTCTTCCCCCAGGCCCTTGGTTAGGATGGGGATAGTGTGTTAAACACACCCATGCCGTTGGTTAGACTAACTGCCACACAGTACAGTGTACATGCGGCCAATGTCAGAGACAATTTTCCGTAACAGCAAAGATAGCACAGGAACACAGAAACCCGTGAATTGTCTCAAATTGCCTCCTAAGCCCTAACAGGAAATGCACCCCCATCAGTTACCCTCTAGTGAGAATTAACGGGGAGTCATTCTTCTAGAGCCCAGTTCGATGGCACAACAGAGAGCCGGACTCAGGACAAACACCTTTCCCTCGTTCCGCCCCACGTCCGTGAGAGTGCCCTGCGTCAGTGACCTTGGGGTTCACCGCACATTCTCAAAGGGGTGCTGTCTTCTGGGTGCACACTTTGCACCGAGTATAAATCAGAAGACTTGGTTTTGTTCTCTTCTTTTAGAGTCAGTCCAGACAGTACGAGGGACACAGCGCGTACCAAGTGTTCTGAATTCAGTATTTCATATGATATTCCCTCCTGGAAACGTTGGGGAAATGCCAAAGTGTCTGTTATGTAAATTAAACACCAGCCTTGGGCAGCCTCGAGCTTTGGGTCACTCACATTATACAGTAAAATGTTTTGCTTTCTCTTAACAAACACGAATTCCCTTCAGACCCAAAGTGAGCGTCACTCACAGCCACACACTTAGCACAGAAAATGCAGATGACAGGGCTGGTGACACCCAGTCCCGCCGCCGAAGAACGCACAGCTGACAGCCATTGAAAACTACATCGTCACGTACATTTCTCATATTTTTATTTTAATCATCAAGAGCTGAGGCTCTTTTTTTTTAAAAAAGATGCTTACGCCTAAAAAAGATGCATTGTAAAATTGAATTAAGTTTTAAGAGAACAAGAAAATCTTCAATGTATCTTGTAAGCATGTCTGTCGTTTCAGTTTATAACATGATTCCTGTACCCGAAGATTCGCTCCCTTATCTTCATAAAACTTCACAAAAGCGTTACATATATTTAAATATATGTTTACATTTCTATGTAGTCAAAGAATGTGTGTGTGTCTAAGAAGAAGAAGAGACTCTTGATCTTTCTGTCAGCTGTTTACTGGAATTCAAATGGCCCCTAAAGACAGGCCATCCTTTGTCTTTCCTCTGGCGGTTACGTCATCATACAGCCTTTGATAACTTCGTCAACGCGGGGGCTGGGTTGTGGAAGAGCTTCCCAAACCCTGCAAACCTGCGTGCGGCCGCATCAGGCCGTGCGGTTGAGCGTGAGGACGGCAATTCCCCTCCTGCTTCCCTCCGAGGGTTGTGATGAGGAGCCGTGGAGATGAGACGTGGGAACACTTTCTCGAGTGCTAAGGCTTTGTGAGTGTGTGGGAATGCAGGAAAGGGTGCTGCTGCCATTTCTAAGAACGGTCACACCACTCACGAAATGAGTGACGGGTGTCACAAGGGTTGGGTGTGAAGCACACGCTGTGACGAAGGCACCAGCACTGTGCTCGCAAGTCGGGGTGATGCGGGCGATTCCGGAGACTCCCCGTGGACTGCCCGGTCCTTCCGCGGATACCCAGTTCATTTAATAGTGTTTAAACTTCAAAACAACCTCACTGCTGTGCGACAAATGTCAGAGCAATTTTTTCAAATGTTTCTTAATGCCTAGGTTGTTCTTTTACAAAAATAGTTTATAAGGCCTGGCTGGTGTGGCTCAGTGGATTGAGTGCCGGCCTGCAAACCAAAGGGTTGCTTGACCCTAAAAAACCTTGACCTAAACCTCATCTTTTATACAACGGTTAACTCAAAATGGATCATCAATCTAAATGTAAAATGAAAAACTATAAAACTTTTAGAAGAAAACATAGGACAAAATGTTTATGAGCTAGGATTCGACCAAGAGTTCTGAGCTGTGCCACCAAAAATAAGCGGGAAAAAA
>CM052551.1:1392307-1435066 GCA_028533065.1 Trachops cirrhosus
AGAAGCAGCGAACAATAAATGCATACGTAAGTGGAACAAATCCATGTTTCTCTTTCTCTCTCTCTAAAGTGAATTAAAGGAAAAAAAATTTGACGTATGTGTCCAAAATGTTAACAGTTTTGGAGTGTCTATATTAGGATCCGACCTGGGTATCGACTGCACACATCGTCCCGGTTAAGAATAATGAATAAAAACAGGAAAAAGACGCAGAAAGAGAACATGGCTGAGGGAGAAAGACCATGTAGCTCGGGAATCTCGAGAGTTCCAGACCGTCAGTCATCAGAAGTGCTAATGCTAACACACGTGTCTCATAAATTCTGTTCATCCACAGCAAAGCTCGGTATTCCCACGGGCATCTTGGTTGTCTGCTCTAATTTCAAGTAATTCCCATTAAGCTCCATTACCTGGCTTGTACACAAAATGGAATGATAAGCCGAGGCAGACGGCGATTCAGGAGCACGGGCGGTAAAGGGGTGCGGACTTTTCAGTCATTAAGCCAGTTCTGTGTGTGGCTGTACTCATGAATATATTGCGAGTGTAATTCTGGAATTAAAAGCTAAATTATGGTTAACAGACTTTTTCTTATTAGCGAGAAATATTTAAGTGTACTGCGAGACGTCAATTTTTAAGAACAGTTGTTACATTTCTGTGAAGAGGTCTTTGCTCATCTGTCAGTTCTTTTGGCCCAACGAAACCGCTGACACTTCAGATGCAAGGCTTCCGTGAGTCACCAGCAGCGCTCAGACTTCTCAGGCCCCGGGGCAGCCGCCACGGCCCCGGGGCGGGAAGCGGGCCCTGTGCCTGCAGGGCGTGGAGCGAACCCGAGCTCGGCAACGCCACTCCCAGTCTCGGCACTTCCGAGTCCCGGGTCCTTCCGGTGACGCGGAGGGGTTTCCGTAGGACGACGTTTCCATCACCACGAGAAAGGCCAGCAGGAATCGCTCCGCGAGTCAGTGCCCGGCCTCGGTCCACCCGCGCCGCCCCCACCCTGCCGGAGGAGCTCGGTCCCCGGTCGGCGCGCACAGCGTCACGCAGCCTGCAGCTCGGCTCTGCCTCGTGGGTGGTGCGCAGCCAGGTACTTTCTGGAAGCCTTCACTTTGTATTCTTTAAAAAGAATTTAGCATCGTTTCGTTTGAGGTTCTGAGATAACCTAATATGTATTTTGTTTAGGACTAGGAAAAACAAAACTTTGTATTTAAAAGGGCTATTTTAATGGAGATTTCCCAGGCCCCTCTCCTAAGTCCGTCTCACCGGGAGCTGTATCTGAAAGCCCGCTTTGGCCTGGCCGGCGACCCGGCCCCTTCCGAGCCAGGGGCCTCCCCCTCCCCGTCTGTCCAGGACCCGGCTGCGCTCAACTCCCTGCTTCTTCCCGGGACCCAGCTGCGCTCAACTTCCTGCTGCTTCGGATGCCACCACCTTGATTCGTGTCTTTGAAAACACCATCACCACCACCATTCTGTCTGAATCCCCTTCTACATCGCCCCCTCCAACCCCGCTGACTCCTAGGCCCCCCTGGCTCCCAGACCCCTTTCCCAACGACAGAGGCGGAACGCCCTTCCGTGGCCTCCGGGAACGTCTCTGTGAAACCCGGCAACCTACGGAGCTGCCTGTGTCCTGGTCTCGCACCGGACGGAAAACCCCCAGGAGACAGGAGCTGTTTCTCATTTGTGTCTTCCCAGCACCTAGGCTGGCGTGTACAGTGTGATACTGTTTGTTGGATGAAAGAATGAATTTTCAAGAGGTTAAAAATAGGAATTACTGAGAGAAGTACACAACTCCGTGAAAATTAACATTTATGTTTCCAGCTGGGAGAAACCCGTCCTTTCAGGGTCTGGCATCCATTCGAAAGCACAGCACTGATGTTCCACACCGACGATCTTTAAAACTGAAATCTAATCTTCCGGTTTCTCTTGTGGTTGGTTTTATAAACAAAGGCAAGGAAACGTAACTGTCTGTTACAATGCAAAGCCAAGGGGTGAATCACAAACTGTAACCTTTCAGCTGATGTTCACAGAGCTGGAGAGACAGTTCCACTAGTGGGCTTCCCACACGGCACCGTGCACGCGGGGGTCGCCTGCCAGCTGCGTGCATCCCAGGCGGGCCCAGCCGGGCAGAGCTGCTGCCGGGCTCCGGGCGGGCTCCCTGCTGTCGGGCTGGGGCCGCGTTCCGCATGGCGCGGTGCTGCGGCCCGTGCCGCCCACGCGCCCACGCGGGGAGGGCTGGTCGTCGCCTTGGAGGAGCGGCGGGGTGGCTGGAGCCTGGGGTTTGCGCTGGCGCGGAAGGGGCGAGGCGGGCAGAGGGGACAATGAAGGCAGCGAGTTGGACACCCACGGTGCGTTTGGGGTTTACTAGTCTCCTGGTCTTTGCAGGTTTGGGATCTTTCAAGTTTAAAACCCCCGGAGACTCAGAATCCGAAACAACACTAACACCACAGAAGGGGGTGAGAACACCGAGGCCGAGCCCTCCCACCCCGCCCCCGCCCCCGCCCCGTGTCTGCAGAGCTGGGGGGCTCCAGCGGGAAGCGGGGCGTGTCTGCAGGTGGGGTCTCACCTTTCTCACCTTTACCACACGAACAGTCACTCGCTTTCGGCATCACCTTAGGAGAAAGAAACTGGAGACACAAGCGACCCGTCGTATTTAGTAAAAATAATTAAAAACCTCCTTAAAATTAACGTCATGAGACTGGATCAGAGGAGGGGCCGTGCCCAGCACCCGCACCCGGAAGAGGAGGAGCGTGGGGTGGAGGGCTGAGTGCCCAGGGCCCGCCCTGCGGCGTGTTTCCTGCGCACTTGAACTTTATTTGGTCCTTAATGTGGATACGTTGATACTCTCCCTCAACATTAATTCGATTATCTGTAAAACTTTAAACAAAAACACCCACGTTAACTTAGACGGGACTGAACGCAGAGTAAGGAACAGTCAGTGTAAGAAAAGGAAGACCTCGGGCTGAGCTCTTCCCGGGGTTCCCGCAGAGCGACCCTGGGAGGGGGGGAGGGGAGGAGGGGGGGAGGGCAGAAAGCCCCGCCTGTGCTCGCTCGCAGTCCCGCGCCCGCTTCTCCGTGTCCCTGTCCCACCGAGAAAGGCAGGGTGACCTCTCCGCCCGCCCTGCCCCCGCAAGGCCACACCCCGCGTCCTGCCCCCCGCACACCTGCATTTGCGTTGTGAGTTGTGACAGAACCGACCTGAGGAACATGTGTCACTATGAAGTCACCCGACAGCAATGTACCTGTTTGAAAAGTGTGACCTAAAATACTTTGAGTACTACAAATAGTATCTTAGTAAGACTCCTTTAAAAAGAGAAAGTCGTAAAATCGCACATCACCACTAGTCTCAAACACCTGCACGTGTCCCCCCTCCCCAGGCATGGGGCACCACAGCCCCCCGAGTCTTCCCTCTCAAACTCCGGCGCCGCAGGGCGACGGAACCGTCAGCAGACAGAAGGGGTGAGACCGAGGGGCCGAGAGCAGGGCTGGGCAAGAGCCGCCTGCTACCTCCGCCCACGTGAAACCAGTGACAACAGGGCGGTCGGACAGCCAGGGACAGCCAGGGCCAGAGTCCGTCTGTCAGCAGCGGGCCGTACAGGGTGGAGAGTTAATTCTGTGTCCTCCCGGGAAGCGGTCACCCTCTTCCAAATTAAAAAAAAAAAAAAAAAACCCCTGGTGCGGTTTCACAGCATCTCGGTTTATTGATGGAACACAGCCATGACGTGGACTGCTGCCCCTCCCCCCGGCAGAGAGACAGGAGCTCAGAAGCACAGCGGAGCGGAGACAGAGAGGAGGAGAGAGGCAGCAGAGAGACAGAGGGTGAGCGCAGAGCTGCAGAGTGTTTATTGAGCATGCTACAGAGGAGAGCAGGTACACAAGGAAAGTAAACCACCGCCAAACCTCCCGACTTTGTTAGAAAATTAATTTTTAATTGTGCCGCTTTCAAACTATGCTGAATTTTACATTTCTAAAGATGTAAAAACTCAACTAATAGAAAATATACATGACCGTTCTGTCTACATAGATAACAGAATCTATGAATCTTGAAACTAAGTACATCAATTTCAAAAAAGTATTGGTCATTTAAACAGAATCAACAATTCAGATCGACAAGAACTGTTCAAATTAATTTGACCTGTAGATTCTGAGCCATGTTTTTATTAAAGTCAGATCTATTCCTAAATACAAAATATTTTGAAGATTTATTAAAACTGAATATTACAATGCAAGGTAAATTAAGACTAAAGGCACATAAACTTTGGTCCCACCTGGTTGTCAGTTTTAGAAAACTGCCACGAAATTAACCCCCTGCAGGTCTCTGCAGGGCACTTTCTTCCCCTTTGAAAACACATGCACCAGTTCCTGAACTAGCTAGACCCGTCTTCACATGCTCAGAAATCCACAACCGTGTTCCAAATCTCCATTGCAAACTAAGGATGGCGATATATATTTAAATGCACGTAAGTCATGTCAACTTCAAAAACATCTACGAAAAATATTCAGCCACAAACAAGACATTACTTAGTGCTGACAGTTACATGACGCGTCCCACAAGAGCGTGTACAAAAGGTTAAGGTTCCACAAGGCTTCCACGCAGGGCTCAAACTTACAGAAATTAATACTCCGCATCTCGTTAACTTTAACTAATGCCTACATTCGTAACGGAATCTAGACCAGAACTGTGAGATACAAAGGGCCGATGTTTTTGTAAAGCAATAAAGCCTAAGGCAGTACAACTAAAAAATGCTGCTTTATTCTTCACTATCCTATATCGTATTGGATTAAATAGAAAGAAATGTGACAAGCCAGTACTTCAAAGTAAGTTCCAAGCAGGAGAAAACAAAACTTAACCTTTTCACACACCCTGCCTCCGCCAGCTGTAGCCCCCAGAACAGTGTGCCCGACAGCCGACTGCTCTGCTCCAGCAAATGCACGACGGCGACACTGGTTTTCCTTTTAAGGCACGTACGTCAACTAAGTTGGAAAAGGAAAGAGAAACTGAAACCTCAAACGACGATAAAAACGGCCTCCCCACCGAACAGATGGACACAGCAGCGCACAACGCCTCCACACGCCACCTCGCTCTAGAACCAAGGAATGGTAACAGCATGAGGAAAAAGGAACGAGAACAAAACCGACTCTGGTCCCCACTCTTCCGAACAGTCCGCGGCGCCCTAGATGGTGGACTTGGAGAAGGACACGCGCAGGTGGTGGCTCTCGCCCAGGTTGTAGTTGTGCAGGTCGATCAGGGCCTGGATGGCCTCCTCCACGGTGGCCATCTGCAGGAGGGCCATTTTGTGATCTCTTCTGAAACGAAACACAAGGTCAGAGACGGCGCCCGCTCCAGACCCGGAAACACCCACCACCGCGGGGGACACAGACCACTCCGAGAGAACTCTGGGGACCAGGGAGCCTGCTTACTGAAAAAACTTGAACGCCTTCACAGTGCCCCCCGTGTTCGCAAACAGGGTCCGCAGGTCCTCCTCCGCGACGGAAGGGCTGCGGGAAGGGGAGCACAGCGGAGGAACGCGCGTTAGCCACCGCGGCCCTTTCCTGCCCAGGGCGCGTCCTCCACCGAGCCCAGCTCGGATACTTACGGGATGTTGGACAGGTGAAGAGTTGCAGAAGGAGGGAAAATGTTCTGAAAGTTTTTGGATCCAGGTTTCTTAAAACGATGCAATGGGGAATTACCAAAATCTTTTGTGAGACCTTGGTCATCGAGTCCCTCCCGAGGTAGCTGCACAGTCTGGTGTTTAGACAGAGTAACACGAATAATTTTTCCGTACATTTTCTGTCCATTGAGATGGTTCATGGCTGTGAAAAAGAAACAGCGCGTACTAAGAGAGTTTCAACAAAGTTCAAAGCAAAAGTAGTTACTTAAGATCTGGGCTCTGAGATTCACAAAGAGGTCACGAGTGTCTAGCAGCCAGTGGTGACAGACACGCGCCTGGCACAGGAGGAGCCCAGAAGGCGGCCCTGTCTCCCACCACAACGCCGAGGCCGCCACTCCCTCCGCGGCCCGGGAAGCCTCGGCACCGCGTCCAACCTGTCCTCCCGCCCGCTCCACCGTCTCTCAATGCTCTTCTCTCCATTTCCCCGCCCACTCTCCACTGCCACGAGCACCGCTCTGGATCGCTCCATCGGTTTCTGATTCGCCTCCTGTTGGACTATCATCGCCTTTTCTCCAACCGGTTCTATACACAGCAGTTCCGATCACTGCAGATCGGACCATGTCATCACCGGCTCAACACCAACAGGGATCAAGTCTGAAAGCACTCCGCCGTCTCTGACACCTCCCTGCCTGACCCCAGCACACGGCACTGCTGGAGTCCCACAGGGCCTCCAGTGCTAACGGGGCACAGGCCCCTCCCCAGCGCCCTGGGAGAGGTGTGGCCTCAGGACCACCGTTCCCAGGCAGGAAGTTCCCGTCCTTCTGAAAAGCAGCCCGAGGCCTGCGAAGGGTCTCTGCGCCCCTGCAGACCGTGAGGTCCACGCGGCCACCTCCTTCCCCAGGGAGCAGCGGGCGAGCGTGGACACTGAGGGCCTGGTCTGAGGCTCCAGAAGAGCCGCGAGCTGTACGTTTTGTGCACTAGTCCCCAGTGAGAAGGCCATGTCCTCAGTCACGCGCCTCGGCCTCGCTGAAGGTCTGCCCCGGCCACTCCGCGGGTCACAGGGTCAACGGCAGAGGTAAAGGCGACGAGAAGGAACAGGTGGCCGAGGACAGCGTCCCTGCTTGGACCGCAGTGCACAGTCCAACCCGGGACGTGCCCCAGCTCGTCAAACCACTGAACATGAACTGGGCTGGAGAGGAAAATGCCATGAGAGTGAGGCGCCAGGCACAGGACAGTCAGAAGGACCCCCCCCTCACCCCCCCGCAGGCACCAGCTCCCTCGTCTGTGAGACGCTCCCCCTTCCCCTTCCTGACCGGCTCCCTGCGGCGCGGCAAGTGCGGCAGATGTGGTGGTTTTTCCCGGGCTTCTCAGCCCAGGCTGGCACCAAAGACATCACCGCAGGCCCGAACTTCTCGCTGGTTTCTGACGCTGCGGTTCCCGTGCACTTACGAAGCTACACCGCCCCTGCAGCATCCCTCCGTTCTGACGGTGAGAGGGCATACGCTGCCTTTACCCTGAGATATAATATCTAGTCTGTGTAGCGCTTCCATTATCGCTTGGCTTTACGTGAAATTCCCATTAAAATACCTTCTTCGACAGCAAAACCGTGAGCAGCCGTGAATCGTGTGCCACTGTGGAGTCCAGGAACCAGGAACCACGCGCCCGGGAGTCGGAGCTCTAGTGAGAGGACCGTGCAGACACCGGGGTGCTCAGGGAGCCCCCCGGGGACCGCTGGAGGTGGGGCCTAATGAGGTCCTGCGAGCCAGGTCGTCGCCCAGTGAGGCTGAGCCCCGTGAGGAAGGGCACCAGGGCGCCCCGAGGAAGGCCAGGGCGGACCACAGGCGCAGGCCACCGGCTGCCAGCCCGAGCACAGGGCACGCACGGGGCCCTGGCCAGAGCCGGCACCTCGCTCTGGGCGTCCGCGCCTCCGGGACCCCGAGAAAGGAACATCTGCTGGACGAGGCGCCGGGCCTGCGGTGTTTGGCTGTGGACGCCCGTGCACACCGACCTGACACAACTCAGCTATGGCTCATTCCTAACAGTCCTTGCATACGACAAAACCAGAAACTACTCAGAAGAGTCTGGTTTAATTCTACCTCCAGTACGTCTCAACCACGACTGCGCACGCCTATTTCCAAGCAGTCACGCCACTCACAGCTGCCACGGCCACAAGGAACGAGATGCATCCCGGGGAGGCTGCGCCGTGAACGGGGACACATGGAGATCTGCCCCTGACCGGGAGGGACCCTCCCCAGAGCACAAGCAGGGAAGGCGAAGCCTGACCGAGACCCCTCCCTGTCTCTCCTTAGGACAGAACGCCGCCCTTTCGAGAGCGAGACCAGCCAAACCCACGCCCTTCCGCTGCGCACTGTCTGAGCCGCCACCACGCCGACCGACAGACACCGCCGTCCTCACGCCCTTCCGCCTGTCTGCCAAGGCCCAGGGTCCAGCCCACCATGCTGTGCGCCTGTCTCATCAGGCACACAGGCGGAACTGCGCCGGTCCTGCTGTCAAAGGCGGCGACTGTCCAAACGAACAGTGTGAACACACTCAGTCGGAGGCACCACCGACCCTGAATCTCACTGAGGGGCTCCACCCACAGAACAAGTGTTAGTTACAGTCACACTGGGTGTGCAGTTATGCTGGAGACTCCACAGGGTTTGACTTTACATGAGAGTCCAGTGGGATGTTACAATCACCAAATTATCGAGGTAAAAATGTTAAGTATAACTCGAGTCTGTTTTAAGACTCCAAAGGGGTTAATGGTGTCTCTGGCACAGGTTTTTCACTTTGAAAGGACCCGTGTCTTGGCCCCACGCCCCCCTGACGATGCCCCAGGCCGCGTGGCCAGTGAGCCCGCACCCAGGGCGCGGGCAGGAGGCCCACCACAGCGCTCCACGACCCAGCGCCGCGGGGCTCAGGGACGGCTGTCCCCGCAGAGGGGCCCAACCCGTCCCCACGAGCCCGGGCACGAGCACCGGTGACAGCACAGCAGAAGCACACGCGTGTCCACACAACCCCGTTCACCGAACTGCGGAATCAGCGTGCCACTGTCAGCGCGGGCTCAGAGTCGGGGGCGGAGGGACAAGCCATCTCACCGAGCTGGGACTGGTTTCCGTCGGCCATCTGGATGAGGGCGCTGTCTTTCTTGTTGTACAAAATCTTCACGCGCTGCACGTCTCCATAAACACCTTTGGTGGGGCCACAGAGAGGTGATCCAAAAATGGGATTAATTTCATGTGCAAGTCAGCTAAAGATTATCTTTTTGACATATTAATGAAACATTCAGACACCAACATGATCACTCATTCAAACTCATCAGTCTCACAAATGAATAAAGAAAGATCAAGATTCTGAACAGTGAATTTTGAAAAGAACAAATTTTGATAAACCCTCAAAGCTATGTGAATGATATTAAAGACCATGCAAAATAAATCAGCATGCATTAAAACAAATTTTGTGTCTATGGAGAGTTTTAAATAGCAAAGAAAAATAGCAAAAGATTTACTATTCAACTTTAAGCCAAAGTGCTAGCTACAAATAAGAATTAAGGTGAAAACAAAATCAAATCAATAATAAAAGTATAGTGCTAACAATAACATACCGAAGAGGGTAAACAGACTTTGGGGCGTAACCATCTTTAGAAGGAGAGAAGAGCAAGCAGCGTAAGACAAGAAGAGAGAAGAGTCGAGGAAGAGCGGAGATGAACAGATCATCCATAACGGAGGGTGGTTCCCGCAGAATGGTGAGGTGGTCATGGATCATGGTTCAAGGCGGTTAATTGGGGCAGGTTGGTCCGAGGAACATTGTTCAAGCACAGAAGCATGAACACAGGGGATGGAGACGGGGAACGAAGACAAGGACAAGGAAAATAAAGGATAAGACAGGGGAGGGAATGGGCGTTCGGGAAAGACAAGGAGAGGGAAGGTGAACACACAGGGAAAAGGATGAAATGGGGAAGGGAAACAGCAATGCAGAAGAAAAAAATAAGGAATTGGGGAACAAAAAAAAAATAAAATATAGGTCAGTACATAGGAAATGCAGGAATTTGGTCAGAAAATGGTTTATGTACTGTACAAGAAAAACTGAGTAAAATGTAGTCATCCAAGACAAATATGGGTAAAGTACATCTACATCAAAGAGTAAATTACAGCATTTCATCTCAACATGGGGAGGAGGGCATGCACAGGAATTTTAAACTCCGAACTTTAACTGCATAAGCATGGCTGGTTATGAAATGCAGGCAAAATTTTTAAAAGAAAAACAAAGGCACTCTGATCCAAACATTTTATAGCATGCAGAACTGTGAATGACAATAGTTTAAATGATAAAATAAGCTCAATGTTCATATTAACAGAGGCCAATTAAAAATGAAACCGTATTCCAATTAGACACCGTAAGCCGATACACGGAGCCCCCACATTTCATACCAGCTCTCACAGCAAAGTAAAGTACACCACACGTAGAACGCACAACTGAAAAATAACTCGGCAATGGCTTTCATTTAACAGGGGGGAGATAAAGCTGAAAAATATTTTTAGGAGACAATGACTAATAACTGCAAAGAAAAAATTACTAAGAAAGACTGGAAGAGGGTCTCGTCAAGATCTTTGGAAGAACCTTCAAAGAAAAATGCATTAGAGTAGTTCACATAAAATAAGATTTAAAAAAATGCAATGACACATAAGCATGAAATGAACAAGCAAATAATTAGAAAAGGCAAAGAGCAAAATCGTTTTACAGTTAAATCTGCAAATTGGATTACATTTGCCTTTGACAACAAAAGATAAAAAGCCAGACTACTGTACTTCACCATATTTTTCTTAGGAAAAATAGGTAGTTAGGTTAAAATATATACATATTTAAAGATATGACTGTCTAAGGAAATAAAGTATCACTTAAACAAGTACATAGACTTTATTCAGAAGTAGAAACGCACGAAAATACTTTGACTAATGAATGTACATAAAAAGAAAGGCAGGTGCAGGATGAAATAAACGTGAAGCTGTCACAGACGGGGTGGAGGGACAGGGCGGACGCGGGCAGGCCGGGCCACTCACCTCCTCGTTCAGGTTGCTGACCAGCAGGACCGTGTTGCCGCCCGCGGAGACCCCGGGCATCCCCACGCGGCCCGCCGCAGCCGCCGCCGCGGCCGCCGCGGCGTTTGGAATGGCCAGAGGGCTCAGAGCTCCTGGAACAGCTGCAACAGGAAGCCCTAATTTTAAAATAAAGCGCATTTTACGAAACACACACACGTCTTTTACAAACACCAAGGCGAGCGCGAGGCCGCCCGGCTCGGGGCTGCCTGCTCCGTGGGTCCTCCAGGTTGGTCTCCGAGGCACTTGAGGAAAAACCGCGCTCGGTGGAGCCGCTCAGCAGTGGGACTGAGGTGCACACCTACCTGTGTTATGTCACAGATTTAATGTAAAATATCCCGTTTCCACGAAAAGCAAACAAAGCACAAAGAACAGACTAGTTCCAAGTCAGGGACTTGAAAAATTCACTTCTGTGGCTCATAGTGAGAAGTCTCACCTAAAAAAGAAATCCTCGACAGAACGGAGACTCACACTTTTTTACAGAAGTGCTTCCGTCTTCATAAACCCACACCTGAAATCAGGTGACTACGACTTGTGACACCAGCAGGTCCTCAGGTCCTGCAGACCCTCGACTTCCCACCCGGGCAGCGCCCGGCTCTTTGTGGAGGAGCTGACCCCTCCTCCCTCCCACTGCCAGACGAGGACGTGACAGCAGCCCACACGAGACCGCCGTCTGGTGTGAACGGGCCAAAATGCGTTGTCAGCTCGGCAGAAAAACAGGGCTTCTAGTGCAAAGGATTTCAGTGATTAGAGTCTGTGTCGTGAAGTGGAAAAGACGGGAAACGGCGGCTTACAGACAAGCCACACTGCACGGGGCTCGGTTCCTCCAAAGGCCCGAGGACGCCTTTGCAAGTCTGTCCCGGCTCCATGCAGCTACAGCGAGCACGGGCGTCCCAGGAGGAAGCACCAGCCAGTCACCATTCCCGCCGTCCCGGCGCCGCCCCACCCTCTGCCCCCTGGTCTCGGCGCCCCGCGGCGCCCCGCACCCGCTGCAGCGCCAGCGAGCTCGGCCACACCACTCGCGTGCTCACACACCGCGTGTCGCTCGCTAAGCACCGGGTCCCAAGGAAACCAACGCAGATCCTTTCCCCTCTGCCGAGGCGAACCAGCGAGAGCCGTCACCCGAACGCTGGTCCCTCCCCAGACATCAGCTCCTGCCGTGTGTTCTTAACCCTCTTCCTCCTTATCCAAAGCAAAAGGCCTCTGGCCCATAAGATAATGTGTCACAGCAACGGAAAAGCGTACACAACGGGAAAGGAAGAACACTGACAGTGGGGCCCAGGAGTTCACTGCGTTATCGCTACGGTAGACACCACTCCCAAGGCACACCCACACATCACAGGAGGCGCAGACGGGGACAGAAACACCAGCCAACCCTCAGTCAGCACGAGTGTCCAGAAAGGCCTGTTTGGTGGCCTACAGCGCAATGACTAACCAAGTCGCCTTACACACTCGTGACAGTGCCGAGTAGTAACGTCATTCTTCCGATCTGCGGGGCTAGTGAGTGTTTCAGCAAGAAAAAACGGAAGTCCAAACGGCTCTCACCTCTGAAGGACACGGAAACCTCAAACAGCCTAAATGTATTAAGTGACATCCAAAGGCAACGATGAACTGTCTCAACTCCTAAACACAGACACGCGGGCGAGGAAAAGCGTGGGTGCATGGCCCACAGGAGCCCGCTCCATGACCTCGCCGCCCAGCCCGCCGCGAGGGCCCGTGGGGCCGTGGTGGGCCGCAGAGGACGTGCCTGTGGTTGCTGCGGCTCACGGGCTCCTGATCAACAGCAGCCAGCAGGCCGAGACTGCACACACACACGCACACACACACACACGGTACAAGAGCAACAGCACCCCAAAGGTCGCCCTTTGTGTGAAGAAGTCATGCTCATACCTGCAGGTAGTTTTCCCCTCACAATTAGTTACAGGAGATAAGAGATATACAGTCTACTGACACTCACTGAGAAAAGACGCATGCTTCCCGGCCATTTTATGAGGACGGATGCTTCTTTTGAGAGGCAAGTCTGACCTTTGATGGGCCCTGTCACTCACCTGCCCCTGAAAGCACAGTACGTCCTAAAACTCGCCGCCTCGCGGCTAGGGTGGCGCTCCGACCATGCGGACGCCGGAGCCCAGCAGCGGCGACAGTGTCTCCGGCTCACAGCAGAAGCTGGAAGACCCGAGGCTGTCCTACTCAGACACTGGCTCAGCCAACTGACAGCAAACACAGGCTGGGCAGCAACCTCTTCCACCGAAAAGCAGCGAATGATCGCAGAATTTCCCGGCCCGCACAAACCGTGGCACTGGATGAACAGCCCCGGGCGACGAGGGAATCCCACTCGGGAAGGATGCTCAGCAAACTGCCGAGGAAGGACGGTGCGCGCTGGGGGCAGGGAAGGGGACGAGGCCTCCGCACGCCCGGGTGGCGTGCGCTGAGGCGGCAACCCCTGCGGGCGCGGGAACGCCAGCACGGAAAGAGTGGAGGAGGAACGCGTGCAGGGGAGGGCGATGGCGGCGGTGCGGGCAGCAGGTGCGTCACGCTCCCTGCTGAGCGGCAGCGGGCCCGGCACGGGAACGCCCACCGTAGCCCTGCCCACACCGCCGGAACAGGACCTGGCCGAACCAAGCCCGCGGAGCCGGAGGACGCGGAGGGCGGGGACCCTCGCGCAGCAGCCGTGTTCGGGAGCCCACCAGCCAGACGCCTAGCGGGGCACTGGAGAGGGCCCTGTGCTGAACAACTCGACCTCTGAAACCATCCTTGAGACGAGCGGACGACCTCGAGGGCAGAGGGGGTGTCCAACGGCATTACGGAACGGCCGTCAGGTTGGTGACCGCGGGAACGATCGCGGGAACGCCACGCGGTGCCCGGATCCGCTGCAGGCCACACCCGAAGACAGGAGCGGGGAAGGAGAGTGGGAACACGGAGCCCGGGCGACGGGCACGCGGGACCGGCCGGCCGCGCGAACGCACGACGGCCGAGAGCCTTCGCGACACGTCTTCAACCACCCGCGAACAGCCCCTCCCGGAGCAGCAAAGACAGCAAGGCTCCAGGAATTACTGGAAACGCCATGGAATCATTTACTGAACTCAAAATGCTTATGCTTACTCTAAAAATAAGGTTACTGGCTAACGTTACCCACGGCAGACACAGATTTACCTGTTACGGACCAGGAAAGTCACCGAAACGCTGCTTAATAGCGTGTTTCTATGGGAACCCTAACAGCTTAGAAAACTGAACATTTAAATCTGAAGCACGAAGAGCCTCTGTCTAGAGCAGTGACCCCCACCTCGCACTGCAGCGAGACCCCCCTGGGGCCCACGCCGACGAGCCCCAGACACGCAGGAGACTCAGCCCGGGCCAGGAAAGGCAGCCCCGTGAGGACCGTGTTCACGGTCACGAATGAGCGCCCGCTGGCCTACCCCCGAGGACCAGTCACTTCACACCAACAGATTTCCTAGGAAACGGCCGCTTTGCTTTTCTATCAGGACCACGTCAGGAGAGTGGCTACCTGCTACTTTACTCAACTCAAAATACAAAGGCAGCTCTCAAACAAGTATTCTTTGTACACATTACCTGCCCTAATTTTTGCTTTTGATTTATCTGCCCCAATTTTTAAAATGTAGACAACATGACCGTGAAAAATTAATTACCTCTAGTGATTTTTCTAAAAGGGAGCTTGTCCCTTAATAAATTCAGCACACCTCTTAACACACGATACAACAATCATTATAACGACATCTCACTTCTCAATCTCAAGGACGTCTGGGCACCCTGTCACCGGAAGCAGACCACCCGTGTCAGTCTGCCAGGTTTGCGTCTGCGCGCTCGGCTGTCCCACTCCCAACCACACAGACAGCACGCGGTGTCCCTTCTTCAATAAGAGAAGGTGTCCGGCCTGTTCTCTGAGACACGGTACTCCTTAGCAATAAGAGAAAGCAGAAGAGCCAGGTATAAACACTGGTTTTTAAGAATTACGGTGTAAAATAAATTAATTAAAATTTGCAATACTGATTCCAAAGTAATTAAATGCAGTCAAGTGCCTAGAGATAATACAAAAATTATACAAGGTAAAGGGAAACCTCCTAAACGTTTAGCAGAAAAGAATGATCACCTACTACGTGTGTTCTTGCAGAAGAGTTGAAATAGAAAGACACCTATCCATCACTGCAATTAAACAAGCGCTGTGTGGGGGAGACGGCAGGAAACGGATTTGACCAACACCGGTCTGGGCGCATCTGGAAGCCGCCAGACCGGTCCGCGTCACCGGCAGCAAATCAGCGTGCCCAGATGCGGTCACCTTCCCGAAGGTGAGCCCTCACCAGCGCAGTGCTGGGTGTGCAAAGGACACTTCCACCAGCGAAACACTGCGTGGTGCCCGGTCAAGGTCGCGGCACCCACAGAATGTGCGGGGGAAAGAGGAAGTTACCTTAATGTCCTGTAAATGGTCATCTGAAGATAACCTTGCACGTTTCAAAAATTAAGAGTTACTCACATACATCAAATTTCATCTTACGTTGTAACTTCATTCATTTTACTTATAACAAAACAACACTGTCCCTTATCTTCTTCCTCCATCTGGACTCCATCAAGTATTAATTGCAGGTTTCTGCCTTGTGTTTCTCAGACGGGTCAAAGTCATTGTAGAACGAGGTAAAAAATAAATTAAGACAAAAATCATGTAAGTCCCCAGACAAATTGAACAGAGCATTCTTTCCAGTTCAAAGTGCAGTTCTTTGGGAGAGGCCGGACCCTGTCCTCCTCCTTTCCGTGCTCCGTCCTCATCTCCCTGCCGCTGAGCTGGCTGTGCTGCAGGGAAGCACTCAGGTCAGCCCCGAGCGCGCGCGGGGACCTGGGCCTGCACTGGGTCCCAGACAGCGTGACGCCGACGTGGAAGTGCAAACACGGCACTCAAAACTGCGCGGCACCTCCCCCCAGCGCGTCTCCCCCGAGAAACCTGAAACACAGCCCACGCGCTTGCTCCCCGAAACGGGGCTCCCCATACTTACTGGAGCCTCACGGCACTCTCCCACCTGGCGCGTGGGAGACAAGGGTACAGACAACGGCATCATACCTAAGAGGGACGTCTCCTTGGCAAAGGCCGCGGCGATAGCTGGGTCCAGCGCGGGCTGTCCATCCCCCGACGGGAGGTCAGGTCGGGTGTAGTCCCTGCTTTTGTCATTGTTGTATTTCACATTCAAATTCACAAGTTTGGAAAAATCAATCCTTAGAGTACAGCAAGCGTTGTAAATGTTCTGACCATCCAGGGCCTGTAAGAGCGAATAAAGGATAGGAGCAATGTTAAGGAGCAAAAATCAGCCAGAACGCGACGTTGACGACAGAACCCCACGGTGAGAACCCCCAGAGCCGGGCAAGGTCGCGCACCCTCCCTCTTTCCTGCAGGCCTGGCCAGACGGGCTAGTTCCCCAGCACTGTCTCCTCAGAGCGCAGCTCACACCTACCCTACAGCCAGCCAAGCACACGCACACGCGGTTTAAAAAACCTACAAAGAACTTAATTCTGAAAAACTAACACGCATCGCAAACAGTGCTGCAAAGTAGGACAGCCACGGTAGCCTGTGTGACACTTCACTTTTATTATCTATAGCTGTTGTTGTTTTTTTGTCGGGATGGCTGAATTTGTAACAATCAGTAGCTTCACGAGGTAACTTCTGTTTGATGCTACCCTGTATGAAGGGCCTCAAGCCAAATAAGTACCACTATGATGCAAATGGCAATTCCCAAAAAATGGGCAAAAACTAGGACCGTCTTTAACCTGAGGGGTGCAGCCCAGAGGCGAGCCACGTGCTGAATGAGCCAATCCAGTGACCCCCAGGGGCTCTGGAGGGGCAGAGTGCCAGCTCCAGGCTGACCACCTGCACCACCCAGTCGCCTTGAGCCGGTTCCAGGGTCTCCCTGCACCTCCGTGTTTCTGAGTCTGCAGAGAAGGGAAGGGGGCCCGCCCCCTCCCAGGTCACCAGGAGGGTGACACAAAAGACCACAGGTAGGAAAGTGCCTCCTGAACGACCCAGGGCTGTGCTGCTGCCGAAATTATGCCTTCGGGTCCCGTGCGGCCACCAGGCCCACCCAGCCAGGCACAAGCCTGGAACCGACAAGAGAACAGGGAACTGCAGTGCTCACTGCTCACGAGCCTGACCCTTCGCTGCACGGAACAGCAGCTCAGACGCGAGCACCGTGCCTGGCTCTTCCAGAAGTCCCTGGGCAGGAAGCAGTCCTGCCGGTGCCCGCACACAGGCCAGCGTCTGGCTGGCGTCACGCAGGCTGAGATCCGTCAGGCGTGCACATCGGTAGCCCGAGTATCTCGAGAGTGAACCACAGTTTCTCACATGCTTAACGTCTGAAAGAGAATCCCCGACTGCCTCGCTGGCCGCTCCGACCGCTGTACGGGGACCGAGGGCCCACTGGGGCAGACTCGGGACCAGCCAGGGGCGTGCTGCCACGGAAGCAGCCAGCCTCGGCAGCTGCCAAAGCCCACCAGGTCTGCAGTGCGTCCCACCGCCCCCTGAGAAACACACAACGTTGAGTGTATGTGGTATGTGCACCAAACAAAAACTAGCCTAGAACAACTCGACCCAAGGTCGCCTGCTTCAACACACCACGGGTGAGGACTCACTCAGCGGGACCACACAGGCGCACACAGGCGCACACGGCGCGGTGTGAGCTGCGTTGGACGCGGGCAGGCGCCTTCCGAGTGACGGGGGCGCCGAGCAGGCGCCCTGCCGGCCAGTCGCGGGCGCTGCCGCGACGCTCTGCTGCAGAGGCCACGAGGCACCATCACCAGGCGCACGTGCTCCCACAGGGGCACGGCCAAGCATAGAACCAACGCCTCCAAACCCCACTCACAGACACCGGGCGACAAGCGGGGGGGGGGGGGTGCTCCTAGGCCACTGCCCCACGAACTGTGCAAGGAAAACCCAGCTACCTGGTAAGAAAGGACCTGGCTTTGGGTTACGTTATCCAGATGAAAGAAAAAGCACCAACACAAAACGCCACAAGGAGCCGAGTTCATTGGGGCTGAGCTGCTTCCAAGCAACGCCGAGGCCAAGTCACTGCCAAACCTCTACAACGAGCACGCTGTTAGAAAGCCCCCTAGGAAGCTCGGGCCTTTCCTTTCAATGAAAAGCAAACATCTTCATGCTGGTGGAAGACACTCAAGTAGCACGAAGTTCGGGAGCTCGAGAGATCAGCACACGGTAGCACCTCAACCAGGGCCCCTGCCAGCAAGGGAGGAGGGACCGAGCCCGGGCAGGTGACGGCAGGAACCCAGGCAGCTTCGACAGCTGGCGGAAGTGAGATGAACACAAATGAGGATGGACGAAAATCGAGTCCCGGCTCCAACACGACGGAGCCCAGGAAAGACGCCCCACGCAGCCCGGTGGCCAGCAGGGGGAACGGCGCCCGTGCGTGAGGAGCAGGGAAGGCGTGCCACGCCATCCCCACCTCGGTGCAGTGCTGTACTGAGGCACAGGGGTGGGACGGAGCAGCAGGAAAGGCGAGGTCCCCCGGGCAGAGGTGAGGGCCCGGACAAGGAAGCAAGCGGGGCTTCACCGAGGCGAGAAGCGCGAGACCGGGAGAAGGGCACGGTGGAGAGGGGTCCCTGGAGAGGCCCGGCCGACCCAATCAGCGGGCCGGGCCCAGTCACAGCGGGTGGAGAAAGGAGGCGGGGCTGAGAAGTGTAAATGGCAAACACAGCGTTGCTTTAAGAAGCCGGCTAGAAGCACCAAGGGAGGAGAGACAGGGCGAAGCGGGGTGGAGGGAGGCGGACAGCCCCGGGTACCTCGTTTGCACGGAGAGGCTGAGGCATGCCCGAACAGTGGCGAGAAGTAGCCCACAGAGAGAGAAATGCGAGACACGGACTCTAACCAGTGCGAAAGTAAAAGAAAGAGGGAGAAGAAGAGGCCAGAGTGAAGAGGGCCAGTCCAGTGAGGGACAGTCCCGTGCACTGGCCCGGCACAGAAGTTCGGAGAGGCGAGCGAAGGCTGGCCCAGGCGAGAGGCACGCAGACTACAGCGCATGGAGAAACGTGCGCGCAGCTCCCATGGCAGCCGCGGACCACGCTGCTTCCAGTGCCCTCTGCCCCTCCTCCACACCCCAGGGTCTGACCGGGAACCTCTGCAGGAAACTCGCCGCCTAGAGGTCTCTGTGCAGGACCCTGGGTGTGGCCCTGCGCAAACCTCGAGCCGCCACAGCGCGGGGGCCACACTGCACTGCTGCGCGTCGCCCTCCCCCCCAAACGAGCGCTCCCGGGCTCCCTGGGAAGCGAAGCCTGAGCACGGTGCACGCCCACAGCACAGCCCCAGCACGTCTCCACTCGGAGCAGAGCCTGAGTGACAGTGCAGATGACGTGAGCCTGCAGACGACTGCAGACGTGGCTTCCCTTAAAAACGAACATCTCCTGTTCACCGCAGATACTACACATGCATTTCCAACAGCATCTCGGCACCACCAACCTAGGACGGTACTAGCAACAGTAACAACATTAGCAATATGTGTGCATCAGCCCACGAACAATGTTGCTATTTCAAAAAAAGCTCTAGACTTACGAGTTTCGCTTGTTGCGCATTTACTGGATCGCCATACTGGAGGAGAGCTTGAAACTGGTTATTTTTCGTGAATGTGATTATCTTCAACACAGCACCGAACTTAGTGAATATCTGGGGAAACGGAAAAGCGAGCACGTCACCTCCACGCTGTCACCCCCCACGGCACCGGCTCGCCCGAGGCCGCAGCCGCCCGCACCTGGTGGAGGACGTCCAGGGTCACGGGGTAGTACATGTTGTCGATGATGATCCTGAGCACGGGGCTCTGGGCGGGCGTCACCGCACTCTCGCTGACGGCGGTGCCGCTGAGCGGCGTGTTGGCCGTCTGCACGGCGGTCACGGCCTGGAGCACGGCCTGGGCACGCTGCAGGGAGAGAGCGGGGAGAGTGCGGAGCGTCAGCACAGCCCGGCTCTCACTGACGCTCTGCCACGTGTCACACGCTACGAGCTAGTTTGTTTCTAAAACATATAAATAAAATGCAACATTCACGTCATCTTTCTGAGCCAGGCATTGTCTGTCTGTAATTCGAATGTTCCAGCATTTACTTCAAAACAATCATCTCGGGTTGGGACCAGCACTGAACATGCCGAGAGGCAATGTAATTTATTCGTGTTAAGATGTAACTATGTTTTTTGATAATACAGCAGACATATAATCAGAAAACGCTTTAAACAGAAATTTATAGAGAACAATAAAACTTCAATCTGACATTATTCACTCTAAAAAAAAGGTAAATGCTAAACCTCAAGAAGGGGGCTACGCTATTATCTAAAAGCTCTCCCATAAACCGTATACTTTCTAATACCACCTTAAAACACTATTCACAGTACAACTTAAGTCTTTCTTCATGCTGGTGTGACTTCCGACACCGAAGTTCCTAGGAGAAAAGTTGACGTGCACTGCGGTACAAAGCCACTGCACTGTCGGGAACACCGCAAGACACTTAAACCCGGAAGACGCTTTCCACACGTGCGACGGTGCCCGACACACAGCCGAAGGCCAGAGGCACTCCCGTCACGTGCGACTGGCACGACCCTGCGAGCCAACTAGGCCATCAGCACAGCAGCGCACAGGTTCTGAGACTGTGCAATGTGGAGACGTGTGCACGCAGAGCTGAGGACGCACGGTGTTTCCAGGAACCTGTCAGTAAATCATGTGCTAACTGCTCCAAAATGCCTGCCTGTCCCTGTTACCATGGTGACAGACCCCGGGGAAGAGAAGCTTCCTTCCACCTCAGCTGGGGTCCAAAGTCATTACGGAAGGAGTAACTGTGACGTGTGACGGTAACAAATACCTCCACATCGCTTTCAAGTTTAAAACAGCTGCACTGGCCGGCGCCCAACACTCTGGACCCAGCACCGCCATGAGCGGAGAGGAAGGGGACACGAAATCAGAGGGACACTTAGGCGACCGGCAGGACAGCCAGCGCTGGTGCCAGCAGCACAGACACCGCAATGACGAAAGGTTAGCGACAGCCAGATCTGCCCAGCGTCACTCTTCTGGGAGCTGTCTGTCGGCTGACACCCGGTGACCACTGTCCATCGAATCAGCAGGCGGCGTGCGGTAAACTTACACAGTGTACGCGTCAACTGCAGCTCGGCACGTTGAGTGGGGAGGTAGCCGTTTCACTGAAATACTGTGTGATCAGGGACCAGGGACGGCCCAGGGCCCCGGCCAGGGAGCTCCGTGGGTTAGAGAGCCGCCCAGACACGCCCAGGCCGCGGGCCTGACGCCAGGACCGGCCACTGACCACTGGCAGAAGCGACTGCAGAGCGCGTCAGTAAGGGGAATGACAAATCCATGTTCTCGCTCGCCCTCTCTGAACTCCGCACCTTCGTGTAAGACCCGGCCCACACGTCTGGTCCACTATTCAACTGAATCACGCAGTATGGATTTAAAAAATTAAGAAACCACATATACTTTTGTAAATAAACGTAAATTTAACACTTAGGGATATCCTGCAAGAAAATGTCTTAAAAATTACAAGACAACGCCCACAGACACAGCTTCAGAGTGACTGAGTTTTACTTTCTGTTAACGCAGTTATGAGAGTCTCACTGCGCTGGGGGCCACCCTGCGTGCGTGCCCGCGCACACTCACTTGGTTCAGCGTGTTATCTGTCTTCAGCTCTTTGTGATTGGAGTACTGGATGTAAATCGGTTGGTTACGAAGATGAGGGGTCACCGCAGAATAGTAGTTAACCATGGTGATAGCTGCCTCCTCCGTTGCTAGTTCCAAAAATGCCTAAAATTACAAATGCAAAACAAATTCAACAGTGTTAGGAATTGAATTCAGATCAGCTGTAGCATCTGTCTGACCTGCTCCGCCGATCAGAGACACCAGCACCCAGGACGCACGCAGCCTGGCGCCGCCGAGCGGCTCCGCCTGGCAGCACTGGAGAGCCCTCACCGAGGGCCGGGCGCCCCCGGGCACCACCCCCAGGAGCAAGCCTTGGTGCGCACGGGCCTTGCCCCCCAAACACCACGAGTGTGCTTCCCCAGCAAAACAGAGAAAAATAAATCTAAACATTTTCCAGCACCAGAATTTCCCCACTCCTAACCTAGAGAACAAAAGAAATCTCACGAAGTCATTTTTAAAGCAGTATACTTGAACAGATGATGGGAAAACGTTCCAAGTGCCAGATCACAGTAACTGAAACTCGGCAGAACGCTGCCCTCTGTCCGTTCGCCCAGATGGGACTGGGGTTTTGAACGGATCTGACCCCCGCGTGCCTGGGCTCGGCGGCGACAGGCGCCACCCCTCAGCGACGCACGTCTGGGGCCACTGCTTTCTCCTTGCACCACCGAGCATGTGCATGGAACACGCTCGAAGCCAAGACGCTACCGGGGCCGCCTGACTGCCGCCATCACGACGGGCAGAGCCGCAAGAAAAGGCGCACCGCACTCCACCGGCATTTTCCACAATCCCGCCGGGACAGCTGCTCGATCGGAGTCCCCGACTGAACTCAAAAGGCAGGATCTGGGAACTACAGCCCGCCCTTCGTCAGCTCCCAGCGGCGGTTCCCTCCACGCCCCCCACCAGCACAGCCAGACTCCCAGTTCTTCCCGGAAGGAGCTCCCTGCTGTCTGCCCTTTTAGCTGCCAGAAGGCAGCTGATCCACTCCCGCCGAGCAGTCGGGAGCCTGCCGCCCTGCACGCCCCGGAAGAACTGTACCTGATTCTTCCCTTTCAGCATAAGGATGTTGGTCACCTTTCCGAAAGGTAAGCCTAAAGCAATCACTTCCGTCTCTGTCACCTCACCGGGCAGTTTTCGAATGTGAAGAACACGAGAAGGAGCACCATCCATTTTATCTTCCCCTTTAAATTTTTTACTGTCATTTCCGTTGGCTGAAAGACATTAGCAAAAAGTCCTCGCATTATTAACTTTCTTTATCTGGGTTACAAAATACAAAACAATGTTTATGAAAGAACTCTCAAACACAGCTGAGTAATACTGGAATAATTCCTAAAAATTCAGAAACCGAGGTTAAAAGAAACAAAGAAAACCCTGTCCACCAATTAATTACTATCACTTTTGGGTGAATGTTTCTGAACAGTGTATGTATAAAGTAGTCAGTGATTAAGCAAAAATGTAAAAATGTAACTTCATAAAGAAACTGTCCAGTAGCTCAAGGACACAATTATCCTGCAATTTAATCATATTATAGATTAACAAAATCTTTTTAAAATGTAAAAAATTGAGGGAGCAGATATTAGGGAGATTATAATTTTACCTAGGAAATTCTGAATTGTTCAGTTTGGGAAATATCGTACTCAGAAGTGGGATCAGAGAGTGCAATGCTGTGAAAACAATTACGCTGTCAACCCACGCTGCACCGCTCCACGAGGAGCCCCCGCTGACTCGGCACCCCCTCCCGACCCACCTGAACCCCTCGCCGCTCCTGACGGCCGCCCGAGACCGCTGCGGGCCTGACCAGCTCCGTCACCCTGAGCTTTACAGCAGCCACAACGAAGGCCCCTTGCACACCGAGAGATGTACACGCACACTCTATTTTGTATGTGACTTCAAGTGCTTCGTGGCACACCCCAAACACCCCACAGCACCCACAAAGAGCACTGTGTGTCGCACACACACCCTACAGGGTCGGCAACACTCTAAGGGAGTCTCACCACTGAGTGTCTCCCAATCCACGCACAGGCCGGCAGTGGACGCGGCCGAGTGTGAAGGACGCGTGTGCCCTGGCTCAGGCACGGCAGTGAACGAGACCAGTGGGGCGGACGCCCCCCGGCCTCGTGGGAGGGGTCGGCAAGGCGGCACCTGCGCCCCTGTCTACAGGAGTGTGGAGCCCGAGGACAGCAGCGCCGCGAAGTGGGCGGCCAGAGGACTAGGGGGCGGTGTGGTCGTGCAGGAGGTATTTCTGAGAGGTGACCTGTGCACGCACTTGGTGATCGATCTGCCAGATTCTAGTCCAGTCCTGTTTTACTCTGAGAGTTTCAGTGCGGTTTACACGCACGGCAGGCTGAGTGAGGAACGAAGACGGACTCTGGCTGAGGAGCGGCCACCAGGCCTCGCCGGCCAGCGCCCCCACTCCGGGACCAGAGAAACCGCGGGCGCCCTCCACTGCTCCCTTCGAGCTGAGACCCGTGCACGCCCCGCACCCGAGCTCATCAGAGAGAAGGGCGGTTTTTCCACTTTATACAACTTACCTAACAAAATCCTCATTAGGTCTGTTAGCTGAAAATGTAAATTAAGCAAAAGATCAAAAAACCACACCCTGAAACATCGGACTGGCATAGAGAAGCAGACGGTTCGCATCTAAGCCTTTTCTCGTCGTAGCAGCATGCGTCCAGGGCCCTGACCGTCTGCACTCCTGTTCACTCGCTTGTTCGAGTAAAAGGACAAATACTTCACAGTCCGACCTGAAGCCCCAGGAGCTGTAGGCTCTGGTTATCAGAAAACTCAGAACAGCACATTGAAGTTTTCCTACTTAATCTGTCCTTTCCTTTTGGCAAAGGGCAAGAAAAAAACACCACAGTAAAGAGACACTATCAACACTGTACTTACGGGGGAGATGACCTTCCCTTTTCAAATGATTTCTAGAATATGATCGCCAAAGGCAAAAGGCCACCTAACCCTAGCAGGAGAAGAGACCAGTGTGCATCAATATTTAACCTTCACTCCAAGCTACCCACGTGCCAAGCACTGTCAACTCACTCCAAGAACGCTCCGATCCTGACCCACTGATGCCATTTATAGTGAAGAGCTAGTTAAGCTCTTCAAGGTCAGAAGTTCCTACACGGTGAAGACAGGAAGAGGTCGAGAAAGGGTGAACGCAGGGTGCGCCTCCCCGCCAGCCAGCCGGGGCTCCTCCCCAGCCCGGGCCCTCCAGCGGGGTACTGCAGCAGGCCCCCGGGGACAGCTCACACTGCACCCCAGGGCCACAGAGCCCTGGCCAAGGCCCTACCAGAATTCACGCTTCCTGCCACCTAGTTGGCCCTCCCTCGTTTAGTTAGCAGCTTCAGAGAGGGTGACTCCTCAGCAGTCATATCTGAGTGACAGTGCTCACTGTAAACACAGATGCTGTGAAAAAGGACGTCTTCAATCACACAACCAGGCCTCCTTCCCTGGACGAACAGACCCCAGCCCAGGAAAGAGAGCAGGCAGAGAAGCCATGCAGCCTCAGCTCAAGAAGCTCCCTGCCGCATCTCCACCAGCAGAGGGACAGGGTGGGGGGCTGGGCGTGTCTGGGTTAGGACCCTGCCACGACCCCTTCCCTTCCGATCCCCGGGAAAACCCAGAAGCTTCGGTCTGGGTGTGCCCAACCGAAACTAGAATGATTTTTAAGAGTTTACGTAACAACAGATGTACTAATGCTTTTGCTTATGTATGTTGCCTACATATTGTAGAAGTCTTCAGTAAACCACTTTCCATACATTATTCAGCCTCCTTAAAGCCGTTTGCTTAGGAAGGACAGTCTACTTGTAAATTCAAAACTAACCGTGTGAAAGCGTCTCTATGCAAACACTTCTCCGGCCCACTCAGAAGCAGCTTTCTGCCTCACTCTACAGCGAACACACTCACCTCCGGTCCCAGCCCGGCTCTCCCGGGACCACCTGGACCCGCACCAGCCTTGAAGGCAGCGCTCACACGGAGGGTCTCACCAAGCCCCGGGGCACTTGTCCAGCGAGCCCCCGCCCTTACGGAGCCTCCCTGCTCTCACAGCGCCTTCCACGCCCCTGAGCTGTCCTGCTCCCGACCCACGGGACACCCACTGTGAACCCTCTGCCGACTCGAAACGGCCCCGAATGGCCGAGTTCCCCAGGCGGTTTTGGTTCCAAGCTCCTTCCTACCTTTACTCATTCCCGCAGACACTCCAGCACCTTCTCATTTAATTTGTGAATGTGTCATTTTAGTCCCACTCACCCACCAATCTACTTTTGACTGCATGCCAACCTATTAGGCACTTTTCAAAGACGCTCTACTACATCTGTCCGTGGAAAACGGACGATTTAACAAGATCCAAGCACATTTCCGTTCTCCACCGCTCTCGGACTCAGGCACTGATAGAAGCACGGTAACCTCCTTCACCAAACGTGACCCTGAAAGGCAAGCGGTTCCATCCCAGGCAGTTTTAGACTTCAGGGCAAGGCTCAGAGTTACGGAACCTGGCTTTAAAGAAACACGCTGAGCTAAGGAAAGTGAATGCTCACACTCTGCATTCCTATGTGGGAAAACAGACATTTCAGAGTTATCGAGAGACCCAGGAGTCCAGAGACGGCACCTCTGCCCCGCTGCTAGCGCTCAGTGAACACACATACAGCGCCAAGGCTCACGGTGAGATCCGGCTGCAGCGCCGCCCATCCCGGCAGCCGCGGAGCCCGGCCGCCGGGAACAGCAGCTCCGTCCCAGGAAGGCTCTCGTTGCCTCTGGGCGCCAGAGGACCTGTGGTCAGAGCCCCCCAACATTCAAACTGGAGTGATGCTCTGGAGTACTCTCCGAGCCCCACCGCCAAATGAAAGGACACCGCACCAGAACTGTCTCCACGTGAACATTCAAGGGCAACCTCCGAGTCTGAGTACACGCAGCAGAGTTTAGGGATGATCTCGGTTTCCAGTAAGGCAGAACGTCACACCCCAGGGACAACACGCCCTGCTGCTCCGAAACAGCAGCACGGGGCACGGGCAGAGACGCGCACGCCCCCTGAAAGGGATGTCCCATTTCCGCAGCTGAGGAAATGGCTCAGGAGACCACATCCGAGCCTCCGACCTCTGCTAAACAGTGACAAAGTGGACTTCAACAAAACCCAATCCCGTGCTAGCTGGAGCAGGCTGCATTTTGGAATGTCTTACTTTTATTTCTGAAGAAGGAGCTAATTTATTGCAAAGTTAGTCTTCATATACTGAATTATCAGATATTCACCCAAGACAAAGTTTCTAGTAACATTAACTTTTCTCACTCCTAAAACTAACTTTCCCTCGAATGAAACAATGGGTAGCAAACAGACTTCTGGGCGGGGAAACAGGAGTCTAGACGGGTCAGTCAGAACCGTTCTGGGTGCAGCTGGGAGGTAAGAAGGGGACCCCGCTCTGCACCTGCAGCCATGAAAGCGTCCCTGTAATAATCTCTGAGGAAGTCCTGTTTTGAGACGCCTGAACAACAAAAGCGCAGTTTTCCAGGCAAGCACAAGCACTAGCTTTCATGGTTTTGTTATGTTCCCACACGCAGCAGTATTCAAACCGGGTCCTGCTGGAACACACACAGACTCGCCTTTCTACGTCAGAGAAAAATACTGAAGCTCGACGTCTCTGCGCACACGAAGGTAAAACAAGTGGAATGCACGTGCATCTCTCACACGAAAACAAGGCTTCCAGGGAGACTTCCACTCCCTCACCTCGAAGAGACTGGACCCCTCCTTCTGTTACCCAGTTACCGAAGATACTTCTGAAAAGCAGCGCAGTGACAGACTGTTCTTTCTAACAAGAGAAATCTCCGCGTCCACGTCTTCCCTTTGTTACTGTAACTGCACCATCGGTCAAACGGTGATCCTAGCAAAGCTCCGAGCATTCCTCCCAAACCCGTCCACTTCCGAGCAGCTCAGCCGTGCCCATTTCTGGATACATTGTTTCCTCCACACCCTGAGCCCCGGAAACTCAGGGCCAATACCTCCCTCCGTCAGTTGTGGTGCTCTTAAACTGTCCTCCCTGCCCCCTCCCACCCCAAAAACATACAAATGGAACAGAACTCTTTTCCAAAATGTAAATCTGGTCAAGTCCCAGCTCCTGAGTGCGACTAATCAAATCCTGTATCGCGACCGCTGCCCACAGGCCCCGCGTCCAGTCACTGCCCTCCGCGTGTTTCCGTCGGTGCCCCACCGCATCCGACCGACGGTCTGGTTCATTGGCACAGCTCTGCTAACCGACGTGGAGAGCGTCTGCCCCACGGAACACCCCACTGTCCTCCTTTCCGGTCACCCCCCGCACCCACCAGCAACCGCGGTTTCATCTACCCCAAGGCTGGACACGTTCTATGGTTTCTTTTTCTTAATAGCTTTATACGTTTAGTTTTTAGGGTTAGGTATGTAATCCATCTCATTTTTTGGTGCAGTGTGTAGAAGGCTTGAGTTTCTTATTTTTTTACATGTGTACTGAATGTTCGAACACCACTTGTTAAAAAGCCTTCTTTCCCATGCTGTGACCAAAGCACTGTTTTCCGATTGGCTGTAGCTATTCTAGGGCTCCTATGTCCACATACATCTTAGAATCAAATCACCAACTTCAATTCAAAAGCGTGTTTGGCTTGACTGATTGACAGAGACTCAATTCCATATCAACTTGGAGAAAAATGAAAATCTTAGCACACTGAGCCTTCTATTCATGAACATGTTTATTTATTTGTCCTTAATTTCTCCTTGCAGTGTCTCTTCATTGTTGGTGTAGATATCGTGCACATATTTTGTGAAATTTATTGCTTAAATTGTGGTATTTCTGTAAATGGATGTTTAAATTTCATTTTCCAATAATCTGCTAATAACATCAGGAAAATTTTTGTTTTGCACATTGAACGTGTACCCTGTAACTATTCTAAATTCACTGACTCGTTCGACCCTTCTGTAAATCCCTTCGACTTCCTATTTTAACAATTACGCTGACCATGCAAGACAGTTTTACTTCTTCCCTTCTGACCTTTGTTTTTTATTTTTCTTCCCTTCACATAGGCGAAAAGCTAAAAAAAGTTGTGGAAACAAACATCCTCACCCCATCCCTCTTGCTCCCGAGGGAACGCTTGGTCGGCAGCACTTGGGCACCCAGAGCGGAGTCCGCCGTGCGCCCCCGGCGGCCGCACCCGCCCGTGCGCCTTTCTCTCGCTGGTTTTCTGAGGTTTTCATCATGAGTAGCTGTTGGGTTTTGTCAATTTCCCGTCCTTTACTCTGCTGTTGTGACAAACAGCTCCCTCCCGAACGCTAACTCCCACGGCCCGGGCGGGGGGCCCCCGCCAGCCATCGGGAAGTGCCTGCTCCAGGACACTCTGTGACCCGCTCACCCCCTCACGGGGTCTGCACCGACGTTCACGGAAACCACGCGCGCGGGTCCGTGCCCTCCCGCCCGCCAGGCGCTGAGTTACAGGGGCTTCTCGAGTCAGTCAGGGGCACGGGGTCCCCTCCTCCGTTTTCTAAAGGAGTGTATTCAAGGTGCTGATTATTTCTAACTTCGAAGGTTCATAAAAACTCGACAGCGAGACCACCTACGCCTCTGTGGGCACATTTATGAAACCCCCCACTGCGTGGCAGGCACAGAGCTCGCCTGTGTGTGATCTGCGTGGAATGACGGGGCGCGCTGGTTCTGGGAAGTCAGATTTGTGAGGGGACCCGTCTATTTCACCTCCTGTGGTCAGCCAGTCGCATCGCCACTGCTGATAATACTGCCTTGTTTCCTTCCACACTGCGTGGAATCTGCAGTGGTATCTCCACTTGCATCCCCCCAATATTGAGAATTTATGTTTCATTTCTTTTCTTAATATTCAGACCTTTCTTTTTTCTAGTATGGGTATTTCCTAATAAGGTAGATAAGTTATCTATTACAGGTATAGACCTATTTCCCCCCATGCACTTCTTGGGCTGCATCCAATGAATTTTGATATTTTGATTTTCACTTTAATTCAGTCAGAAATATGCCTTTAAATCTGCTTTGATTCAAGTGTCACTCAGAGTTGCATAGTTCAATTTTTAAATATTGGGTAGTTCCCTAGCTTTCTCACTGCTTTTAATTTCTATCAAGTTGCACTACACTTAGATGGTACATGAGTGTTCAGCCACTGGAAACCCACTGGCATCGCCTCGCGTCCTCTCCCAAGGCCTACCGTGGTGAACCTCCCGTGTACTTGAAAGCACGCGCCTCACGCACACACTCGGCTTCGCGTCACCAGGACCAGGACTGCACTGGGCGGGCACCTCGCCCTCCCCGGGACCGGCCGGAGCCACCGAACCACACCAGGACGCGTGCCCGGTCCTCAGCAGGCCGACCCCAGGGACCGCGGGGCTCGGGCACAGAGCCCTGAGATGAATGAGCACGCCGCCGGGGGCTCGGGGCGTCTTTGCCCACCGGGGGCCGCGCCCGCGACCCGGGAGGACGGGGCGCCCAGCACGGCGCGGCCTGCCTCTGGGCACCAGCAGCGGCCCAGAAGTCTCTGCACCCCCAGGTCCCCATGGTCCTTCTCACTGCCCGACCCACCGGTTCCTCAAGCAAGTAATTCAGGGAAGATGGGCAGAAAAAAGGAACTTTGGTTTTCAGTAAAAAAATGTAAAATGCAGGGTTACGAAGCAAACCAAATCAATCACCATCACCACCAGATTAAAATTTTGGTCAGCCACAGAAGTAAGATTTAAAAATTAGTCTATGTTTGTTTGCAGATACAACCACCAACATTCTTTCAGACATATACAACCTTTTAAAAAGCCCCTAACTGTGAGGACTAAATAAATCATCTTGAACTTCCAAGTAGATAACATGAAAAAATTAATTGAAAGAAGTAAAATATTGTTTCAGCAAAGCAAAAAGGTTGAAAGCATAGAATAAAGATAACTACGTAGCTGAAATTTTAGGTTTTATTTATAGCTGGGGCTTTAGGTTTTTTGAACTAGAGAACTAAAAGCACTTTATGATACACAAAACGCAAAGGCTAAAAACAAAAGCACTGCAAGGGTGAGAGTGGGGGATTTGTAACGTGGAAGGAAACAGCTTATGTTTTTGTGATTTATAAGCAGTAAGTGACCTGCCCACACGTCACCTTCGCGTTTTCCCCTTGACACGCGTATGCTCTAGTCAAGGTCCCTCAGCACACGTCAACACGGGCATTTAGAACGGAGGCTGTTCCGGCGAAGCAGGCCGCACTCGGCTTCAGCGCCGCGCCGTGCAGAACAAGGAGACGGTGGGAGAGCCGGACTTACCTGTCACCACCATGCTGCTCATGTTCGAGTTGGGGCTACTGAGAACACTACCCGAGAGCAGTTCGTCAGACCCTCTCTGCAAAACAGAAACACGAGACGTCTGTAAGTTTAAACCGGGCATCCCGACGCCTGTCCCTCATCGGTCAACGCTCACACAGGCGCAGACGGAGTGTCAGGGCCCTCCCCCGAGAACAGGGAACTCTGAACCCCCCAGCACAGGCGTGACTCGGTGTGGCTCGCACCCTTCCCCGCGAGGGCAGCGCCCCTCCCCCTTTCGCCCAGGCGGAGACAGTAGGCAGGGAGCGAGACCGGCTTCCAGGGGCGGAAGCTCTGGGAACCCGCACCGGTCTTCTGTGCCACGTCCACGGGCATCCACGGCCGCGGCCGGCGCGGCCCCCCGACCCCACAGCCCTCCGCGCCCGGGCGACGCAGGGCTTCCGAGCTCATACCCGCTCGGCTCGCCCCCTCGCCGACCCGACGGGGCTCAGGGATGCACTGCGGTGGCCAGGACACGAAAGCAAATGAAGTAAAATCCACAGAAGACACTGCTGTCTGCCCATACAAGCAGAGACTGAATCTCGTCTTTAAAGTCTTTAGAGACAGAGTTATAAATTACTATGTTCTCAGAAATGCAGTTGTTCAAACAAGCCAATGTTGTTTTAGCTATTTTAAAAATGTGTGTATTTACAAAAAAAGTGAGATTACTAAAATAGCTAAATCAAACGTTTTGCCTATTTTAAGGAGGTATATATTTACATACATGGGTATTAGTATTTAAAGCCACTAAATCAACACAGGCTGATTTAAACCACAAGTACAAAGAAGTTGAATGTAACCATTAAAGTGAAAAAAATAAATAAATAAAGCTATTTTATCAAAGAATTCCAGAAAGTCGCAAGCAACAGAAAGGAACTGCAAATGTCATGCTAATTTGTGTTCAGACTCACAAGTGGTAACAAACACCAAAACGGCAGGCACGCAGCCGCCTCCCGGACCGCCTGAGGCTTCCGCGCACCCAGCGCCCGCCGAGGGAAGCGCGGGCGCAGCAGAAGGGGAAGCGTCCTGCGGCGCCCAGGGGACGCCGGTGCGGGTGTCGCGTCTGGCCCGCCGCCCGGGCGCAGGGACGCAGGGAGAGTTGGCGCGGCACAGTCTGACGCCGTGGGGGACCGTGCGGGCAGTCCGAGTCCTCAGACCCACCCGAGACCCTCAGAGGGGCGCTGGGGGCGGACCCGGAGGGCCACAGCCCTCCGCGTGCCTCTGATGCGTCTGAACGCGGAGAGCCTCTGAGAAAGCGCGGGTTCGCCGTCGACCACGGCAGTGCTCACTAGTTCTCCGTGTTTTTGGAGCAGTTTTAGGTCCACAACGAAACTGGAAGAGACCTCCCATGAGCCCCTCACCCCCACACATGCACGGCCTCCCCCGTCGTCAACCCCCCAGTGGAGTGGTGCATCCACTGTGAACGTGAGCCTGCACTGCCACGCCAGTCACCCCACGTCCATGGTCCCCACCAGGGCTCGCTCCTGACGTGTGCCAGTGGTCTGAGCACACACCTGACGACACACACCCACCGTCGCACTTCAGTTTCTTCACCCCCAAACCTGAGCTGTTTCCAGGCCCCCAAGCCGGGCGACCCCTGACCTTCCCACTGTCTCCATGGCTCTGCCTTTCCCGGAGTGCCTGTGCTCCACAGCCCCCTCAAAGCGGCTTCTTCCACTCAGTAAATGCACTTAAGGTCCCCCACGCCTTTTCATGGCCTGACAGCCCACTGTTTAATGCTGAGAATCCCTCCCTTGTCTGGACACACCAGCCTGCGTATCCGCTCACTGACCGGAGGTCCTCTCGACCCTCCCAAGTTTCGGCAATTGTGAACAAAGCTGCTCCGGTCCCGCGTGCAGACTCCACGTGCTCATCAGTCCTCAAGGCCTGGGAGTCGACGCCAAGGAGCGCACTGGACGCCCGAGTCCGTCCTGTTGGTCGGGACTGCCCGCAGTCTGCAGGGCGGCGGCACCGCTTTCCACTCCCGCCGGGAACGCCGCAGAGCTCCCGCGGCTGCACTGCTCCCGGCTGCTCCGGACGCCACCGGCCCCGGCTCTGTCCCCGGCTGTGGCCGCCGAGAGCCCGTGCAGCGGGGTCACGCCGCCGCTCAGACGCGCCTTCTTTCCCTGAGGACACGCAGGGAGGAAACCCCTCTGTGCGCTCACGGACCATCTGCCCGTCTTCTCCGGGGCGGTGTCTGCTAAGGCCCGCGGCCCACTTTTAAAGCACTCGTGTGTTCTCTCACCCTCGACTTCTAAGAGTTCTTGGTGTGTTTCCGACGTGTCCCCGTCTGGCCTGTCTTCTCGTTTTCTCGATACTGTCTTACATAGAAGAACTTGTTGACTTTACCTAAATCCCACTTCCCCCTTATTTCCCGCACGGATTGGATTGGATCTCTGGCGTCGTGTTTAAAAAGCGTCCTCACGTCCAAGGCCGTTTGGCCTGTCCCCGACGCTGCCTTCTAGGAGCTCTCCAGCTGCACTGCACATCTAGGTCCATCGAGGTGCAGCTGGAATGACCCTGTGGCGGTGTGACGTCAGTCCGGTCGCTCCTGGCTTTCCCGCAAAGACGAGCTGCTGGTGTCGGTGGGGGCTCCACCCTAGGCTCACTGTTCCGTGCCAGCGGACCTGTGTGTCTGTGCCTTCGCTGCGACGCTGGCTGTCCGTGGTCTCTGGCCTCCACAGAAACTCCAGAATCCCTTTGCCGGCAGCCGCACACACCGGGCTGCGATTCTGACTGGGGTCGCACGGATCCCAGACGTCGCCCTGGGAAGGACTGACAATACACAGAGCTGTCCTGCCCGTGAACACGCAGTGCCTATCCGTTCGTTAGGCCCCTGGTTTCATTCACCAGAGTGCCGTAGTGCTCCCTTCTGTACCTTGAACGTACGTTGTTAAGGTTTACACCTCAGCATTTCAGTACTGTGGGCTGATGTAACTGGCACCTTGTTTTGAATTCAGCTGAACCTGTTCACCGTTGGTGTAAAGGACAGCAGGTGACCTTTGTGTTCTGACCTTGGGTCTTGCAACCACGCGGCACGTGCTCGCTAGTTTCAGGGGGGTTTCTGTCACCTCCGACTTTTTACAGCCTCTCGGCATCTATGAATGACGACTGTACACCTTCCTGCTCAATAAGCACCCCCGCACTGCACTGGCAGACACTTCCAGGAGGATGCTGGAGTGTGGCGGGGAGCAGCGAGGGGCGTGCTTGAGGGGCACCTGGTCTTAGCGAGAAGGCACCGAGTTCTGGCATCAACAATCACGGCAGCAGTTTTTTTGATGTTCTTTATCGAGTTGAGGAAATTCCTCTCCATTCCTAGTTTAGGGAGATTTTTTATCATGAAGGGGTGCTGGATTCTGTCAAACGCTTTTTCTCCTTGTAGTGACATAATCACGTGAATCTTCATCTTTAGTCTATTGACGTGATGGGTTAACCTAGTTTTCTTTGCTTTTATGACAAGTATGGCATTACGCGAATTAAGAAAAAGGGCTCTGCGGTGCAGCCTCCACCTCTGCACAGGACTGTGTGACTGGTGAATTACTTCACTGCTCCAGGCCTCCTCTGCGGCGCAGCGTGACCCCTCCATCACGGTCCAGGGGACTGAATGTGGTAACACAGGCACCCTCCGAGACGCTGTGGGTCCCCTTCTAGACCACGCAATGGAGGAGTATGGTGATAAAGTGAGTTGTACAAGTTTTTTTGGTTTCCCAGTAAATAAAAGTTTTGACTATACTACACTGCATTCTATAAGTGTGTAACAGCATTATGACTAATAACACAATGTAGATACCTTAACAAAAAACACTTTATTGCAGCCCTGGCTGCTGTGATTCAGTGGACTGAGTGCTGGCCTGAGAACTGAAGAGTCACAGGTTCGATTCCCAGTCAGGGCACATGCCTGGGTTGCAGGCCAGGTCCCCAGTAGGGGGTGCGTGAGAGGCAACCCCACACTGATGTTTCTCTCCCTCTCTCTCTCCCTTCCCCCCTCTCTAAACATAAATAAAATCTTTAAACAAATACTTTACTGCCAACAAATGCTAGCCATCACCTGAGCCTCCAGCGAGCTGCCATTTGGCAAGTCCTGCCTCAGTACTGACAGCTGCTGACAGGTCAGCGGGTGGCTGCTGAAGGCCGGGGTGGCTGTGGCCACTTCTTAAAATGAGACAGTGACGTCAGCCACATCACCCGCTCCTTCTCTCACTTGAGCACTGAGAGGCTGACCCGTCTGATTTCACCGCTGTCCTGTGTCGGGGACCGGGGCTCTGGGAGAGGGAGAGCAATGGAGGAACATGGTGGGGGAGCAGTGGGGACACGCACGGTCTCCTGGTTGACACAGCCGTCTCATAGGGGCGCCGTGTGCGGCTCCCCAACGCAACCAAAGGAACATCGAAAATCACCGACTGCAGATCACCGCCACAAACCCATTCTGATCACGGGCAAGTGTGGAAGAGACGCCCAGTGAGCAGATGCTGCTGGAAGCGCGGGGCCCAAAGACCGGTGCTACGCGGGGTTGCGCCGAGCGTCACTCGGTGAGCGGCTCAGCTCTGCGAGGCGCCGCGCGGCACGCACTCACGTGCGGTGTGGCTGCACACTGCCAGGCGGAGCGCCTGGCTCACACCAGCGGTGCTCACGGGGGCACTGCCCGGGGCCACCCGCACCTGCCGACCGAGTGAGAGCACAGGTGTGGCGGCAGCCACCTCCTCTGTTCTCAGACACTCCCACGCCCCTCGTTCCCAGTGACTGGGGGCGCTCCCCACACGCTTCCCTGGAGAGGAGGGGGAGCCCCAGGGCCGCCGGTCGGATGCGGTCGGATGCGCGGCTCGCAGAGCGGCCTCTTGCTCCTGCCTGCCGCAGAGTCGGCAGGGATGGCAGAGTTTTACCAGTTCTTTGGTGAATTTTGTATCTGTGGTCTTTTTCCCCCCTCAAATGACCTCACACCTGCTGCTCAAAGACTAAGTTTAACAGCCTTCATAACAGAGTCAGAAGGATACCAGTTATTTACAATTGTGAGACATTTTCCCAAAAATTACTGAATGCATTTTTTACAAATTACATCGTCTTTATAAAAGAGCACTTGTGTCTGACTGTTGGTAGAAAGCTGAGCAGCATCACGTCCGGGAGACGTGCCTCCGCAGTAGTGGGGACACTGACATGCCACCGCAGCCGATGGAACGGTCTCCTCGGGAACATCGCAGCCCCGCCACCCGGCTGGAGGCAGATGTGAACGAAATGACGTGAGGGCACGGTGACTGCTGGCTGTTCTGCAGCAGTGGCTGCTGTCACAAATTAAGCTGGTGGCGCTTAAAGTTGGAATCACAATCTCTACTAAGTATGTATTTTTTATTTGAGTCATCAAAGATAAATGTCCATTGATCTCAGATTCAATTAAGAAAAGAAATTAAGTGCTAAGACGGGCATTGCCGTCCCTGATGAAGTCCGACCGCAGAAACTTCCTTCTCCTGCCGTGTGATGCGCACGACCATTTCCCAGGAGACTGGGCACCGCGCGGGTGCGCGCACGCACACACACAACGAGGACAGTTCTCGTGTGGAGGGCGCGATCCGCTGGTCCTGTCACTCAGAGAGACGTGTTTCGTACACAGTACAGTTTATATGACACTGGCACTCGCTCCAGCGACAGAAACTTATTTTCCTTCCCTGGGTCATTAAGTGTTCTTGTTCCCCAGGGAGGAGCCCCGCGCACTCACAGGCGCGAGGCCCCGGGTGCCACCGGGGAGCCCGGGAGCTGAGCGGGGACTGTGGATGGAGCTGCCGCGGGCGTCCTCCCCCGCAGAGGAGGGCCCAGGACGCAGAGGTCCTGCTGCTGAGGAACACTGGGTTCCCGGAGAGGTGGGTGGGCGTGCGCTCCGGGCAGGGCAGGGTGCCCTGCAGCCCGAGGGGCTGCGCACGCGCCAGTGCGCGCCACCAGCCGGATCGGGACACAATACGAAGAGGAGGACCCCTGTAACCAGAGTGCACTTTTGTAAACAAGACAGCGAAACAGACAACCTTCAGGTGAGATTTGCCAAAGGAAAAAAGGACAGTCACGCGCCACCAGGCCACACAGGCAAAAGCAAAGCGCTGGGCAAAACGGCCCCCGCGGAGCAGCGCGGCCCCCGCAGCTGCCTGGCCCGCTCCGCAGCAGGACCGCGTGCTCGCGGAACGGACCCGAGTCTCCCCGCAGCTCCAGGCTCTGCACTCCGGACAGCAGCTCACTTAGCCTCCAACCTAAAATACACATGCGCGTCCAGTAAAAAAAAAAAAGAAAAAGATGGCACGGCAACTTTTTAATTTCATTGGTTTTCTCTAAGAGCAAAAAGTCGATGAAATAAAACAGGATCCCCACCTAATACACAAACAAAAAATGATAATTTTCTCATGGACTACAGACAAATGCAAAAAAAGAAACTTGAAAAATTTTTAAAAGAAAATATCTTTATGATCTAAACATATAAGAACTTTTAAAAGTAAAACACAAGAAAACCAACCATAAAAAGTGCTGATAAATTCCACAAAGTGGCCACAAAATCACTATGGGAGACAACTGTCCCGCCAACAGATGGGGACGCAGAGACCACGGAGAGGCACTGGTTCCCAGCAGTCCCCTGAAGACACCCAGGAAAGGAGGGAAAAGCAAAGTGGGCGGGCAGAGGAGAGGGAGGCGGGGCTGTAACCAGGCGGGCAAAGGAACGTGTGGCTGTGTGGGAACTCTGCACGTAAAAATTAATGGCTTTCATTCAGTAAAGACAACATTAGAAAGCAACAAAACAAGCAACAAACTAGAAGGTATTAGCTACACAAGTAACAGAATCAGAAACTATAATACATAAAAAAACTACAAAATCAGTTTAATTCAAATTTTTAGTAGGCAGAGACACAAATAGGTATTTCATAGAATTTCACAAAAAGAGAAACACTAATCACCATAAATATGTCGGAGGGGGAAAAGATGTAACACTTCATTAATAATTAGGGAAAGAGAAGACACCACACACCAGATTGGCAAGATTTTAGAACTTTAATACTTAACCAAGTGCTGACGAGGATTTGAAACAGCAAAAACTCCTGTGCACTAGTGGTTAGACAGTAAATTCAAATATCTTGGAAAATAATCTAGCCCTCTTGTAAGGTTTAACATAACTCCTTGGAAAAATATCTCTAAAACTCTTGCACACACATACCCCAAGAAATAAGCACAAAAATGTTTAGAGCAGCATTATCCTTAAAGCAAAAAACTTTAAACAACCTAAGATCCACTAACATGAAGAGAGATAAATCAGGATATTTTTACACAACACAACACAGCAATAAATATTATACAACTATATACAAAAAATACAGCTAATTATTTAAAGTATTACTGAATTAAAACAAGCCACAAAAAATTACATGGGCATATCATTTTCATAAAATTCAAAAAACACGTGGTGATGGATGTTAACTATCCTCTGTTAATCATAGGTGCACATATATGTACATGATTAACATACTTAAATTGCTGTATACCTGAAACTAATGTTACATGTCAATTATACGTCAAAAATAAGAAAAAGAGAACTCTAAAAGTTAAATGCATTGCCAAAGGTATCAATTGATCCTTCTTAAATCTTGAATGCATTTTTAAACAATAGATTCAGGATGTAATTTAAAGTGGACAGAAAGTAGTAAGATAAATCTAGCGTGGGCAGAAAAAAAGATAAAAACAGAAATCGGTGAGTTATAAAACAAAAGGAGTTTGCTTCTTTAAAAAGACAAGCAAAATAAGGTCTTTGAAAAGAGAAGAAAATTCAAATATTCAATACTACTAATAAAAAAGTTTAAAATGCTACATAATTTCTGAGAAATCTGAAACTAAATAAAACGCAATTCCGAGGAAGGGACAAAAGAACTAAGTGAAGCAGCAACTTTGGGAGCAGCCGAGCCGTGTGTCGAAGGAGCACCCCCCTGCCCACGCCCACTGTGCACGAGGGGGGATCAACACATACAATGCTGGGCAGATGCGACAAAATCCTGGTGACTTACTTTCCTTTTCGTCCAAATCATTCAGTTTTCTGCATTAAGCATTTTTTTTTTTTACAGCTAGAGGAAATGTCCAGGGGCAGGGGGAAATTTCTTCAAAGAAACGTTCAAGTTTTATGCCTCTGAACTCAAGTGCTGCCATATTATTCTACTCATAATGCAAATACAGCGTTCCCCCAATTAACTTAGAATCTTAGTGCAATTATAAATCAAAATCCAAAAAGTCGTCAAGGAACTCAGCCAACGGGCCCTAAATTACACGCAGTGCCGCAGAGACGAGGCTGAGCAAAGCTGTGACGCTCCCTCTACAACTCGGGGCCAGGCCTGCTGTGAGGCCACGCTGCACGCATGCGCGGGGCACGCGCTCCGACGGGGACCGGCAGGGGAAACAGAGCGGCGGCCCGGACGGAGTTCCGCGCACACGTGGACACCTGGCGGCTGACACTGCAGATCCGCGGAAAACAGGAACTATTCAGACGGCCTGGTGCTAAATTTGTCAGCATGGGGGAAAAGTCCTTAAACCTTCACCACACACTACAGAAAACTCAAGTTCCAAAAAGACTGAGGCCCTAAATGTGAAAACCAAAATTTAAAACTTTCAAAATAAAATCCACAAGACTATAAAACCTTCAGTTAAAGAAGTTATTTCTTAAAACGGAAACATAAATGTGATGTTAAAGTTTCCAACTTCTACTCATCACTGAAAACAGCCAGAGAGGAAGGCATTACATGCAGCGTGCACAGTGTAACTCAGTCAGCATCCACATGCACAAAAACCCCAGGGATCAGTAAGGAACACGCAAAACTGCATGAAAAGGAAAATGGAGAGACACCACGAACACGCATTTAACACAGAAGAAACATGAATGACAATTAAGAAAATGTATCACCGATACTGGGGGACTTCAAAGGACAGTGAGACGCCACCCCCTCCCGCAAACGCGCACGCCCCACCCCGGAGCCCGACCGGCGGGGAGGATGCGCGAAGCAGCGACTCCCACCCTACTCAGTAAGGGAGCACGGACCGCACCGCGCCCAGGGAGACAACCCACACAACCGGCCGGCCAGCGACGCTGCTCCCAGGGGACACGAGTTCTGCCGCGCACCGGAAGGGCACGGGAATGCTCACAGCAACTTGTGACAGCAAAACAATGGGCCACGACTTGTATCTGTCAGCAGGGGAAGGGTCGAGTCATGCAGTTTATGGCAAGGAAAATGAATGAACTGGAGCCCCATCAAAACCCAGGTTAAGAAACAATTACTGAACAAAGAGCAAAACTACAGAAGACACGCAGCGTGGCAGCGCATATACACTGCTTAAACCTGTGAAACAGAACCCCGTGTCGCCTAAGATAAACACATACACGTGTGAGTTCACGCAGCGGCAGCACGGACAATCCCACGGGAGGAGCAAGCACCCAGTCCCGGGGAGCGCCCCCGGGGGCGGAAGCACAGGCCTGCAGGGCGCTGGGCACTGCATGTGTGCGCACCCCCAAGACCGCCGGGTGGGGCGATGTCACCTCCACAGGGGACTCTGGGGGGCAGTCAGGACTGGAGGGGGCCGACCCCCCTTGCAGAGGAGCCCTCCACAGGCACCTCCGACACCAGCCAGCCGAGCGCACCGGGCGTCCTGCTCTTCCTGGTGGTGCTCTTCACTGACTTCTGGATCACACCAGTTCACCTTCAGTCACTCCACCCTCAGTTATGGGAGCAGTTACTCACTCTACCCCTGTTCTTACTGCGTTCATCCTTACAATTTTAAAATGTAAACTTCTGACTCACCTTGGACTTAAAAATTTCTACCCTCCAGAAGGGTTCTGTCCAAAGGAAATGTAAGGTGAGCAACACATGGAATCTTAGGAATTTTCTAGTGGCCGTACTTTTGAAAGTTAAAAGTAATAGTGATACAAAAAATATATTTTATTTAACCCAAGTATTATCATTTCAGAACGCAGTGAACACGGAAGTTGCATTTCTAATGCTAACTCCCAGAAGCCCATGCTACGTCCCTGCTGGAGCTCAGCTGGGAGCAGCCCGGGCCCGGGGCTCCACGCCGCCCCAGGAGGCGGTGCCGGGGCTGCGCGGCCGCTGGAGGGGACAGCGCAGCTCAGCACCGCCAGGGCTCCACCCCTCTGCCCGCTCACAGGCTGTGACAGTCGACTCGCCGCTGCTACTATTTCCCTGCACGTCTGGGAACCACAGGACGCTCAGGCCTCCGGGTTTCCCAGTGACCCTCCCGCCCCCTCCCTCAGGCCCCGCCCTTCTTCCTGGGGACAACCCCTGAACTTCCTCTAGTGGGTCTGTTATAAATGTCCTCAGTGGGGGCGGGGGAAGGAGGGTCAGTGGCATCTGAAAATGCCACTGCTTGCTATTCTCCTTCAGAGTAACTTAGCTGATTACGTGGTGACAGGCGGATGGCTATTCTCGCTGGCGCTGTGCAGACCCGCCCTCTCCACCGTCAACCCGAGGTCCGCGTTGCCATGGCAGCGCTCCGCCTCTCCAGTTCTCACCCCAGCTTAGGGTGCTCCGGAGCTCAGTCTCCCTACGGTCTTCCTCTGGCCGCGTGGAAGATCTTCTCTGTGTCTTTGGTGTTCTGCTTTTCTGCTGTGACCTGTCTAGGTTCCCTAGGCCTCCAGAACCTAGGGTTCGTGAGACTCATCAACTGTGGGAAATTACCAGTCTGCAGCTTCTTCAAAGTTTGTGTCTCCACACTCTTTAATTTTTCTTTCTGGAACTCTAATTAGATATTCGTTTGAACTCATCTTCCTTTCCTCCGTACTTTTAACCTTTCTGTGTTCATCTCTTTACTGGTCTGTGCTAAATTCTGAGTAATTTTTATTTTTTAGTTCACCAGTTTTCTCTTTAGTGCCGACTATTTTTAACCTGAAATCTAGGCTCTCTTAAAAACTTATCATATTTGACTTGCATTAAAGTTCTCCTCCTAAATCAGATTTACAGATTAAACAATGATAATAATGACCACCATCATCATTTGAGAATTCATGTGCCACTCCATGCAGAATATTTTACGGACTAGTTATCTTCAAAATAACTTTAGAGGTAGTTCCTATTAGGCTCATTTAAAAATTTGTATTGGCAGCGGATCGAGCGTGGGCCTGCGAACCAAAGGGTCGCCGGTTCAATTCCCAGTCAGGGCACACGCCTGGGTTGTGGGCCGGGTCCCCAGTAAGGGACATGAGAGGTAACCACACATTGATGTTTCTCTCCCTCTCTTTCTCCCTCCCTTCCTCTCTCTAAAAATAAATAAAATAAAAATTTGTATTGTGTTGGCCACAAAGTTCATTTGGTTTTTTCCACAGGATGGCTCTAGTAATGCTCAGTTGTCTGTAACTTCGCTTGAAACAATTTTGTTAGGTTGTATTGTGACAACTCTCCTATCAGCATCCATTAAAAAAAAAACAAAACCGGAGAATTTTAACATTGAAGATGGAAGAAAATACGCAACATTTCTGGCGTATTATGCTTTACTATATCAAGAAAGGTAAAAACGCAAAAAAAAAAAAAAAAGATTTCTGCAGTGTAAGGAAAAGGTGCTATAACTGCTCAAATGGGTCAAAAGTGGTCTGCGAAGTTTCCTGGTACTGCTGATATTTTGGCCAAATCTTCGCTGTGGGGCTGTCTTATGCGTTGGAAGATGTTTAGCTGCATCCCCGCCTCCACCCACTAGAAGCCAATAGCAGAAGATTGCTGATATACTCAAAGTACCCAAATCAAGAAAGCTATTGGTGAAAATTAAAAACGTGTCTTTCATTTTATGGAAGAAACTAAACGAATGTTTTGGCCAACCCAGTAAAACTGAAACTCAGGTTACCTATTCAATGTTGTCGAGGCTAAACCCGAGTCTGCTAAGGCCAGATCCAGATCGCCCACTCTTAATTTGACAAGACCTCCCCTGGAAAATATTCTCATCCGACATCGATAATTCCAATTTGCGTTCAGTTTTGATATTGCAGTTCCAGTACTTGAACTGTAAGTGAACTTGAAGACACACATCTCTGTGGCGTCCTTCCAGAACACGGACGGACGGACAGAC
>CM052551.1:1435566-1485663 GCA_028533065.1 Trachops cirrhosus
TTCGGGGTCCGGCACAAATAATACCCCCCTTTTTATCGCAAACTCTGATTACAAAATCATGAGCATGTCATTCTGTAACATAACGATATCACACTTAAGCACCCCATGTGACATTTTAGGTGAAACGTTCAAATGAAAACTATAAACTCCTACACCCCTGTTATTACACTACCAACCTCACGCACGCAGGCGTTACTTCTGCGGGACCCTGTAGGGACTCCGAGAAGCCGAGGCACCCCGGACACCGCAAGTCTCTCACGGTGAACTGAGTGGGCACTCGGTGCCCAGTGCATGCCCAGGCACAGCCACGGTGTCTAGGCAAGCAGGGTCCAATCTTGCAGCGATGCACCCTGCAAAGGCTCATGGGCGTCCTGCTTTGGGTGAGGCACCGGTCCATGGGGTACACCAGGGGACATGGGGAAAGACAGGACAGACCCTTGGGTGTCCACCGAGGCCACACGCACCGTCCCCGGAGACCGCCACGTAGCAGAGGGAGAGGGAGAGCGAGCAGACCTCACGGGAGGGGAGCTAACACCCAGCCCCTGGCAGCTCTCGGCCTCTTACCCTCGAATTCACCGGGAAACAGCAGCTTTCTTTAGAATCGACTCCCTTTCATGGCTCATGCTAGATTGAATGGCTACCTAGTCTCGTTTGAGGGAGGCCAGACCCAGCCGTAACGACACTGGAAGTGAATGAGTACGAAGCGGAGGTAGAAGGAGCCCTTCCTGTCCTGATTGACTTCCATCTTCCTGCCTTCATGAATGTTTTTATCCATACTCATTGCCAATGCACCTCCCGCCTTTTTCCTCCATGGTCTTCTCTTTGCAATTTGACTTGATTTCCTGGCTGACTGAAGGTGTCAGTGGAGGAACCCAGCACCTTTCTCCCAGGTCTGCCTTTCCTGCACCTGGAGCCGCGATAACACTGGACCGCCCACCGCTGCCCTTGGGGCTGCTCCGTTGGTGATGCTGAGCTAGCAGGGCTTCCCGGTGAAGCCCACAGCCTTTTCTGTCTGTCTCCGCCCCTTGGGGGCGGAGTCCCGCCTCCCTGAGGCTGAGTCCATGCTGTTTCTTTCTGACTCCCCTTGCTCTTCCCTCTGGTCCTCCTCCCCCTCAAACCTCACCTCACGGGAAGTGATGCGCCTCTCCGAGGACTTCCCACTCGGCCCTACACACTTCACACGTGCTAATTGCTATTAATCGTGCTACAGACGAGCAGATTCAGCCTCAGCGATCACATGACTTTCTCAAGTTCATGCTCTTCGTAAATACCAGATCCGGGACTCAAACCTAGACAGCCTGCTTCTAGGGTCCATGTCTCAACCCCTGTTCAGTGACCCCATGCATGTCCAGTGCCTTCTGTGTCGTGCTAACGATGCCATGGTGACTTGCTTTCCCGCTGCCCTCCTATCCCAAGGGTACAGCAGCCCTGGGCTCTCCCCCACGCCCCCACCCCTCCCAGTGCCGAGCGGGGTGCCTTACACATTCCAGAAACTCAGTAACTACGGGGCGAAGAATGGATTCTCTCGTTTTGTTACTGTATCCCTTTCTGAGGTTCGGCTGGCCCTGAATTTAACCAAACACACTATTAGTTGATAGTCAATGTGTCCGTTTCTCAAAAGCCTTATTAAGAACGGAGGGAACCGCCTCCTCCCCACCCTGTTGGCCGCCTCCCGCTCCCCCTGCCCACGGAGGACGGTGGAATTGCTTTGCCGAGACAAATTTTGTGAGCTGCTGCTAGACAACTTAATGACCTCCAGGATTTTACAAATTGATCTTTTCTTAATGAATTGCCCCGGAAACTTGCAGGGGTGAGAGTCAGGCCCGCTGCTCCATCATTCATGAGGCGGTCCTGGCGCTCCTCTCGTGGTGCGGGACGGACTGATTGATTTCTTGGACATCCTGGCAAATCTGATCTGAATGACCAAGTCCCAGGCCTGCTTCCAATCCGATCGCTCCGGTCCTCTGGAAGGAAGGGTATTGTGTCTGTGACAGGAGTCGCCTGCACAATGAGGAGCGAAACAAAACAGGCACGAACGGGCCAGGCTGACCCACCGGAATTCAGTTCTCTCCTTCCCCCGAGGAGTGTCGGCCCTCGGCTTGCACCACATCTGAAACGCGTTTCCCAGTGCTCAATGTCACGTCGCTCCCTCCCTCGAAGAGGGTGTTGTGTGTTGGGAGTGTGAGCCTCCTTGGAGGCTCGGGTGACGGGATTTGGATTCGTTTCTCTCTTGAAGGGTGACGTTTCGGGATTGTGCACTGCAGCACCATGCCCCACGCAAACACTCCCGTTGCGTTGCCCTGAAGAAGCGCTCTCCATATGAACGAGGAAATCTGGGCACAGAGAGACGGCAGGGGTGTGCACGCCGAGGGCAAGACCAAGTGCGGATACAGGGAGAAGGTGGCTACCTGCAAGCCAAGGAGAGAGCCTCAGAGGAAACTGAAGCTGCCAGCACTTGACCTTGGACTTCGAGCCTCCAGGATGGTGAGAAACTGAAGCCCTGCTGTTTAAACCACGTACCCTGCGGTATTTCGTTGCAGACCACACAGACGGCGGTACTCCGTTACGGCAACCCTGCCGACTAACACAACCCCAGAGCCGAAAGGCGAGAACTCCTCCTCACGACACCCTGGTTCCTCCCTCTTTCTGCCGTGCACTGGGAAAGAGAAGCTGCACCTCCCTCTTCCTGCAGTGAACTTCTCTATTGCAATCCTCCTCCTCCCCGATGCACCGAGCCTCATAATTCACCCACGGTGGAGGAGAGGGGAGCTCTCCCTGCACTAGTAAGAAAACATCCATGCTTTGAGTCTACCAGGCCTGGCACTTCCCATTGTAGCCAAAGAGCAACCTGTAATGGCAGTGAAACTAGCACGAAAATGTGTTGGTTTAATAAATACCCTCAATTACACGTAGCCTCGTGGAGGAGACAGGCTGTCAGTCACACAGTCACACAGGGAAGTAAGTGTGACGAGGAGTGTGAAGAAGGCATGCAGGCATGCTGATATGGGATGGGTGGGGTCAGGGAACCCCTCCCCGAGGAGGTGGCATCTCAGCGGGGAGCCGGGAGCCAGTGCGCACGGGTGGGGGCTGGGGCAGGTAAACTCCGGAGGTGCCGGTGTACAGGGCTGGGGTGCGGACCAGGCTGTGCAGGGCTGGCGGCCGGCCGGAGAGGCTGGGACATGGAGCCCAGCGGCGATGCGGCCACCCGAGGATTTCAGCCTGGGACTGCCCATTGGCGGGGATGGAGGCTGCACGGAGCAGAAGTACGTAAATGGTTGTGGCCTCGGTGGCATTTATTAAAGCTTCCTTGTGTCGGGAGCTCTACATGCCATTCCTCAGAGCACCTGGTGGGGCGGTGCCTGCAGCCTTTCCGGGACACCGGCGACATGGCAGGCACCACGTCACATAGGTGGCAAACCCATCTCTAATCTCACAACGAACCTATCCATGGTCTTGTTATTTCAGTAACAGAACGCAGGCTCAGAGAGGTGAGGGGACCAGTAAGTGGCGGAGCGGATCCGCAAACCCAGCGCGACACCGCCCGCCATTCCACCTTCCTCTGCACATTTGGACCCAATGGAGAGACGCCCAGAGGGCTGATGGCCGACAGACGGACATGAACGAGGAAGACGTGACCAGAGACGTAACCGAAACATTCCTGAACGGCGCGTCCCGGCTGGATTGGGACGACTCCACGCAGTCCGCCTGCCCCGTGCCTGCCTAACTCACCAGCAGCTCCCCCTACCATCGGGAGTTCACGCCAAGTGTGTGGTTTCTCGGGATTTCCGCAACACAAGTCCCCAAACTCAGAGGCCTGCAACCGTGGGAATGCATTCCATCGTGTTATGGAGGCCACAAGTCTGGAGTCAGGATGCCGCGGGGCTGGGCCCCTCCGGAGGCTCCGTGGGGGACCTGTCTCTGCTGTTCCCTCGGCGGCTCCCTGGCGGGGGCTGCATCCCTCAGTCTCCACCTCCATCTGTCTGCACACGGCTGTCCCCTCCTTTCCCGGGTGTCTCTTGGAGGACACCTGTCATTGGACTTAGGGCCCCCCTGGGTAATCCAGGACGGTCTCACGTTGAGAAACTCAATTTAATTACATCTGCTAAGTCCCCTGTTTCCGACGGAGGTCACGTTCATGGGTCCCGGCTCCCGGATGCACCTCCTCCTGCCTAACCGTCTCAGGAAGCCCCTCCGGGTTTCAGATGGACACATCCGAGAAAACCCAGGCTCCTTATCTGCAGTCTGGGGGAGGGCTCCCTGCTCCAGGGGTGGGAGGCGCCCCCACTCAGGGCGCGGGTCTCTTGCTGTGCCGAAGCTTCTGGTCAAGTACAGATGGGTCGAAGGTCCATGAAGCCCACGGGTTCTCTCCACGTTGTAACTGGGGCTTTTGGGATAGTGGTTTTGTGACCAGAATCATAGTTTCCCTCTCCCTCCTTAGCAGGGAGTGGGACAGACAACTGTGTTTCAGGTTCCAGTGTGCGCCCAGGGCATCAGCCTGTGCTTGGCGATTGCACCGAGGAGAGGGAAGTGTGGCGTGCAAGTAAGAGCGACAACCTGAAGGTCATTCCTTCCTTCTTTTCCTCCCCTCCTCTCCCTTCCTCTCCCCTCCCTCCCTCCATCAGTGTTGGTCCAACGCACCACAGTGAAGAGAATTCACACGGCCCCGAGTCAGCATCTTCTCTGCTCACCACACACCCGGCGCAAACGGTAAGGCATCGTGTGTGTGTCTGGAATGGAGCCCTGCGATCTGACCCGCAGATCAAAAAAGTCTAATAAGTGGCAATCAATCCATCAGCCAACAAATGGTTTTATTTTCACTCGGTGAAGGTTTCGCGCTTAAAGGGGAGATGGATAATTAAGACTTCATGTTTCAAAATATTAAATATTGATTTGTAGACATTTAGCAGCCGGCATAAAGCTCTCCTGAGGGATGACAACAACTATCCAGAAGATTATAAAAGATTTTATTTCTCTTGGTAGAATTTAGCATTTATTCCTTATTTAAAAGATGTGGAATGCGCGTTAGTAAAATACTGTATCAGGGAGAGAGCTCGGGGCTGGGCTGGTGGGTATCTTCTCTGTGTTGGTGGCTGGCCAGCCTGCAAATGAAACCGTGTGGCGGCTTCATATTGGCTTTTGGTTTATTGAAGTGTCAGAAGGTTTATAAGCTCCTCAACTCGAGTTTTGATTGTTTTATCCAATACTGTCACTTCTTATCAGGATTAGAGGCGGAAATCAAAGACAAGGCCCAGGGAGGAGGGCCTCTGAGTGTCGCTTTTCGCTGTCACGGAAGGAACGCCGGTGCCCTCTTGACAGGCTCGCTTTCTCGACACCCTGGGGCGACGGGGGGCTTTGTAATAGGCTTTGCCAATTAGTGAATGCATTTTCTGATTAAATACTCCTTTGTCTCAGCCCCGCAGAAGCCACCTAGATGGGTGGGAGCCGGAGCTGGGACCTACCGTCAAGCCGACTGGGGGACGCTGTGGTGACAATCACAATGGTTTCTGAGCCCTCGAGTCAGACGTACTTGTTGTAGGCAGCGGGAAGAGCATTTGGGGCGGACGCAGCGTTCAGAGCTCACAGGGTAAAGCTGTAGCCAACCGGCCCTCTGAGTGCGGGGTTTTCTAGCAGCGTGGTGCATCGTGGTGTCTTCTGAGGGCTTTCTCTACTCACAAGCCCTTTTGGTGCAGGGCCCGTGCGAGGTACAGAAACAGACCTCAGATGGCACGGACTCGGGGAGACCAAGAAAATGCCTGAAGGTGCTGGATATCCCCGACACACCGTATTTATTAAACACTGCAGAATTCCCCGGTGTCGCCATAACATCCTCACAGATACATGTGAGTTTCGTCTGGGTTTATGCTACGTAGTGTGCTTCCGTATAAACAAGCCCCTGTCAACAGCCTTACCCACTCGGTTCGTTGAGTCAAGTTCTCCGCTGGGAAAAGTGAGTTCCAAGGCGGAATTCTCCGGCAAGTGAGGCCAGGGTGTGTAGTGATGGTGGGGTAGAGGGGGCGGAGTGCCCCCGGTGGGGACTGGGGTCTGCCGTCTCTGATGCCCTCCGCTATTTACCTCCGAGTGGCTGCCCGGCTCTGAGCAGCTCCTCGGATTTCCAACCCAACAGCACTTGCCCCAGGGGCTTTTATTTCTCCCCCTAACCATGGGGAGAAGTGAGGGCAGCTGGACTGAAGGGCTCAGCATCTGGACCACGTGGTTAGTGGCTCTCTTCCCACTGGAGACCACATAAATCAGGGGCACGCTGCTGGGGGCGGCTCCCCAAAGTTCTCTGGTGGTCGCGGGTTACGTGTTAGCTCCTACAGATGTAAACTGTGACGAGACCCCAGTGAGAGCCTCGCGCTCCCACATTGTGGCCGAGACCCTCCATGGACGATCCTCGGATCTCCACGCCCGGTGATCTGCTCACTATTGATTAAAAAAACAAACAAACCCCAATCAATTGCAGTGTGGGGTTTCAGACTTGCTCATTAAGGAGGGGGAAAAAGCAGCCCATGTGGCTCCAGGTTCTGTGCTGAAAATCTGCACTCTCTGAACCCGAGGTCCCGGCACCCGCCGTGCGCTGGCGGCGCCCCTGGGCGCGTCCCCTGGCGGAGCCGGAGAGGGTTAATGAACAGCCCGGTGGTACAAGAAACCGATTTCTTCAGCAAATATTAGTTTGGCAGCTCCAGGCGTGCCTCCGACACGCAGGGTCACAGCCCATTTCTCTGAGTTTATTGTACAGGTACATGCGATTTTGGAATAAAAGTATTTTTGTATTTCCCGCGGAGGTTTTGTGGGACGCCTTCCAGACCTGTCTTCTGCTCATTACAAACCACTTAGAATTAAAAATGCGTTCTTTTTCAAGAGCAGCCACGCGTTACTAGACATTGGAATGCATCGCGCGGCTTCATCGGCAGCAGGTCGGGGAGGACGGAACAGGGAAGTGACAGAAAATCCATCCGCCGGAGAGAATAACTCTCCTCGCGCGCGCACGTGACCGCCTGTCTGGGAGCGACAGCGCCCCGCGCGCGTGCGCACCATGCACGCACAGCTGTCAGCGTCGCAATGACAAGTCCTGGCCTAGAACGCGGTGTTGAGAATGTGGCCTAATTTGGTCACTAGATGACTTCACATGCACAGCGAATGGAAAACAGGCTAAGATGAGAGAAGCTTCTACATCGGATCCTAAATGAAGTCCTAGGTTGCGTCGCTTTGACCCGGGAAGGCGAATTGAAAAGGCAAGTCAACGTATTTGGAACAGAGAGGAAGCAATGCAGTGACAAATGAACACTCGCGTCCGTCTCGAGCACGTGGCACGTGAGACAGAGCCACGGCGACCATGACAGACACACCGCGAGGACAGTCACCGGAGCACTGAAAGCCACGAAGTCGGAGTGGGAACCCCGGCCGATGGTCGTGGCCTCTAAGCACTGAGAGCGTGTTTCCTAGCACCCAAGAACCTCTCTGAAGCATGTGATCACGTTCATCTTTAGGCTGGAAAAAATGAAACAAAGAAAAAACTCTTTTTCTGAGGCTCTCCAGGAGGGTCTGATCGGACAGGCGAACGCCTCCGATCGCCAGGTGTTCGGGCGGCATCTGCCGCTTCGGAAGCGGTAAACGTCAGATGCCGGAGACAGCGCGCCCAAAGCCGGGAAGGAACGCTGGCTCCTTCAGTGATGCAGACCGCATTTGGGGTGCGGACAGCGTTCCTGCCCCGGCCGGGGGCTTCCCCCAGTCACAGTCCTGCTGTTCCCAGGCCTCCGAGCACACGTGAAACGGAGCCACCACCAGGCCGTGCACGCAACAGAATTCTCGAAGAGGAAAGACACGTATTTCGGCAGGGGAGGATACGTATGCATTATTTAATAGCAATAATGTTTGAGTTCATACATTATGCAAATGCAGCTGTAATGAGGGAAACGAAGGGACTTGGACCACCACGACAGCCTGTCCCCGCCATTAGGTGGCTCCTGGTGCATGGTGTCTAACACCGCCCAACACCTCACGGTGCGACCAGGTGTGGCTCCAAGCGGAACGTTACCAGAGATTAACTGGGTATAAATGAAAAGCTGATGAACCCAGTTGCTGCCTCGACAGACTTCTGTAAATATATCCTCAGACAAGTGTGAGGATGTTAATGGTAATTAAAATGATACTGGGAGAAAAGGCACTTCACTGAAGGCTGACCCCCGAAAGCCTCCTCGCGTCCGGTCGGACACGGACAATTTCATCTCCTCCGCCCAGAGGGCCTCGCTGGCGTGCGGGCGCTGCTCCGGGCACTGGGCAAGACTGCCCCCTTGAACCTCCTAACAGTCCTCACAGTGCTGCGGGGTTCACACGGTCACTAGTCCTATTCTGCAGGTGAGGAGACCGAACCACGGAGGGGATGGGTCGCCCGTCCAAGGTCAGTAAAGTGTTAGGGGTGGAACCTTGACTACGGGAGTCTGGGCCCAGTGTCCGGGCTCTGCACAGCGTTTCTGTGCTGCATTCTTTCATTTTCCTGATTATCACTGCGTTTGCATAATGTCTGGCCTCTGTGACCGTGATGGTCACTCACATTCTACATCCTCCTTTTCAACTAAACAGCAATGCTGGAGCTTTTGTTATGTCCCAGGCCCTGTGTCAGGCTCGGAGGATGCAAAGAAAAGTGGACACAGCGGCTCGCCATCCAGCTGGGGAGATAAACATGACCGCATACCGCTTGAGGGCGGGGCTGAGATGGGCGTGCAGAGAGGAAACTGGAGGGCAGCGGCCCACCCACCCCGAGGAGCGGGAGTCGGAGAGCGAAGGACAGCTACTCACTCTGTGCTTCCTGCACACTCCAGGTGCTGCCCGGACCTGCACAGAGTGGGGATGAGTGGGCCCCTCACTGTCTGATGGGCCAGATGAGGCCGCCTCCTCAACACCAGGGGCCCAGGGGCTCCGTGCTGGTCAGCGGGCGCTTCACGTCTGGGCAGAGTTCAGAGAAGGCTCCTCTGCTGATGCTGACTGGGAGCAGCCGTTCAAGGTGACGGACAGAGACTCACAGCATCCGCGGCCCTTGCTCCAGGGGAGAAGGGCACACCTACGTGCAATTCTGTGATCCTTTCAGGTGCTCGTGAACTCCCTAAAACCCAGTCGGGCCCCCGTTGGGAACCCCTGGTCTACGGGCAGGCAAGGTGGTGAGCGAGCATAAGCCTACCAGTCCTTCGGAGCGGTCAGCGCAGCCCGGTGGTTCTCAAACTGCTGGGTGTCAGGACCTCTGGACACTTAAAAAAGTTTGAGGATCCCCCACCAAGAGCTTTTTGTTTATGTGGGTTATATCAATCTGCACTTAACTTATGAGACATTAAAACTGAGAAATAAAAACTATTGTCTAATAATTCAAAAACAATAAACCTCATTACACACTCACATATATGTTGCTATAAAATAACTGCCTTTTCGAAAAATAAAAAAAAAAACTAGCAATACGAGTGGCATTATTGTAATTTACCACTCTGTAAATCTCTCTAATGACTGACTTTACAAGAGACAGCTGGATTCTCAGCCCTGTTTCTGCTTTAATCCGCTGGGAAATGCTCTTCTGGTCAACCGTGTGAAGACGTGTCCTCACACAGGTGTGCAGCGGAAAATGGAGACGCACCTCCACAGGCTCTTAAGATCACTCTGTGCGCACCCTTCTGGGGGGCCACGCCAAAACTCCGTGAGTAGCTGCTGCGTAAAGGTTACTCTGAAATGTTAAACACAGAATTGTGATCACGCACATTTTGTACTCTGTTACAGGAAATCCACTGGTTTTCTTTACATGTCGAGTGGATCTTTTGCCTTTGCATGGTTTTTATAAAGTTTTGCAATAGTTGTTTGGAAAGTTCACCAGGCGATGCGTGTCTTCCAAACGGTGACACGTTCCGCTACAGAGTCCCCAAAACCGCATCCATTGCAACGCCCCCAACTCCATCCGAAAGTCTTTGGACATGAGGAAGCTGCCAGCTCTCCACTGTGGGCACAAGTGTTTTCCCCAAATTCCCATTTTCATAGGAAATCTTTCATTGTATCAACGGCAACAAACTTTGTCAGTTGCTTTTCTTGAAGGGGGGGGTCCACTTCGCTTTTTCTTGAAAAAACACCCCCATGTACACAGGAGGGATCACAGGGTGTCGGCCATTCCTTCGAGGACACTCGGCATGCCCCTGCATGACGCGTGCTCAGCTCACGGCTCCTGGCCGCACACACGTGTCTTCTGGAGACAGAGCCGTGCTTCTCCACGCTGACAGATGCTCACATCCGCCCCTCACCCCATCCTCTGGGTTAGGAGACTGTGCCTGGAAGAGCCAGGCTTTAATACAGTTCATTGGACCTGGCTCGCAAGGGGCACTCCCGGGTGGGACTGGCCCCTTGTTTTTTGAAACTGTGATTACTTGGTGAGGAAGAATACGATGGTCGTCTTGCACAGTTTGAAGTCACGACCTTCATTTTGCTGAAAGGTCAGAAGTCGTCCTCACCCCTGCTTTCCACCGGGAACGCAAACCATCAACACCACGAAAAAGGCAAGTCATGTCCCGGCACCAAGAACGCAGTGTCGACCTTGCAGCTGCCGGAGAGGCTGAGGGACCCTGGCGTTGCACATCCCGCACTTTGAGAGCCGCTGGTGTGGCGAGTTCCAAGAGACAAATCTATGGAGAAAGGTGGAAAGGTTTGGGGACAAGAACGTTTTGGGGGAGAAAGCTAACTAGTGGAAGAGTACGTGGCTAAGGCGCTGGAAGCCACGGAATGGCTGGAGCCCCCTGGGGGGCCCGACACCCCAGCTGGATCGCTGGGGCGCTCAGAAGAAACGGAGCCTCGGAGGCCTCTTCCCAACTGTAGCTGACCTTCGTGGGCTCAACACGCTGGCACCGGTGTCTCTGGGCAGGATTCTGAGGAGGAGGAACGAGAGCCAGTCGGAAGGAATCGCACTCATCCAGCTGAAAACAGAGCTTGTTAGAAACCGGACAAGACAAAAAGCTTCCAGAGTCCGCCGTCCCGCGAAGGCACGGGCTCCAGAGAACAGACTCCGAGTGGCGTGCGGACGGAGCTGCGGTACCTAAAGCTGCCCAGGCGCCGCCGGGAGAGGCTCCTCGCTCTGGTCTCCGGAGCTGCGCGTCCCGGCTGCCACTCGGCACACGGGCCCTGTGACTGTTTCCTTTACAAACCTCATTTCTTGGGAGGTCGAGGCTCAAGTTGCAAACTCACGTGTGCTGCAAACGCCTCGCCTCTCTGATGGCCCGGGTCACAGCGGGAACGCTTCGTGGGTTTGCTGTAGCCGTCGGGATGTCGCAGGGCTTCCTGGTAATAAATCACCTGTATGCAATATTTTCGTCTCTTTATCGCTAGTCATCTTGAAACACTAAGGGTTTCTTGCATTGGGGTAGAATCCTGGATAATACATAGATCGCTGATAAAAAGATAATTTCGTGTTGTGGAACAGGTTAATAAGAGAGAATATTACTAGCCATTCATCTTTCTGCCTCCGAGGCACAGAATATCTTCCAGAGAGATAGCAGCTGCTGTCGTTTGGGGAGCGCGGCTGTAATTTCCCTACCAAGAGCCTTGTCCTAGGGATGGAAGCTCGGGCAGGAAGCGCTCTAAAGCTTCGAATCCTGCCCGTCCTTTGTGATTCCCCAGCGTCACCGTCTCTTTAAGCACAAGGAAGGCGAGTCCTGTGGAGCCTTTCCCGCACCCCCACCGTGTGGGTAGCCCTGGGACCCGGGCAACTTCCTGTGGCACTTCCCGCCGAGTGGTTGTGCAGAGGAAATGGCTGTGCTCCGGTGTGGCAGGACGGTGTCGTCTGCGGGGACAGGGGGCCCCTCTGATGTGAGTAAGAATGGAGGCTCTCAACAGAAGAAACGCTGGGGTCGAACAACCTGCTGTGCCCTCTGACCTGGGTCACGGCCAGGTAAGGACGAGGTGCCGGAGACGAGGGAAAGGAGGCGGGGTCTCGTGTTTCTACCCGGCTGGAAGGAAACGCTTTCTGGGGTCTGGAATGTTCTAGCTCGGCTCTATAACTGCACATTCATGAGATCCGGATGAGGCACAGATCTGAGATCCGTGGGGGGACCTCCCGTTAACACGCTCCGTGATGCCACTGGGTGGCTCTCCCGAAGACCTGTCGGAGGCATGTCGTTGGGAAGTTTGGGTAGGACAGATCCTAGGAGTCAAAGACCATCACGGCAGCGTGGGCCCTGGCGATGGTGTGTCACTCGCCGCTGTTTATTAGGTGACACCGACGTTCAGTCCCTGGGGGGGGGGATTGCTCCGGTGAGCGTGACCCTGTGGGTGGGAATCGGGCTGCAGAACTCCTGGATTCCTCTCGAGACCTGAGTTTTCCTGATTTAATAGCAGGATGCTCACACTGAAATAAAAGCCCTCTGTATATCTAGCTACTATTATCATCTTAGCTGTTGGGTACACGCTAAGCATAAAAGCAGCAGGAATGAACCCAGGCCCGAGAATCCGGCTGTCTCTCCACGGAGCCTTTCATGGGGTCACGGGGGCAGAAGCCCCCCCCCCCCCCCACTGACTGGCCCTCATGTGGAGCAACTGAACGAGCCTTGAATTTCCAAATTGAAACAGAGGCAGGATGCGTCACTTCGGTCCCACATAACCTTAACTCCCCTTCCCAAACCCTGTTCCCTATGTGGGTCAGAATGACTTCAGTCTAAAGAGGCCTCAGGAAGGAGGGGTACCAGAGGAAGGAGGGGAACCACAGGAAGGAGGGGGACCACAGGAAGGAGGGGAACCACAGGAAGGAGGGGAGCCAGAGGAAGGAGGGGACCATAGGAAGGAGGGGGACCACAGGAAGGAGGGGAACCTCAGGAAGGAGGGGACCATAGGAAGGAGGGGAACCTCAGGAAGGACGGGTAGAGTGCTGGCTTACCCACAAAGGGCGCTGTGTCTGGGGCATATCTCTAATCCTGAAGCTTTTGTCTGAGAGGAGTAATTCACATCCCCAACGACACACACACTCTCCAGGCTGGACCGTGACACCCCAGTGCCTTCCTGCAGCTTCATTATTAATAGTGCGACCAGGGGTGCAAAGGGGGACCTGGACGCCCAACCATCGTCTGGTACGAAAACCCACACGGAACACTTGACGGCTTGTTTGCAGAGCAGCCGTGTTGTGCCTTTGTGGCTGTTTTGATAACCTTCCCGCATGTGGGAGCTCCGCATCCTTCTGGCTCGAAACATTTTAATATGCAAACTGGAACCCGCATCAAAGGACAAATCAGCTGCGACCTGGCGTCTCTCCGCCAAACACCGGCAGGCTGATTGCTACCCGGGTTTTAAGATTCAGTGGCTGCCTGTGGATTTTTTTCCCCCATCAACATGACATGCGGACTTGCATAATACGCTTCTCTGAGCATAAATTTTTGTTTTCTTTTTAAAGAAACATAGTCTTCATTCCACGTGTAATTTTTAACACAACGCAGGATTTCCTAGCATCACGAGGTTAATGACACTTGGATTATTTTCGACTCCTGTTTGCAAAGTCGTGAAGCGAGGGGCTGAATCCTGAACACCCCACCGCCTCCGTAAACCTGCTTCCGATCCCTCCAGATGTGAATCACCGTCTTTGAAGAGCTGCACTTCACCCCAGGTGTAAACCTTGTACAGAGGGTTTGCTAACTGACCTTTCCTTGAGAACAGCCTGTGCCCCCTCCGGTCTATCATAGGAAACAGCGGCATCTGTCACCCCCCAATATTTGGGGCCAGCGGCCTTAACGAGCGCACTTCTAGTGCTGCTCTCTCCCCGTCTGACGGGCCGCGGTGTCGGGCGGGGAGGGTCACGGGGATGTGACATTTGCTGCCAAGCAGAGGATCAAAGTGCAAACGGTCCCTGAAAGCTGGGAAGCCAGCGTGTGCCAGTGTAAGCAACCTATTGATTACGGGCCGAGTGGCGACCGAAAAGTCCCATTCAGTCCTGACATCTTCATTTTCGCGCTGACTGAACCATTTCTGGCACTTTTGAAATTAGCGTTTCTCCGACTGCAGAGATGAACTGTCGCCACTAACACCCGAGCCCGGCGTCCTTCCTCTCTGACATTTGGGTCTGATTTCTGCCGAGTGAGGCCACATTGGATCTGACAGAGGCCAGAGAGGATCCCAGTGTAGGAATGGGCGCGGGACTCGCTGAGACAGCCATTCTGCTCCCACGTAGGGAGGGGGAGACACCCCCGGAAAAGCGCGAGGGGCGCTGGAGTGGCCTCAGGAAGGCCAGCTCTTCCCAGGAGGCCGGGCGTCCCAGGAGCGCGCCCTGTGAGACCGCCCAGCCGGTTCACCAGGACAGACGGGCCCTGGTCCAAGCACTTTGGAGAGTATCCAAGGAACGTACAAGGCAAACCCAAGACATTTTCGTGTCCCTGCTGTGCGTTCTTCACATTTGTTGCAAACTGGACGACGACCGATGTGTTAACACGCTCCGCACACGCCCGCGCACGCCCCTGCGGCTGCTTCCAGCACTAGTTTGCGGGAGGCACTGGGCGTGCACGCCGCCTGACGACAGGGCTGGCGCCGGGCCCAGCGTCTGGGGACTCCTGAGCACCGTGGGCCGGTGCCCCTGACACGCAGGGGGCGGCTTTCATGAACGGCACGCGGGGCGCGGCGGGGACCTCTGATGAGCACGAAGACCGTCTCTTCCGCGTCTCCTCACAAACAAAACGCTGGAACCGGGTTCCCTGAAGTGCGCGAACCCCTCTGTGGACGTCTGGGTCAAGTCTGAAGCCCAGAGGAGCCGATTTATGTCGTCCAGGCTCGTGGTGCTTTGAGCCGAGGAGGAGCGTTTGAAGGGCCCGGTCGCAGCCCCACTCGGGGGCGACCTGCTCGCGGGAGCCCGGCACCTCTGCCCGCGGGGCTGCCGCCCCCGCACGCCGGTCCCACTGGCCTCAAAGGACGCGGCGCCGGGAGGGGGCCTTTCATGCGCTCTCCCTTTGATCTCGCTCCCCGCTCCTGATCCCTTGTGATAAACCCGAGCCCCGCACGGCGGGCCGTGTGGTGTGGTGGCCGCCGTCTGGACTGGAAATAACGGCGCATGGATGCATTTCACAACCGGCACGTGCGCGAAGCCGGCGGTCTTGAAACAGCACGTTTTACACGGTGTGCCCAGGAGACAGCGATGAAAAGGGAGGAGACGGTTGCCATGGAATAAATGTACGTGCAACACACTGAATTGTACAGAGGAAGGAGGAGGAAACCAGGCGGCAGGTCCTAGCAGGCCGCTGTTGTTCACCACAGCGCTCCGCGGGGACGAGTCTCCGTGCCTCACCCCGAGTCTGGAGGGAGCGCTTTCCTGCGGGTGGCGAGGCTGGGAGCGGTCTTTTCTCCAACAAGAAGAAGGAGGCATCCACCCTCACTGCTCACCGGGAGGGGGCGCTGGCGAGGCCACAGCCCTGCGGGGACCGAAGTGCTCTCGCCGCCCAGCAGAGGGCACTAGCAGCCAGCACACACCGGACACGTGGCATTCCCCGAGGAGGAAGAGCCGTGTGTTCAGGGCATCACAAACCACAGCGCTGAGAAAGCAGCGCCCGTCCCTGTCTCTGCTGCTGTTATCAGGACACAACATCTCTTATTGATCCCGGGGAACACGCCTAATTCCTGTGGCTCCCACGAACATACCGATGTCCAGAATGGGTCAACCACAGCAGACCCAGGCGGACGCTCCGCACTCCTGGCTTTGCTCGCTCTGGCGCTTGGGCTCCCGTAAGCGGAAAGGGCAGGCCCCGCCACCGAACTGTGGACTCGCCCCTGTGCTGCAAACACTTTCCGTCTCCGCCCCCTCGGATATGTGGGCGTGGTTTCCGCAGCCCTCTCACCCCACGTCTACGTAGGAGCACCGGCGCGGCGCGGTGGCCAGCTGGCGTTGCTGAGCGAAGCCCCTCGGGGTGGGGCGCGCACTGTGCACTTGCAACAGAGCGTCCCTCCCAGACGGGCAGCGGAGGGCTGCGGCCCCGCATCTCCCTCGACCCGAGGCGCAGCAGGGGATGCAATGGCACGTCACACGCCTTCACTGCTTCTCAGCGAAGTCCCCTGTAAAACCCGAGAGCGAACATTGGACCACTTATTAGAAAGACCTGCATGCGGCACCTCTCTGCACTAGCGACCCGAAAACATCGTCGTCCTAGGATGCTCACCTCGACGTAAATTCGAAGTGTATTCTCACTGACAGGGATGGCACAGGGTAGTTTACATTAAATCGGCATGTTTCTGCAGCCCCACGTGGGTCCACGTCCACGTGTTTCCCTTTGGACGTCTGTGGCTGGCGTTTTGGGTGAAGGGGGACCCCAACTCGTGAACATGTATGGTGATTAAAAAACATGAACGGACTCGGCGTGTCGCTGAAATGCCACGTCGTACTACAAAATGACCCCTTTTGTGACTTTCACTGGAAACAGAGGCTGTGGCACTGATCAGTCCGTCAGAGTTTTGAGCTTTGTTATTCACGGGTTTTTTTCCATTGATCCTTTTTGCTTTGCATCTGTCCGGTGAGGTCAAGATGTGTAATGTCTTGTAGGGAAATTTGTGCCACTTTGAAAGGACTGTCTCAGGTTGCTGGGGTTTTGAATACCGCAGGCTTGTCACAGAGAACGCGGGTATTTTTGGCTTCCATCCAAGTTGGTCGGTGAGGGTTCCGGCTGCCAAAGCCGATGTCCCTTTTCCTCGCAGCATCTGGTGCCTGCACCGGGTGAGCATCCCTGGGGCCCCGGAACAGTGACAGAAGCAGCTCGGGGTTGGTCCTCACTGGCCAGTGGGGCCGAGGGCACTGTCCCTCTGCCGCACCGTGCCCCCGGCCCAGCCCTGTGGTCTCGGTTCTGAAGACAATCGCCTCTGGGCTGCCCTCCTGAGCCAGGGGGTCTGGTGGGTGCGAGTGAAGACAGTGGAGGAATTGGTCACACTTCTGTAGAGGTTTCGGCATATTTACTTCGCCGACTCTCATACCAGCCTTCTGAGAAATATGTAATTATTGCCTCCCATTGAAAAGTTTGTGTACGTATTTGTGTGTGTGTTATATAGACATTATATACACTTTTTTAAGTAAAGGAGAGGAGAAATACCCTAGGAGAAATTTCTTTTTCCTGCTCCCTGGGCTAATGTTATTGCAGAATTGGGCAAATCAAAATGCCTGAAATACAAGAGAAAACGCTATCTCACACACCAGGACGCTTCAGGGTGGGACGGTGGCCTCAGAACCATTCCCGTAACACCGGGGCTCACGCTCAGCCAGTGTCCTCGTGGTGCTAGGACGGCTGCCACCGTTCCAGCAGTCACAGTTTGCATCGGCGAATAACACGGAGTCTAGCGTGGCTTCTTAGAGGCGGCAGATTCGGAGCATCGGGTTGTGCTGCTTCACCCGGAGCCTCCATTTGCCGCTGACATGCAGGTTCAAGTGCATCACCAAAACCAAAACCAAACCTGAGGCTGCGTTTACATGATTCATTTCAAGATCTTGAGGCATATCTGGAGCACGGTGCCCTGGTCTGTCTCTGAGCCCTGGGCTCTGCCCGGAAGGCATCTGGTTAGGAGAAGACGGCCCCGGGGATATCTGTTTATTTGTGCATCCTGCTTTTGTGCACAGGAGACTCTCCATCAGCATTAGCTGATTGGATTTTAGGTCTAAAAATGAAATTAAAACGAAGCTCCCCTGGGCTGTTTGGCTTTGCTTTCTCCCTCTCTGGCATTTCCCTGTGTTGAGTTTAATTGAATTGGAACCAGACTCAACGTGAGAAATGGCCAGGACTCTGATATCTCTTCTTATGAGTTTAACTTCGAGCAAATATCAACAAAGACAGAGCCGAGCCGAGCGGGGGGACGTGAGTCCCCCGGCCTGTCACTCATCCGTCTGTGCAGCCCCAGCACTTTCGGAACACTCCACGGAGCCCCGGTCCGGCTGCCCAGACAGTCAGGGCGAGATGCTCTGCGTGAAGGAGCTCGCAGTGTGCCTGGAAAAACGCGCCCCGTGTAACTAAAAGGCCGACCGACGATTTTAAGGTGTGAAATATGCATCAAACAAATAAGCTCTCTGGGAGCCTGGTGCCCGATGTCACAGACGTGAGCTGGCCCTGCGCAGGTGAGCCCTCAGGGAGCAGAGTGACACCCGGTGGGGAAGGACCACTCACGCTTCAGGACACGAGTCTTCCCAGGGACCTGCGGCTGCACCAGCCGGCGGGGTGGGGACCGAACTCGGAGGCGCACCTGGGTGTGCGGAATTGGGCGGTAGCTTAGGGCCGTGACTGCCTGCGGTGGGACCGTGGCTCGGAGAGTCGGCCTTGGGCGAGGAAGGAGGATGTGTTTATTCGGGCAGGTTTCGCGAAGATGCAGAGTTGGAGGGGGCCATGCAAACGAAGAGCAGGCCAGAGTGGGTCTGCTGTCCCCACCACACAGCCCCTCTGCTGCCTTCTTTAACTCAGTCTTTCTTTAGGCCTCGTTCCGCCTGCTTTGTTGGGGGACGGGTGGACAGGTTCTCTCATCCCTTTGGGCACATCCCACCCACGATGGCTCCTTTGTGAAAAGAGGAGCCTCGCTGTCCCCCCTCCGTGGGTCTGGTGAGGTTAGCGAGTTAACAGATGCGAAGCCCGGGAGCATTGTTATCAAGAGTAACCACCTCTGTGGCCCCACAGCCGTTCCCCGTTCTTCTTCCTCCTCGTGGCTCCTGCAGCCAGGCCGCCTGGGGTCCAGGGCCCACCCTGGGCCTTTGGGACCCTCTGTGAGCTCCTCTCGGGGGGCAGGGAGGGGAGTGTGGGCTTCCAGGCCTTTCCCTTTACTTTTCACAGCCAAAACTCAGCTGCCCCTTTAAGTCCCGCTGACCTGCCCCGGCGGAGGGCATTCTAACCAGACGGTGGCTCCCTGTAGAAGAATCTCTCTGTGGCCCAGGTACCAGAGACGGACGGGGATTTCTGGGCACCACTGGGCCCTCTCTGTGCCCTGCTCCAGAGCTGCCTGCCGTCCTGTGGCACCAGAGACCAAGAGGAGACAGACGCAGAGAAACGGGCAGGGACAGGAACGCCACCGGCCACTGCCTCGGAACCGAGGACAGAGTGAGAGAGAGAAGGAAGCCGGCGTGCAGTCACTTAAAGCCTAAAGACACATTTCGTACATTTTCTTAATTCCTGTGCATTTGTACCTTTGTTCCTCTGTGAGGAAATCTGGCCGATCAGACCAGAAACACTGGCATACCGCGCCCCGGGCAGGGGCTGGTTGGCAGCCCCCATGGGCCAGGCGGGGTGCGGGAACTCCCGGCACCGGTCCGCCCAGTCGGGCTCGCGGGGACGGTGTCGCCGGACGCTCCCTTCCCAGTTCGCACTTGGACCTCACGAGGAAGCCTCATTGCATGCAAAGGAGGCGGGCGTGAGTTCTGTAAATAAGACATTTCCAAAGATGGACTCGTTAAAATTAGCCTAGCTGTGAAAACGGCTTTGGGTATCAGTCTGCTGAGAAACGGAATTGTGTTTTCTGATTCTGTTTTTTTTTCACGCGTGGTGTGTGCTGGGGACATTCGGCCGAATACTCGGCGCACGGAAAATCGCGTCCTGCCCCCGTCAGCAGCCTCCGTGCCACGCCGTGGTGCCCAACCCGGGTGAGACGGCCTGTCACCGAATGACACAGCCGGCTTGGAGGGGCAGCCACGCGTGGCCCTGTCCCCACAGCTCCGTGGCCCAGGAGGCACCTGACTTCCCACGAGGGCCGTGAAAATGGAGCTGAGTGGACAGCGGCGGGCCGGGCCCTCGCAGGGACGCGGAGGACCCTCGCAGCCCAGGAAGAGCCCTGTTTCCGCCTCAGCGGGCGGGTCTCCGTGGAATCGGGCGGCTCAAGGGCGCCCATAGAACGGACGGAAAGGAACTGAGAGAGGAAACTGCTTTTCCAAACCGAACAGTTGCGACATGTACTTCTCTCTCAGGCTCGGACCTGTTTATCCAGTCTCTGCGTGCGCGGCCTTGTAAACGCTGGACGAGAGGATGAAAACCGCTCCTCCAGAAAGCTCAGGGGTCACGCGTCCAAAGTGAGAGCCGCAGGCTCCACACCAGGCTCCGAGGGGGCCCCCCCCCGGCACCCTGGGCGCTGCCGGGGACGGGCTGTCTGGTGTCCCTGCGTCCGTCCCGCCGGTGGGCCTCGAGAGCTCTGGGGGTCGCTCTGATCTGCTGGATTAACACCGACATGCGTGTGGGGGGCTGACCGAGGCACCAGGGAGCCGAGCAGAATGTGGCAGTGGAGGGACAGCCGCTCAGGGTGTCGGGGGGAAACAGCACACCCCGATACCAGTCTTCGGTTGAAGGGTGACAGTCACAGTAGCTGGCAGATCCTTCTCTGACACGGTTTTCCACACAGACACAGATTTGCTCGAACCACGTGCCACCCCACCGTGCTGGGGGACGTGGAGTGTCTTTACATGCTGTGATGGATCCGAGTCTCCTTGATGAGACCCCGCCCTCCCGGACGGTTTCGGTTGCCAGTTACAAGGCATGGACCCCCTCTGTGTCAGGCAGTCATGCTACAGCCCCTGGTGCATCCAGCGGGCCTGTCCCTGCACCGTGGGGACGTGGCTGGGGACATCCCAGAGCTCGGGAGCCTGGAAACGCGGCAGGGAGGGCGCCTGTCCCAGCCCCAGAGTCCCAGAGCTGCCCCTAACCGTAAGTTCCTATTCGTCGCCCCCTCTGGGACGGACCCCGTGGTGGGGGTGGGTGGGGGGTGCAGACATGTGTAAACGATGGGCATCCTGCCTCCCCCTCTTCCTGCCACCCCTCGGTGCAGACTCGGTGTCATGGCTGCGTCCCTCCTGAGCTCCAGAGAGCGACCCGATTCACCGACAGAGGCCTGCCATTTGGAAAGCATCTCAAAAGCCCTGCCCCGTCGGCTGCTGGCATGTCGGCAGAGGCACAATTCGAATGGGCTTATAAAAGGCTGGGATTCTCTCTCCCATGTCAGCTGCCGGAATCTCGTCCGCTTTCAGAGACAGAACGGACCTGTCTATCGTCCTAGCTCCCGCCTGGCTTAGCCAGAGAGCCTGGCAGATGACCGTCTCCTAAAGGTCTCCAGACCAGATGGCTTTGGGGACGGAAGTGTGTGTGCGTGGGTGTCGTGGACTCTGGGGTGCCACGTGCAGCCGGGCGGCCTGCAGCCCGCACAGACGCTTCCACAATCCTCCCGCAGCCGTTTCACTGCAGCCCCTCCAGCAAGGATGTCTCCCAGTCCTGGTTCACAGAGCCTCACACATGCAGACACTCGGCTATGGCATGAGTGTCCCGAGCTCCCACACGGGAGTCGGAAATGACCTCACTGTGCTCAGCACTCGCCAGCCTCCCCTGGAGGACGAACGGGGCACAGTTCTGGGCACGCGATGTCACACATCACAGTGCGTCTCCTGGAGGGCGGCCGGGACTCCACCGATCGGCATCCGGGTGCCCAGCACGCAGACCCTGCACTCTGCCTGCCAGCCTTTTCTTTTTAGGACCAAAATGGTGATGTGTTCAGTGAGGTCAGTAAAGTCTCTTCCCTGAGAGAGCTTGCAGTCCAGCTGCTCAGGTAAGAAGGAGGGGTACAGACAAGTCGAGGACTCTGGGAGTCCCCTCCAAAGCCTATCTGTCAGAAGAGAGACCCTGGGAGCGGGGGACACTGCGGTCTGGTGCCTGTGAAGAGCAGACCGACTGCCTGAGCTTCAGAGGTGGGAGGAGCTCCCATTTCTAGGGGTGCTGCTCTGGGGGGCCGGGCGAGGACCATGGGAGGGTTCGGGAGGCAGAGCGCGCTCGGGATAAGAGAGAACTCGCTGGCAATCGGGGTCTTACTACGTGGGCCCCGGGACAGCTGGTGGGGGCGTAAAGGGTGCCTCTGGTCTGGGACGCCGTCCGGCCGCTGCTCAGATGATGCGACACGGAGCCGCCCCCTGACCCAGCGATTCCACTCCCGGTAGGTGGGTGCACGAGAGAAGTGAAAACATTCATCCCTTCGAAACGCTGTACCTGAATGTTTCATGAGAAACGGGGAAGCAACGTCCATCCATCAGGGGACAGCCAGATGGACACCATGCAATGGGTGTCTTTGGTGGAAAAGGAAATCAGGTTGTGGTCCACCCTACGAGGTGAGCAAACCTCAGACACATCGTGCGGAGTGAGAGGATCCAGTTACCGAAGGCCACTGATTGGGTGCTATGAAGGCCACTGAGTGGTTGCTATGAAGGCCACTGAGTGGATGCTGTGGAGGCCACTGAGTGGTTGCTATGAAGGCCACTGACTGAATGCTATGAAGGCCACTGACTGGATGCTGTGGAGGCCACTGACTGGATGCTATGAAGGCCACTGAGTGGATACTATGAACGTGCGGATCAGGGCCATCCACAGAAACAAACAAACAAACAAAAGTGGATTGGGGGAGGGTGGGGGCGGGGCAGGGAGGAGAGCTAAAGGGTACAGCGTTTCTTTTTAAGGTGTCGAGAACGTTCTAGAATTGACTGTGACGATGGTCGCGCACCTGTGAATACGGTAAAACTGTGTGCTTTAACGGGTGCCTGTGTGCTGTATGAGTTGTGTTTCCATAGAGCTCTTTGGAAAAAAGAAGTGACAGTTGAGTCTGAATCTGAAAGTGTGCTCCAGTGTAACGCCTGCCTCTTCAGACCGGATTTCGGGACGACCCCTGTTAGAGCTTCAGCCAAAGGAAAAGAGAGGCCCCGTCTGAAACTCCATGTGCGCCTTTTAAATCTCTATTTTTGCAAGTGGGAGTCAAATGTTATGTCTCTGATGGTTTGGGGAAACTTCTATGTTTTTTCTAAAAAATAATTCCTGCCTTTTTTTAGCGCTCTCTGCGCCCTTTCTCCCAGGCTCTCAGCCCCAGAGACGCAATTACAGGTGCAGAAGAGCGAAGGTCTGCGAGAAAACCACCGATCAGCTGCTGTTCTTCCCCCTCCAACGCACTTTTAGTGAAAAGGACAATTTTTAAAAGGAATAGATAATAAAAGAAAGATTCAGTGTATGAAGGTAGTTTTGAAATGTATCATAATGATCCGAACCTTAAAAATGCCATTATCTCTTGCTACATGACATCATACTCGTCCTCCTCGTTGCCATTCCCAGAGTCCCCACGGAGCCCGGGTCACCCTCCCACACCTCAGTCACAGTCCCGCGAGCCCGTAAGGATGCAGGGTTTAGACAGAGGGTGGTTGGCCCCAGACCACACAGATCTGCCGAGCGGCGGCGTCCGCGTTTGCATCTGCGGCGGCGGCCAGCCTGCAAAGTGTGTCGGAGCACGCGGCCGTTGCAGACTGGGGCCGAGTCTCCTTCCTGCCGAGGGGAGTAAAACCCACGAGACAGAAAACGAGCCCTGGCTGCTTAGAAGGTCCCTCCGAACAGCCGCCAAAAGCTAGGCCACGTCCTAAAGTGAGCTCTCCTTGCTGTTTCTTAAGGGGGTAACCCCACTATTCAGAGTGTTCAGAACCCCAGTTTCCCATGCCACAGGGACCGAGTTGCAGGCGGGCACCCCAGCTCCCTCTCCGGCTCTCATCCCGGCCGGCATCAGAGTGCTGGGGCTGCTCACACGACTCCGGCACCCAAGTCGGACCCGCGGGCTCCTGCCCACGTCCTCCTGGCCGGTGAAATATGTACACCATGCTGATGGCCCTGTGATTATGCTGAAAATGTCGCTTCTTCCTGATGCTTTTTAGTCAATAGCAGCTCATCATCAACATTAAAACACACACACACACACACACACAAACAGGCTGTTTCTCGTAGGCTTGACTGGCCAAGTGCACACAACTGGTCAGACCTTTTGGAAGAAGAATTTACAGAACATGCCCCCTGTGCTGACTTTCCATTAAAATGGCAACAGCCAGATCAAGGGGGAGGGGGCCTGCCGCCTCTCCGTGACCCCTGCGGCTGGCGCCCGGCCGCAGAGCCGGGTCCCCCTGCGAGGGCAGGCACGCAGGCGCAGCTGCTACATACGCCCAAGCTCACTGATGGGGACGCCTTCCTGTCCACCCGACCCCACGGGGAGCAGGCAGACAAACCCCGACACCTGTCAGACAGCGCGCTAACACAGGCGAGGCGAAGAGGCGTGAGGGGGCAGGCTTTCCTTACCGCGCACCACAGATAATCTGAGCCTTCACACAGCGCCCCCGCTCCTTGACTTGGAGGCTGGAAACCAGACCGTCTCCCTCGGGACCGTTAACGGGGTCAGCCTCCCGGTCGGGGCTGGTTGCCATGCCGCCAGTCCCGGGACCCGGCTCACCGCCACCATTTGTTTCTAAACAGATCGAGCGCTCGTTACCATTTCAGGGTTCTGTGCACAGCTGGGGGGCTGGCAAACGTCCAACACCCGTTAACATTTAAAAATTAGTCCCAGAATGCATCTCTCCGAGAGCCCGAGGAGCAGGCACAGCGATGCAGGCTGGGGACCGACCAACTCACGCTGCCAGAGGCAGGCTGCACCGACGTCCCCATAACAGGCCAGCAGGAAGCTGTGCCTCAGTTCATACAGTGACCTCGCACGAGGCTGAGCGTCTCGAGGACCAGTGCGGAACAACCTGCTTAGCACGGGTGCTGCGTCTCATCGTGAGACGCAAACGCCCGTGACGAGACAACCGGCCGGATTTCTCTGAGCCTCCTTTCTGACGCGCCCAGGCAGGTGCGTCAGGGGGACACGGACAGACCGACAGGCTCCGGTAGCCACTTCCGGTCCCTGGGTCTGCACGGCCAACATCGCTTTGGAGGTTCCCAAATAGGGTCCACTGTGTCTGTTCTTTTCCACTTCTGGGGTGACTGCCGGGTGACTGTCTTCCATCCGTTTGCTGAAGGGACAAAGTCCGTCCCCGGAGCAGAGCACCCGACACCCTACCTGGGAATCGCCCGGCCTGACGGCCCAAGCTGAGGGCAAGCAAACTCTGTAACAGTGGTTTGGTAAAAGGCAGGAGGCAGGGAAGTTCAGGAATTGGCACTTCACACGTACTGCCCAGAAAAGTGCCTCTAACAATACCCCAGGTGACACGGAGCCAAGCCCCCCTGGGGACGGCCAGCAGAAGCTCCTGCGTGGAGCGGCCCCTGCGGCTGAGGGCCCACCGAGCCCACCCAGTCGATGCCCTGCTGCTTCACGAAGCCGAACTGCTCACCGGAGCGGAACCCCGTGCCACGGGCTCTGGGATTTGGGGGTGGCTTAAAAACCCCGTTTCTTCCCTAACATTCAACACAACAAGTGAGCAATTGCTTACAGAGAACTGCAGGAGAGCAGTAGGTGTCCGCACGTGCACAGACCAGCAGTTCACAAATAGGAGACTCGGCGGTGGGTAGGGGCGCGCAGGGAGCTGGCCTGTTGTCCTCTCGGGGGGAGGCTGCCCTGCCTCCCGCCACGCTGGGGAACCTCTCCCAGTCTTCTCAAGCCCCTTGAAAGAGTTCATGGAGAAGCAACTTGGGGGGTGGTAACTGTTAAGTTAAAAATTTCATGGACCGAGTTGATTTGAATGGGAGTTAACTCTAGGAAGTGCCATGGCCTCTATAAGAGTACTTTTTAATGAGTTGGAGGCATACATTAGGGTGTCCTTCGTACGCTCTTATTTTGATAAGACTGTATTTGATAACGTTTTGGCTTGAGATGCTTTTAACCACAGGGAATACAGGACTCCTACTGAGTGAGGAGTTTGGGTTAGTGTCCTATTTTTATTTTATTTTGGAGGATAAGGGAATCATAATTATTGCTGGAAATTTACAGGGCAGGGGGACACAGGAGATTAAAATAAGAAGGAATCAGCGTGCCCAGTGGGGAAAGCATCCAAACCTGTCCCTCCACAGAGCTGTCCCCATTGCATGTCCCCAGGTCATGCTTTAGTGTGGCATTAACACAACTGGACATAGAGACATTTGACTTACTAGATGGGAAGGGTCTGATTTGGTTGGGAATGCTTCATTTTCATAACTGGAAAGGTAAAGATTTTTATCTGTAACAATGATTGGAATGTGTGCCCTGCTTCAGAAAGCTGGTTCAAAACTGGCTGGGGGGAGAAGTGCATTTATCTTTTGTGTAGAATGCATGCAGGGTTGTGATCTCATCTCACACACACACACAAAGAAAAAAGAAAAAGAAACTCTTTGAAATCGGAATGGCAAACAAGAAAAGCATTGCCTTTAAGTTCACGATTCCGTTCCCTACTAAGAGACAGCTCTGCAGAGGTCAATTACCCTTCAGGGACATCCCGGAAAAAATGAACAATTAGCTTGATTTTCTGTTGAATTTGGAGCCGAGACTCAGTGTGCGATCTATTAAAAACAGGAGGTAATTCCTCTTAAACCATGCCCTAATCTACATGGGAGTCACACGCGGCAGGTAAGAAATCAGCAAGGTAATGCAATTCACCACCACGGGGCCGAGGCTGAGCTTCTAGACACACGACAACTGTGGCCTTGACACAGTGAGAGAGGACTCTCTTACGGGGAACAAGGAAGGAGAACAGAATTCATTCCCCTTATGAAGTACAAAACCTATGAAAGGGAAATGCCATTTGATATTTTTTTTAACTAAACAGAACTGCTCAAATCTGATTAAAGACAGAGTAGCGGCAAACACTGTAATTTGGGATAATCAGGAGAGCGTTCAGGTTTAAGCAGAGATGAAAGGCGAGAGCAAGACTTTCATAAGCTTCAGATTATCCCGGAGCCTCTTACCTGGCTCTGCTCTAAAAAAAAAAGCTTTCTGGCCCTAAGAAACAGAACTTAAAGTGGGGACTAAATTGAGTTAAAAAGCATCCTGCCCAGAGGTTTTCAGAAAAAAACCTATGTTCACCTCCACCGTGAATCTAGAAAACAACGATTTCCACTCTGAAAATATTGGGTTGGCCAAAAAGTTCGTTTGGTTTTTTTCTGTACGGTGGCCCCAGTGGTGCTCGGTCGTCTTTAACTAAGACATGCATAACAACTTCCTTAGACTGTACTGTGACAGCTGTCACATCGGCCTGCATTTAAAAAAACAACTCATCAAAATTGGCGAACTTTCGTGCGACCATTTTATATTGAAGATGGAAGAAAATGTGCAACATTGTCAGCATAGTATGCTTTATTATTTCAGGAAAGGTAAAAATACAACTGAAATGCTAAAAGAAAGTTTTGTGTAGTGTATGGAGAAGGGGCTGTTGAACGGATCCAAAGCGGTTTGCGAAGTTTCTTGGTGCTACTGACATTTTGGCCAAGTAACTCTTTCCTGTGGGGCTGTCTCGTGAATCAGGAGATGAGCAGCACCCGGCCTCCACCCACTACCAGGCCACAGCCGGAGACAGTAGCACACTCAAAATGTCCCAATCAATGAAGTTATTGGTGAACATGAAAAACGTGTCTTTTATTTTAAGGAAAAAGAACTAAACAGACGTTTTGACCAACCCAGTATCTTTCTCCTTCTGAATTATTTTAACATGTGAGCTGTAAATTCCACTTTCTATCTCTCTCTTTCTAGTTTTTAAATTTGAGGAAGCTGGTTTGAGCTGGCTCCAGTTCTTTGATAGTCAAGGCTATGCTTTGCACTTAAAAACACTGGACACCCCTCCAGGAGACATGAAGTCACCTTCATGTCACTGATGTTGTGCCGTGGCCCCTGAGGTCCTTCTGTCTCAGTCCTAGGAGTGTGGCTTTACACACACCCACGCACCCACCCACTGGGGAGACAGGAGAATACATGGAGGGCTCCGCGAAGAACTCCCGAACACACCGTGGAGTGGAAACTTTCTGGAGTTCTGTCACTTTAAATACAACCCCAAGAAAATAGTTTTATAGCCAGGTGCTGGTTTCCTTTACAAGAATGGTTAAAATTTCAATGGGAGAGAAACCTCAATCGGTTGCCTCTAGCACGTGCCCCAACCAGGGACCAAACCTGCAACCCAGGCCTGTGCCCTGACCCGGAATCAAACTGGCGACCTTCTGGTCTGTGCCACGGCACCCGAGCCACTGAGCCACACCGCCACACCAGTCAGGGCCAGAAACCTGGTTTCCTTAATAACCACAGAGTGGGGGGCGGGAACTCTCCGCCTGGAGAGTGAGTGTACGGCACTCTTTTTCCACGGCTGCTACTCATGGCGCCCACGACACTTGTACAACACAAAAACTGCACTTAACCAACTTCAGTGAGATTTAAACACGCGTCACAAATCTCCACCATTTCCTTTGTCCAGTTCTGGGGAGGCACAGCAGGCCGACCTATTTGTCCCCTGCAGTGAAGAAGCAGCTTCGACGGTGACCAGAGCGAGACTAGCTGGGGCCGGGCTGATGGGACAAGGTGAGGTCTTTCTTATCCAGCCCGTGAAGTTATTTCGTCTGGGACGTTTCCCCGTGCTTGCTTTCCTGTGCTGTGTTTCACACCGCTGCGGGCCTGGCCCGGGACTCCGGGTCCATGTGCGCATGCGCGTGTAGTCACATTGTTGCAGCCTCGTCCCTTAAACCCAGATGCTGCTGGCGGCCGCAGCAGGACCCGGTCACCCTGAGACCCCGCGCTGGCGTCCGCTGTGGCTGGAAGAGGTTTTACTAGGAAATACGGGGCCCAGCCGGGGACCTGTATCTCCAAACCAAGCCCCGTCTGTCGGCAGCTCCTGCGCCCTGTGGGATCGGCAGCCGCGGACGCGGACCCCGGGCTAAGCCCCGGCTGGGCACTGAGTCCGAATCTTCATTTTCTCCTCTCCAAAGCAGAGAGAGTACTGTCACCACCTCACGGGATTACTTATCCTCTTACTGGTGAGAAGGAACGTGGCAGAGCGAGCACACTGGTCTCTGATGGGTGGCTGCGCGCTGCTGACCCAGACCGAGGGACGCACTTCTCCGCCCAGCGCATGCGCATAGGCCTCAGGCCTGCCTGGACCTGGCCTTCTCTGTCCTGTACTTACTTGGTCGAGATCCCCAAATGCCAGCTTTCTCTGTTGCTCCACGTTGGAGCCCCACCAAGGAAGCCCCCTAAGTGTAGCTTGTGCACTGAAAGTCTGCCACGGACCCCGAACGTCAGAAAGCCTCCCTGGGCTCCACAGGCTCCGAGGTCCCCCCCCACACCCCCCCGCTGCCCTCCGGGACACACGGGTTGGGTGAGCTCAGGGTGCCCGAGGACGCCTGGAATCGCCCCTGTGAGCCCTGCAGTCCCCCGCAAGGGGGCCTCACGGCTCCTAAACGCCCCCTGGAGTTGAAAACGAAGGTGGTGGCAGTTTCCAGAAGCTTCTGACGGCCAGGGTGGACAGGCTCACTGCACGCGCCACCTGAAGTCCGCGGTCACGCATGGGGGCGCGGGCCTTGGCCCCCCACGAGCAAACGAAGACGCATGCACACAGCGGTTTACGGGCCACAGCTGCTCTGGCCGGACAACCCAGGGCCCAGGGAGCAGCTTCTGGACAACAAACAAATGAGGCAAAGAGGCTGAATAGAGACGCCGCGGTGGGCGGGGGGAGGGGATGGTTCCACCCGCGGAACAAGGGAGCGACCACGGGGTCCCCGCGCTGCTGGCCTCCCTGCAGGGGCCGCTCCAGGCGGGCCTGCGCGCCAGGCCCCACTGCAGCCCCAGCTGCCCCACAGGCTCGGAGGCCTCACCGCGGTCCCTCCTGCACTGGGCCGCCTCGGTACAACAAAGGAGACACCTCACCGCGAAGGTGGGAGCTTACCTGCCAGGCGGGACCCCTGCGGGCGACGAGGGAGGACCACATAGCACCGCGGCTTCCTCCGCGGGCGCCCACCGGCTCTGCAGCTGCGGTTGGCTGCAGAGCCCCCACTACCCAGTGTGCACTGCTGCCAGCAGGAGCCAGGGCCTGACCAAGCACACCTGGCGGCCGCACCTGGGGCCGCCCACGTGGGGCCGCCCTGCCCCGCCCAGCCCCGTGGGCCAGTGCTGTCCGTGCCCGGGTTGGGGGCGGGAATTAAAGAATCTGGGGCTTGAGTGGAATACACCTGATCTCAAGACTGGTGCTCTGTTGGTGCCAGTCAATCTTCACGGCTTTGGGAGTCCCTGAGCCCAGGGGGCTGCAAACAGGAGCTTCCACTGACGTGCAAACGAAAGGTCCCCTCACTGGGGACTCCCTGCCCTGGCCCACCCCGGCTTCCTGAGTCTCGGGCCCCGACCCCATTCCGTTAAGGACCATTCCAATCAACCCAAAGTCCACATTCTGAAGCACGGGTCTGTTCGTAACTCCAATGCTTTGGTACCAACGGAGGCGTTTTCTCACGTGACATTAGGAAATTTGACAACGTGTTTGCCCGTGTTTATAACCTCGACGGCTTTATTTTTCGGAAGCAGTGCGGTCGTTGAGCCCTGGCGTGTTGTGTCTGCCCAGAGTCAGCCGGCCTGAGGGAACATTTACAGAGCTGAGAGTTCTCATTTAAATAAAATTTGGGGAAACCGCGACTACGCCCCAAGAAAAAGGAGGTGACGTTTAGCATAGAACTAGTGCTGTTCGTGGTTTTGCTTCTTCTCATTCCTGGTTTGGGCGGTAACTTCCCGGCTGGGACGCATCCTGTCCCCCCGGCTGTCACCGGTAACAGAGTGAGCACACACATTACGTGGCATGTGCATTTACGCACTCACACATCCGGTCACTCACACATCCGTCGGACAGACGGTTACTTTTCATCAATGACTCTGTCACTAAGTGTGTGAACGTACTTGAAGGCAGACAGTAAGTTAACTGCTCTGCCCAAAGGTGGGCACAGACTTCGTCTTAAGACCTTCACTCAAGTCCTGCCTGCTGCCTGGCACTGGGCGACTCACCCTCCAGGTTTCCGTTCCGAATCTGTCAGGCTGTGATAAAGAAAGCTTATCTCATGATTGGTGAGGGTTACATGAGACCGGACGTGTGAGTAAATTCGTAGTTCATTCCATGGATGGCGGTGTGAGGTTGAGAGGGCCAGGCACGTTTTTGGGGGGAGGCGATCCACACCTCACACGCGAGGCCACCCTCTAACTTATGTGCCTGACGTCTCACGCTCAGGTGTTCAGGATCATGGAGAAGCAGCCAGAAGCCTGCTCTTATCTCAGGTGACACGCCATTGTTCTTATCAGGTGGGAGAGGCAGTCTCTTCTTTATCAATTAGATCCTCATTAAGACTCGCAAACTTTCATCGATCAGTGAGGCGTGTGTGGCCATTTAAAGAGTGCTAGCACCTTGACTGGTCACTGCGAAGCCTCCCCTCAAAGTATTTTAATTTGTTTCTATCACCTGCCCGGCGCCCCAGTGTAGGGAGGCTGTGGCGACATCTGAGTGGGAACTGATTGTGTGTGTTGACAAAGCTGTGCTTTTGCGAGGGGGTACCAGTGATCCCCTGAATCCCCGAAACTCCCATTTGACGACCTTTGCACGGGAGCGGTGGGGACCACAGGCTGCTCCTTCTACTTCCTGTGGGCCTCCCCAGCACCGCCGGGCACGACATGGGGACAAACGTCTTTCTCTGTGTGGGAGCACACTTCCAAGATCCAGAAGGAAGGCAGCGGGAATGCGTGCGTTTCACAAGCAAATATTCATGTAACAGACAACTTTTCAGGAATGTTTGGTGTGAAAAGCCAAGTCGACCCCTAACCGATGAGGCTGCTGGTTGCCGGGGGTGGGGGACCTGGATTCCTGCCCCGTAAGTTCACGATTCTCTTCGGAGTCTCAGGATTTTCCCTGGTGGCGTCTGTCCCAGGGCTGGAAGGCCTTTGCCCCCTACGTGGGCGCGATGGGCAAAGAAGAAAAAGGAACAGAGGCAGAAAATACGTGCAGAATATTTTGAAGATAGAATTACAGAGCATAAAGCATGTTCACCTTTGATACCTGTTTTATAGAAAACCTAGGTGGAATCCTCTTTGTAGTTTTTCTCCAATTTTTTGGCTACTTTTGCTGATGGAAGAAGGACAAGCTGATAATGAGACGGGGGCGGGCCCGGCCCCCAAGTCTCGGGTCACCCCTCCAGGCCCAGCACAGTCATAACGCCGAGGAGAGCTGAGAAGGCGATGGGGAGGCATGCAAAGCACCCGGGACACAGTAACTAACTGATAATGCCGTCCGTCTCTGGGTCCCGGCGAGGCCCCTCCGGCCCCCGGGAAGGCCGGAACCAGCAGTCAGAGCTTGTGTATTAGCGGGCGAAGTGCTCAGTTCCTTCTCCGCTTTTTTATGGGCCCGCTGAGGACTTGGCTTTAGCGACACACTCCTTATTTCACTTACAATGACACGGAAAATAGGGTGCGGGAATTTGGCAATGATAACAGAGACCTAAGGGGGCTGCACAGAGGAATTTGGGATCGTGGGGGTGGGAGCCGACCGTGCAGAGCCTGGACGACCCTTGGGAAGACTTCGGCTCTGACTGTCGCCCCTCCGGGGTGGTAAGCGGGGCTGCAACGCCCTGAATCACGTTGTTAACCGGCTGCTGTGTTGGCCGCAGCCTGCGGGGAGGGGGTTGGGGGCAGAGGTGGGGGAGGGAGCAGAGGGCCCTGCTGGGGGGATGCTGCAGTGACCCGAGTAGTGCGGACGGGTCCCCGATCAGGACGGTGGCAGGGGAGCTGTGAGAACCGTCCCTTTGCTGTGTTTCGTCAGGCCCCGACCGCAGGCACTGGAGTGGACGTCAGGTACAAGAGAACGAGAGGAGCTGAGAGTCACAGGGAGCCTCGGCCCGAGGGCCTGGAAGCTGCCGTCCGTCGGCCGGTCCTGGGAGATCCGGGCGGAAGACGAGGAGTTCAGTTCGGGACCCGCTGCATCTGGGAAGGTTCGTTTAACTCTAGGTGGGCGTGTCGGCGACTCAGCCAGAGACACGCATCAGGAAGTCGGGCTGGAGACGTCGGTGTGGGAACCATTTGCACGAAGATGGTCTGTAAGCCCCAGAACGGAGATGACCAAGAAAACACACGTGACAAAAGGGAGGACCCCCGGCGGAGCCCTGGGACAGCTGACTAGGCTAAATGACGCATCCCCCAAGGGACAGGAAGGGCAGCGTCATTCAAAAGAGCCCGCCTCTCCGTGTGACCACTTCTGTGGCTCGTAGCCCTGGCCGGCGTGCGCCCTCCCGCCATCGCTAGGCCTCAGCCGAAAGAGAGGGCACAGCGCACGCCGGGCGAAATGTCGTCTTTCTGGGTGTCTCCTGGCTGTCACAGACGTCCATCTGGGGTACATGATGTTCAACATTCAACAATAAGAAAACCGACCCTGCACTAAAACACAGGCGAAAGATCCCCGTGGAAACTCTACCCAAGGACAGCAAACACTCACAGGAAAGGATGCACATACTGTCATTCATCCTTGTGGGAACGCGAGTTAGACTCACAGCGGGACAGTGCTGCCCACCGACTGAAACGGCTGAGACAAAACCAGGGACCAGCCAACAGCCTGATAGCGCCGAACGCTGGCCGCGGGGCCACGGGGACTCTGGGGCTGCCGCTTAGGGACGCGAAGGGCTGCAGCCACTTGGGACATCAACACGCACCGACCATACGCCCCACGCATGCACCCAACGCACATTTACCCCAAAGAAATAAAACCCGTGGTCGCACAAAAACCTGTCCACACACACGTGTAGTGGCTTTCTTCCTACTGGCCCCTCGCTGGAAACAACCCAACATGCTTCCGCTGGCGAGTGGCTGCCCGTGGCCCGTCCTTCCAAGGCCACGCCGCTGAGCACTGAGACGGAACAGACCACAGACACACCCCCAGGGGGGAATCTCACGTGCATCGTGGTGAGTTAAAAAAGTCAGACTCACAAGGCCACAGACTGTCTGATCCTACAAAGACACCCCACAAAGGCAGAGGACAGGCAGGGGGTTGCGGCGGACGGGGGCTGTGGGTTACAGAAGTCACGATGAGGGAGCGTTTTGCGTGGAGGGACCTGTTCTCCACCTCGGTTGTGGCCGTGCATACACTTGTCAAAGCTCACACAACAGTACACCAAAAAGGATGAATTTTACTGTGTAAATAATTATACCTCAACCGCCCCAATTTAAAAAAAAATCAGGATTTCTTTACACTAATGATAAGCATCTGGAAAAAAAAGTTCAGGACCGAAAAAATCTGTGTGGCTTTGCAATGTGGAATGACTGAACAATGGCCTTTGAAAGCCCAGGCAATGTGGTTACCAGGCCGGAGTCTTTCCTCCGAGGTCCGTGGGCAGGGGATGGGGAGTCCATGACATCACATCCCCTCACTGCTGCCTCCAGGGGCACTTTGAACAGAGCCAGCGCTGATGCGTGCTCACCTAACGTGCTCCCCAGTGTCCCCACACCTCAAGGTGACTGTGTTTTGCACCCAGACTCAGCCGGGCTGAGACCGGCCCAAACCGCCACAGGCAGATTCCCCGGAGTGAAACATTTTCAGCTGCGTGTCGGCGATGATCAGTCACAAAAGGAAAGAGAACTCGCCCCATTTGACACTAAATGACAGAGCCACGTGACAAAAGCGAAACACAGCAGAAAACCGGCCTCCACCACATGAGGCCGCTTCCCAGGCGAGGGAGGGACACGCCTCCCGGTGGCATCCCGCCAGGGTGTCCTGGGCCAGGCTGCTGGGTTCCGGCCTGGCGGCCTCCCGGGCATGGTTTGCAGAGGTAGGGGCATCGGGCCCGCATTTGAGACTTAGTTTCTATCTGTATCTGCAGAGGTACTCGGCAGGAGAAGCTGTGGAGTCTGGCTCTCCCCGTGGGTCAGACACAGCATGAACCACACGCCCTGTCGCCCTTCAACGGCCCAGTCCCCGCTCAAACCCGAGCGCTGGCGAAGAGGCCCCTTTAAACCACGCAACCTCGCTTCCAGCCAGGCCGTTGATTAGAATATTGGCGTGAAACCTCGGCTGCGAGGACACTGTACTGGGCAAGGCGTGGCGGGAGCACCAAACGGGGTCCCTGCAGTCGGGACCGGCATTGCCTGGGGTGGGAGGAAACGAGACTCACCGATGAAACCGGCTGCTGAGGGTGGCGATTCAAAGCGGCGTTTGCTAAATCACGAACTCGCGGAAGCAGCGGCGAGCCGGACTACAGAGACTGTGCACGGGGTCCGAGAGCCACTCGGTTCCGCCCGGGAGTCCAAGCCCCGCCCGTTCCTGGGAAACCGGGGACTCTGGGCAGTCCCCCAAGTCCCGGCACAGGGTGGGTGCCGTCACAGCTCCGAACACTGTGTCATTACACATGGAGCGTGGTACCAGGGCTCCAGGGTTGCCAAGTTGGAGCCCGAGTGGCTCTGGATTTGGGCACAAGGACAGGAGAGAGGGATCGATGGGTGCCCTTCTCTGGCCCCAGATCCGAGGCTTCCTTCCTCGGGTCGGTCCCCGAGTGAACACTGCGCGGAGCCACTCCGGCCTGGGGCACTTCACTGTCCTCGCCCCGGGCATAGTCCACACCGCTGTGGAAGGAACGCAGGTGCGTCCGTGTTACCACGTCCCGTGTCCTGGGTGCGGTCCGACGCTTTACCTGTGTCAGCCCACTTCATCCGCACACCAGCCCCATGAGGTGGCCTAGTACCGTCCCAGTTTTCAGATGAGGACAGCAAAGCACAGCAAAGGCAGGTGGGGGCGGGGGGACGCCCAGCCCTCCTCCAGGCACGGGGACTATACCCACCGAGGCCACAGACTCTGGGACACAGACCATGTGGGGAGGGACCAGTGAGGGATTTTCCAGGTTGGCCCAGAGGAGGTGCAGGAACCCCAGTTTACGACGCACACACGTCCTGCCTTTTCAGGCTGCTTTGCCCTGGTAGCAGCCGCCGGTCGGATCCCTTAATCGGGGGGAAATCCTCCGTGGTCAGGGCCGCACGTTTATTCCTCTGCACCGGAACCGTCCGAGTGTGTAGCGTCCTGAGCGCAGGTGAAGAAATCTCAGTGAGCATAAAGATTCCCTCGACGCGTGGGCTGGCGGGAGAGTAGATGTTTCCAGAATTGGTTCCGTCACAGCTTCAAGCCGTGTCTAAGGAGGGGGCAGGGTCCCACTGGGAACACGTGCAGTGCTCACGGCACTGAGCGCTTTGACGATGCGCCCAGAGAAAGGAGCATGGCCGTGCCCTCCGCTCGGAGGGACTTTGGGCTTCGCATCCGTCAGCTGCATGCGCAGCTGCAAGACGCTTCCTTCCAAGGTGACACATGGTGCCTGGGACCCAGGACTAGACGGTGCCTTGGACCCAGCTCTAGACGGTGCCTCTGACCAAGGACTGTGCCTCGGACCCAGGATCAGACGGTGACTCGGACCAAGCACCAGACGCTCCGAGGGGCGCCGTCAAGCCGAATGGTTTGATGAGCTCCTAGTCGGCCTCGGCCTGCCTCCCGATGATGGTGTGGCTGTCAGGTCACCTTGGCTCAGAGGGCAGAGGATTCCCGAGGCACCTCAGGCACCCAGGGCCAGGTGGCACTCTGTCCTGGAGACCTGTGTGTAGGCTTCACCTCGGCCTGTGGCGGGGATGCAGGAGCAGGGCGAGCCCTTGGCCCCCTTGCTTCAGCCCATTCAGCATCATGCCCTGTCACTCCCTGCGTGGCAGTCTGGAGCCCTAGCAACAGCATTCCCTTCTCGGTCCCGAGCAGACAGTGGGCCCCTCGGACCCAGCGCCACCTCCTGGTGGTTTCTCGGTTGCTCCGCAAATGCGCCCGACTGGGCTGGTTCTCCAGGCTGTCGTGCGGCACTCGGAACCCTCCGCCGACTCCGCGAGGGAAAGCGCCGCCAGGTGGGCTCTCCGCGGTGGCATCACTCACCGCCCGGGGTCGCCCTGCTAATTTGCTTTCGCTGCTGATCGCAGATAGGAAGGGGACTGTAATTGAAATGCGTTGTAACCAATTTGTAAGCGTTGGTACACACGATCCATCATTGCTACGCCGTTCTGCCATTAACATAAATTATCATAGAGAGGTCCTTCAAAACTGTGAACCGGCAGAGGTGTAGCTCATTGCTGGTGGTGATCGCCACGAGGGGGGGGGAGGCGTGGTGTCGCTGAGTGGGCTTCTGACGGACAACAGCCATTAAGTAACGTTAACGTTGAAAAATGACTTCGCTTCTAGCGTTTCTCTTAATTTCTGTCGCACATATATTGAAGAGAGCACATTCAAATAAGCAACAGATTTGCCCCACGAACACACTTTTGGAGCTAACTTTCTCGAAGTCGTTATTCTGTTTCAAACTCGTCTGATATTTATTTTAATGAGTTTTGGTCTCACCTGTTCTAGCTTCAGCTAGGACATTTTCTTGAAGAAGGAGGAAGACACCAACTCATTCCCAGTGAATTCCTGGTTGACTTCACGACCCCCCAGTTCCTTGGTACATGGGTGAATTGTGCCCTGTGTTCGTAAGCAGGTTAGGACCGAAATATCATAGGCTCACGCTTCGGAAGGAGAGAGTTCGCTTTGACCAGGGGGACTGGGCGAGCGGGCAGGTTCCCTGTGAGGAAGGATTTCCTGCTTTTCTGTGGAGTCCACCGGATTCTGCACTCTGCGTGGCCTCGGGGATATAACTGATGGGAGGAAAACGGAGGTCCCCCGCCTGCGGGGAGGTGGAGGCAGAGGAGGAGCCTTGCGGTTCTCAGGGTTAAGCTTCGGAAGTCTTTGAATCTTCTCAGCCAGAGGTTAGGTTGTCGACGGATATCAGGATGAAAACACCAGACAAGCGTCGTGCCCGGAAGTGCGTGGTGAGACCTCGCCGCAGCCGGAGGTCAAGGACAAAATGTAAAATGACAAATGGGCGCTCGATAGAATCGTGTGCCGTCATTTCATCTCATCCCAAAGCGTCCGCCCTGCCGATTCCCGGACGGCTGCGTCTAGGAGAGCCCTGGGTTACATGCACGTGTGACACGCAGACGACGCGCCCCATGTGGCACTTGGAAGCTGTGACGTGGGAGGCATGCTGACTGCTTGGTGCTCGGGTCAGAAAGTAACTGCCTGTGAACTCACAGAGCACGCGCTGTCATGATTCCTTGTCATTCTCCCGTGCGGGGCACTGAACGCCGACTCAGGCCAGGGTGAGGCCGTCTCTAAGAGGTCAGTTCTCAAACAGTCATGGGGGAGAAAGACGCGTATTATCAAAATCGCTCTTGACAACCTCAGGACGCTGCCCTGGGGAAGACAGAGATGCACTCAGAGGACCCACGCTCCCAGCTGCAGCCCCAGGCTGGGTCGACCAGTAGACCAGAGGAAGTGGGTGCCGTCTCTCCAGGGCCGTCACACACGTGTGCATCTACAGACTCTGAAACCTGTGTCAGTGTGGCGCCGACACACACAGGATGAGAGGCATGGGGTCTGGGGCAGGGTTCCCTCTGTAACTCTCCCAGGGTTCCCACGCGGAGGGACAGTCACAAAACTGCTGGCCTATTTCTATCACGCCCTGTCGAGTGCGGTAGCATTTTCATCGCGTTTGAGGACTGTTTCTGTGTGGGGCAGTCTCCGACAGCCGCCTCCAGCTCCGGAGCCGCGGGAAGGACCAAGGCGAGCAAGCCGGAGGACTGTCTCGCTCAGCCACGCCCGGGGCCGACTTCGGCCCCACCTGCCCCCGCACACCCTGCGTGCCTCCACCGCGGCTCTCCCTGAAGAACGGAGTTTTGGGCTTGCTTTCCTTTTACAAATTTCCTCTGGAGTATTTCACGTAAAATAGAGGTGTGCCTGCCGTGTCTTTCCTGCAATGCCAGGACGTCACGTGGGCCGGGTGGCTTGGGGACGCGCAGCTGGGCCGTGGCGGTGTGTCAGAACCCGAGGCCCAGCTGCAGGCTGCAGCGTGAAGGAGCCGGCAGGGTTCCCACCTCTTGGCAGATTTGTTTTTGCGTGTGTGCTTTGTCACCCAGTGATGGCGGAGATGTCCCTGTGCTCTACAAGGTGGTGACCAGGGAGAGTAACTGGAGACCACGAGGCCGCCTCTTCCCTGTTCCCCCCTCACTGCCGGGCTGCATGCTGGCCCCTTCCTCCGCTCTTCCCTCGGGAAGCCCCGTTTGCATCGCTCTTCTGGTCGACCCTCTGAAATTCGCTGGGGATGTTTCCGTGGGGTTTGCCGCACCTGGGAACCAGGCAGGCCAGGGGCTGACGTCCTGGCCCCGGGCCTGCGTGTGAGTTCAGGCTGGCTCCCCACCTCTCTCTGCCTTCATCTCCTGTTCTTTTTTTTTTTTTTTTTTTTTGCATTTCAGTTTAATTTTTCAATTACAGTTTCCTTTAGATATTATTTTATATTGGTTTCAGGTATGCGGCACAGTGGTTAGACAGCCACATACTTCGCAGAGCGCTCCCTTGATGTTTCCAGCGCCCAGCTGACCCCACACATGGTGACGGTGACATCACCGACTGCATCCTCACCCCCCCAACCCCCGGCCGCACTCCGCGTCCGTGGGACCGCTTCCTAACCGCCAACTTTGCTGGCCTTTAGTTTTTCTCACGTAGATTTTTGTGTGACTGGTCGATGCTGTTCGGTAAAAGGAAATGCACAGTGACGAATGATCTCATCTATGACTTTCCTGTTTGGTCTTAACTTGGCTGACGAAGACTCTCTTCTTTACGTCTCTTTTCTTCTGTCTGAGAATATGCCATGAGTTTACTTTGAAATGTGACAGTTTCCTTTGAGGAGATGGACTCCAGACTAAATTATTTCGGAATCACTCGGTTTGTACTCCACGCGAACACGTTAATCATTACAGGGCAAAGGAGCTGTGGGGTGTAGCTGTCTCCTGCCAAGCCCTGGTCTGGTGATGTTCCGTGCGTTCCTGAGACAGTTTGGATTTTGAATTTTGCAAACTGTTTCAGGAGGATTTGGGTGAAGTTTGCAACAAGACCTGGACTAGGAGAGCGCCAACCCCATGGAATGTTGCTTTATAAGGGGCCCTGCATACGTCCCTGGGGGCTCAGACGGCATGCGGGTTAGCGCCCACCCGAGGTCATGCCCGGGAGCAGGGCTTCCGGGGTCCAACTCCGGGGTCTTCACTCGCCTGCCACGGGAGTCTGAACAAGTGACTTAGTCTCTCTGTGTGCCCTTGTTTTTGTTTTTCAGTCTGTAAAATGGGTCTAATCGTGGCACTTTTAGCTCAGCTCAGGGCCCGGTGCATCAATGGTAGTACCGCTCCGGCGGTTTTTAATTTTCAGTGTAAAACTCTCAGACCAGCCTGCAATGACTGGACCCCGAATTCCACGTAACGACCCCGTCTCCTCGTCTCAGGCCCGTGGACGCTGGGCATCCGTCTTCCAGAGAAAGTGTCTCTTTTCTGCAGGGTTCCACTCGGACACTGGGGAACGAAAAGAAGGGGCGTGTGTACAATGAAGCCGAAAAAGAAGTCGGCGACCTACATAAATGAGCATTGTTTCTTGTGAAACCCAGGCAGGATGAAGAGCCCCGCTCAGTTCATTAACCAGTTCCTAAATGGTGTTTGTGTTATCCCCATGAATACTAAATGAATTCATTATGATATGTGCTATTACAGTGAATAGCAAATGGATTCGTAGCGACAGGCTCCGTAAAAATATTCCTAATGGAGAAGTTAGGCATTACCAAGCTGGCTTCTGGAGTCACGGGGGCTTCCGCTGAAATGGGGGAATAAATAACACCAGGCACAGGGCTGGGTGCTGGGGATTATTGAGGACATCCTAACAGCGGAAAACACAGTTCGTGTCTTGGTGATACGTCAGCAGACTCAGAGGGCTCTGGGCTTTCGGTTCTGCCCTCTATTACTGGTGGCCAGTGCCCATTGGTCTCTCTGCTACAAAGGGAATTATTCACTTACATGCCGCTGGTCACCAGCAAGCCTTCGGGTTTACAACGAGGTAGTTCAGGTGGGAAAGTCTCGAAGTGGATCCCGTCCTTTCCTGCCCAGGGCATGGCACCTGACTGATCACCAGGGCAGTTGCTGAACATAAAATCCGGCCACCCCCTCGTCTGCCCACATTTGCGCAGCGTTAGGACTAAAATAAATCCTAGAACTAGTGGCACGGACGGTGCACCTTGAAGTAATGTGTGTATGCTACTGACCATCATAAACAGATGATGAAATCATGGCAGCCGCAGACGGCGCCTTATTCCAAAGCTGTACACTCCCACGATGTTAATCCGGGAGAAGCGTTCACACACACGGTCTCATTAACACTCACGGAGATCCTGCGACACAGGTGTTCTCGTCCTGTCTTACAGAGGTGGGGACAAGGCAAGTGGCTTGTCCATGGTCACAGCGTGGAGAGAAGCTTGGTCTTGAATGGACTCACGTTTGTTTCATCGCTGAAAATACAAGGCAAGCGTGAACCTCACTGTGCTGTGAGAAACCACAGCGCAGTGACCTCGGAGACCCGTTCACAGGCTCGGACTGCGGTTCTTCCTCCAGGTCCGTCACTCAGGCGGTGCTCCGGTGATGCCCCCACCAGGAAGGGGGCCACCTTTATGTTGGCCCGTCAGGGGAGAAGACCGGGAAACCAACCCTTGCTTCCTCACAGAAGGCAACTCATTCAGTCAGCTGTTTCTCCAGGACGCTGTGGCTCCAGAACAAATTGAGCGTATCGGAAGCCGATAAGGTGGAGGATGCTTGGAAGGAAAAATGAACCCCAGAACCCGATGAATCCCTTTGCTTAAAGACAGAACCCAAGGAAGTGTAGCAGGTAAGAGAGAAGCTTCTGTTCGGCAGCCCAGGATATGTCAGGTGGTCTTCTGGGGCGGGGTGGGGGGTGTCGTGGTCGAGTGTTGAGCGGGTGAATGGCCCGCAGAGCGGACGGACGGCCTGGCCACGGCCAGAAGCTGCAGACTCCCTCGCTGGGACAGGGTTTACGGTAACACAGAGGGGCCGGTGCGATCGCTAAACAGCCCCCGGAAAACGGGTGTTTCCTTGGGAAGAATTACAAGGAAGCCACTCTTCTTCTCATCGTATAATTTGGGGACAACGTTTTTTGTTTATGTCCTCGAAAACCAATTTATTCTTTATCAGCTGGGGTTCCCTCCTGCCTGAGAAGTCCGAATTCTGTGCCCGCCAAAGTCAACAGTGGGTGCAGCAGAGCAATAAAACTGGCTCGGAGAGTTTAAGGTCATTTTGTGACTAATTGGGTTTTGAACGAGCGCTTCCTTCGGAGGCCACATTGTGGAAACAACCTTTCCGTGCGTGCGTGTCCTCAGGACAACACTCAGCCCTGCTGACCCTTCCTGATGCTTTCACACACTCTCTGCCTGTAGACCCTGTGCGAGCGAACTCTCTCTAATTCTCCCGTCTTCCGACTTCTCAGACTCCTTCCTGGGGGTTCTTTCTGCCATCCGACCTCTTTAACATGACTCCTTCTCCGCTCTGTGGCCCAGCGACCAGCGTCCCCGGAACCGCCCCGCACCGGCTCCCGATGCAGCAGTGACCCCCATCCCGCGTGCCCTTTAACTGCCTCCCTGGGCTCCCCCTCGCCCTTTCTCAGACGCCTCGAGTTCAGCGTGCTCTTAATCGTGTTCCTTTCCCTCCATTCTCGGTTATTATCATAGAACGCCAGCTTCCCAGACAGCACAGGCACAGCCTGTGGCAGAGACACAGGTCCGAGTGTGATGGTAAAACTATTCCACACACAGGCCACGAGACGGAGGCGGCTCCAGGACCCCGGGCGTCCAGGCCAACAAACCCACCGCCTGTGCCCTGCAATGGCTCAAGGACACGGAGTCGGGACCGAAGGACAGCCCGTTGTAAAGAGCCAGCGAAGCTCTCCCACATCAGACCACGCTGGGCGATGGCTGACGAAACAGTTTCCTTGCTGTGCGTCCACCCCTTCTCCACGACAGCCTCGCCCCTGGCACCCTGACCACGTCTGGATCGGCTCCTGCCTGCCGTGTTTGAATTGGATCGGCTCCATCTCTTAAAAATGTTAATGCATCCCGTTTATGTTGTTCGCTGAGGTTAGCGAGAGCAGCATCTCGGTAAAACATTGGCTGTTTCTGGGGGCCAACAGCAAGGTTCGGATTTCTTGAGCATTGAAACGTTGGTTTAAGATGGCTGTTTCTGAGGACACCCGGCCACTTACGCTCAGCTGGGGGCTCTGTTTAGGGGACCCTGGCTTGCCCCTCACGCGGTTCTTGTCCACTGCTGGCCCCTGTCTTTGTCGCGGCGCTCAGTCTGGCGCAGTCCTGTCCACGCCATCGACTTTCTGTGCGAGGAGCCAGCTCACCGGGCAGAGGTCAGCCCCTCTGGCGACGGCCCCCCAGCCCTCACCGTCACGGTGAGGACGGGGTTCGGGAAGGGCTTGCGGTCCGCATCGTGGCTGCCCAGGGGAGGGGCCGCTTCTCATTGTCATACTTTACTTTTGGCTATTCTTACCCCGCGCCAGATTTCTCACTCCCTTAGCATTTAAAGTTGCCAAATCAGACCATCTGTAAACACGGCAAGTTGCAGAGCTGGAGTTTCTCACCCACGGGATGGTGTTAATATTCTGCACCGAAGAAAGGCGGGTTTTCCCTGCCCGGAACGCCGCAGGCAGCGGTGCGGCGTGGGCCCCTTGCTCCTCTGCCCTCGCCCTTCCTTGGCTGTCTGCACGTGGGTGGGCGTCGGTGCGATGACCGTCCTTTACAACTGCTCTTCCTCTCTGCCAGGGATGCGCCTGGGCAGCCGTGGTGGCGGAGCCGGCTGGCCCCCTGCGAGCGCAGGGGTCGGAGCCCGGCCGGCAGGACGGCCCCGCGCTCTGCGGCTGCGGAGCTATTCTGTTTATTCTACATATGTTTCCTTTTAATTAAAATGTCGTTTTTAATTAAAAATGAAATGTCAAGAAGGAAGAAAGTTGGCAAAGCCTGGGTTGTTGTAATGGAAGCGAGCGGGACGAGTCGGCCCAGGGAAACAGACTTTGGAAGGGGGGCAGCTGCAGCTGACTCCCATTTCGGTGAAAACCAAAAAGACCACGGAGATCACGTGGGGGGGCTGGAGGGGCGGGACCGCCCCTCGCTGTCCGGGGCCCCCACGCACACGCTCGGAACAGCGCATCCTCATGACTGAACACGCATGCTGGACGTGTGGGCACGGGGTTCACGTCGCCGAGCGAAGCCGACCGGCACCCCATTTCTAATGAGTGGCAGACCCACTAATAAGGAGTGGCGTGGACCACAGAGGGCCCCGATAAATTGTGTAAAACACCACAGCTGGCCATTTCTTTAATTTATTTTACAGCAGTGTGACGCGTTCAAGTTTAATACGGAGCTTTTATTTTGTTGTAAGGACCCTGCTCTGCCAGGGAACACCCCCTGACAACCCCCCCATGATGAAAGACTCAAAGGGATGCTTCTGTCAGCCCGTCATTCCCATTACCCCCCCCCCCACAGCAGCATCCACGGCAGAAACCACTTGCTCGAGACAGACACTGAGCAACGAACAACAGGAAAGACTCGTGGACACAGATGACAGTGTGGTGGTGACCGGAGGGAAGGGGGTGGGGGAGGTGGAGGGGGCAAACGGGGGGTAGACGGTGATGGACGGAGACTTGACCGGGGGTGGTGAGCACACGGTACAATGTGCAGATGGTGTGTTATAGAATCATACCCCTGAAACCTACAGAATGTTATTAACCAACGTCACCCCAATGAAGCCAATACAAAAAACCCATACAGACAAAAGGAGCCAGATCCGTCCTTTGACTGCCTGTCCCCCGCCCCTCCCCCCATGGACAGGTCCCGTGACCACCGCTGCCTGTGGTTCCGACCTCCCACGACACCCTGGGCCCCTCTGCAGCGCTCACAGCACCTGTGATCAAATGCTTTCTCAAGGCCGCGTCCCCTGCTCACCTTGTCTAGACTGGAAGCTCTGGGGGGCAGACACTGCCCGGTTAAGGCCGCGTCCGTAGCAACTGGCACAGTGCCTTGTACGCTCCAAAGGTTACGTGGACATTTGAGTGTAAGTATTGGGCTGGCATGGCTCACTAAAAAGCAAGTTCAAAGTCATACCGGTTCATACAGCCCATAAAAGGCCTTCTCAGACATACCTCCAGCACACCTCTAGCTTAGGTTTCGCTCTGTCTCCAGTCCCGCTGCGATCTATGAAAACGACAGAAGCCCCTAGAGTCTGGCCCTCTAACGACCCGGAGGAAGAAAACGCAGTTTGTGGAGACCATGCAGCGCGTCTGCACTGAGACAGCGCTGTGAGCCGGGCAGCGTGCTGGGTGCTGCTCCTGGCCCTCCGCTGGGGCGGCTCTCAGCTCGGCAAAGTTTGTAGCGAGTGAGCATGAAAGAGCATCATTGTGGCGGCTGCCTTTATCATGTCTCCACCACAAAGGCCGTCGAGAGAGAGGAATGAGCAGTGGCAGGCACCTGCTCCGGTCCCAGCCGGCTCTACAAGGAACTGAAGTTGCAGCTGTGTTCAAAACTCACCCTGAAGGGGATGGGACGCTGTTCCCTAGTTAACGGGACTGCTTTTTGTCGAGCAATACATAACACAGTGGAGGTGGCATTCGGTGTATATTAATTTCCCTGTGGAGTCCTGACTTTTGGAAACCCGTGTAACAACGGTGAGGACCTCTTCTTCCCACGTCACTGGGTATTTTTGGACAGTTATCCCTGCAACATTACTGAAACGGCCTCCCCGTGTTTCTGTACCACCACGACGGTCAGGAAGCCCTGCCTTGTGTCTCGTTGAAATCTCTTCTGCTTTATTAAACCCGTTCCTGCTCGTCTGCGTCTCTGTGCCCACGGGGAACAGCCGAGCGGCATCCCTCCTGTGAAGCCCTTTATGTTCCTGAAGACAGTAATTTCCTGTGAAAAATTAACTTGAAAGTCTCATAAACATGACGTGAGGAAAAGAGCTGTGGTCAGTCTTTACTTCATGACAATATTATTCCCAAGCTTTGGACATAAAGACAGTTACACTTGCCCTTCTGTGTGACACGTTAAAATTAACCTCCTTGTTTATAGCACTTTGGGTCTCATCATACGTAATACGCTGAAATCACGTTTTATCTGTCAAGCATGGCTAATTATTCTGGAAACGTATGCACGATAGCAACCCTTTTCGGCTGCTCTTGGTTCCTTGGTGAGTCCCTTCGACTGCGTTCTGTAACTTTAATGTATAATTGTCCCAATGTGAACGATTCCTCATTTCAAGTTGATTTTGGCAATTTGATTCTGAAAACCTTGAAATCTGATTATGGATGACCAATAAGAAAACATTCTGGTGAGATGCAGAAGACAATACTGTCTTTCAGGGGTGAGGGACTTGATTTCAGGGGTTTTTAAAAACCACCTTATGCCGAGCACTCCTGTCGGAAGCAGTTGTCTGTAGTGGTTTAACAAATGCGCGCATTTAAGTCACAGGGAAGGCAAAACGTCACCAAAACTGCACGTGAACGTTCGGAGATTCAGACCCGAAGCTGTTTCCCGGGGCGGACAGCGGTGATTTCTTCCTCCTTCGCACCGAGGTCACGTGTGCATGGAAGTTCCCCGACCGGAGGGCCCCTGGGCAGACCCACGGGGAATTCTGCCCCGGAGTTTCCGCGCTTTGGGGAAAGGCTGCCCTCTGGTGCGGGGACGAGGCGCGGCCGCTAAAGCCCCTCCTCGACCTGGTCTCCGCGGTTTCTGTTGGACTCTGAGGTGGGCGTGCCCACGGGGCTTGGCACCTCGGGCTTCGTGTTGGACAGATGCCCTGAGCTCGCTCTCCGCCTCCCTTTGGGCCGCTGCACTCAGCAGACGCCCCGACTCCCACGGGCCCTTTCCCCGGCTCAGAGCAGAGACCAGCTTGCTCCTGCAGCACGCGATGGCAGGCCCCGCCCCCCGTGGGGGGCTCCTACGGGGTTTCCCTCCAGAAAAATACGTGCGGTGCTCGCTTCTAATTACAGTCACCTGATCTGGTGAGGAATAGAGTCGCATGAGGAGACGAAAAGGGAGCTGGGACCGCTGCCTGTGGCCTTTTGCAGGCCAGGCCTGGCGCGGTCACCGAGGGAGAGCAGACACAGGGACAACCGCGCGGTGCTGTGCGGGGTTAATGCTTTTTCGGATCAGTGCTCAACCGTCTACACCAGCCTGCACACCTGCGCCCCCTTGGGTTTTTTTTTTTTTTTTGTCTTATTTTTCCAAGTTATTAGTTCCACTAAAGAAGCAGTATTTCCAAAGCACGTGCTGGATAAGTAGATAAGATAGATGGATTATTTCTCTCTGAGACTTTAATAATAAGCTTTCTTTTATGCAAATGTTTTCTCGCTTCTGGAGTTAAGGTTTCAAAGAACTTAACAAGTATCAGTGAGAAAAGAGTTAGACGGCTTTCCTTGTCGTCAGAGCGGCTGACAGTCCCGGGCGATGTTACCCGAATTACTCCCTCCGTCTCTCGGGCACGGACCTCGGGACGTGGATTCCATTTTCGAGCTCCACGAGGTCTTTAGTCATCAGGAGAGGCTTGCCTCTGTTTTTTATTTTTTTGGAAGATAAGAATGACTTAAAAGCAAACGAAGCACCAAGACGAATGAAAACACACGCCACAGGAAAAGCTGCACGCAGACATCCACGGCGGTGGGACCCCCGACGGCCGGAAAGTGCGGACGCCCCGGGTGTCCGTCCGTGGGCGCAACGTGGTGTGTCCCTGCCATGGAATGTCACTCGGCCGCAGAAGGAGAGGAAGCACCCGTCCACGCTGCCGCAGGGGTGACCCTCGAAAACACGACGCTAAGTGAGAGACGCCAGACACAAAAGGCTCCGTACGGCGCGGTTCCTCTTGGATAAAATGTTCGGAGAGGCGACCGCACAGAGATGGGGCGTGTCTGAGAGGGTCCCCGAGAGCCGGTGTACGGGCCGTGAGGGTGCAGGGGAGGGAGGCCTGGGAGGGCGTGCTGATGCGGCAGGTGATGGAAATGCCCTCAAACTGACTGTAGGGGTCGTTCCGCAACCTTATGAACACATTAAAACCTTTGAACTGTACATTTTAGGTGAGGTTTATAGATTTATATACAATGGACACAGACATAGAATTATATCTCAATAAAGCTGCTATTAAAAAAAAGAACTCAGAAAGTAAAGATGGACCCCCCTCCCCCCGCCCGTTCCTCTCAGTGGCTGGCGCTCGGCGCTCAGAATTGTTCACGGCGCACGCCCAGCCCTGCAGAACCCTCCCCGGCTCTTAAAGATTTCCTGTCACTGCTTTGAATCCGCCTTCTTGTTTTATGAGTTTAATTATTATGAATGATATTCGCCCCGACTCTCTTTTCCCTTCCAGGACAGGATGTAAATATTTTAGGTGTTGCTACAACGGCGACAGGGGCAGAACCGAAGTACCGAGGGCGGCCCTCTGCCCGCCGTGGGGTCTGGCCGGCCCCGGGAGCCCTGAAGAGGGGACCCGCCACGAGGCAGCAGCACACGCGCCTCCCTGGGCCCCGGCTCTCAATGGCTCCCGACACCGGGCCTCCCCTCCGGGAGGTGAGACAATGCGTTTTAAACACTGCGCGAGGCCGCTTCACACGAGGTGCCTGTTCAAAACAATAGAAATGAGCAACAGTGACCTTTCCGAAGGACAGGATTCTATTTATTTAAGGAAGGCACATGTGCAGAAACCAGACAGGACGGGTTCCTCAAGCTGCTTTAATGTGAATTAGGCAGTTTTTGCAATGCTCTTCAAAAACAGGAATGTTTACAGAGCGTTTGCTATTATTATTTGCTTTTTTCCCCTTTAAAAGGAAAGCTACATAGGAAACATGTAGAAACTTGACTCCACGGCACTGGAGGGAATGGGGAAAATTACGCTTTTCCGGTGTTATTTGCACAATAAGGAGCGGGACTTGTCCCTTGTCCTGGGACTCCCCTGCCTTCCGCTCACAACCTGGGCACGCTGCCTGCTCTCGGTGGCGGCAGAGGCCGGGAAGGGCCCGTTCTGGTGAGGGATCAGCCCTCCGAATTCACAGCAACGCTGTCTCACCACGCGGAGCCCCGCAGAAGGCGAAAGCAAACCAGCGCCTTCTCCTGTAACGGGCGGCTGTTTTCTTTTGAATTAAATTTCCTTTCCCACTGCTTTCGCCAGCCTCAGATCCTGAAGCCTGTTTTGCCACTCGGGGGACATCTGAAAGCAGCCAAACCGATGTAGCCAATAGAAATTTAATTTGAAAAATATAAAGCTTTGCTTTACACATCCTGGAGCAGCGCTGAGCTCAGTACTGGGGCGGGGAGGGGAAAACAAGCACTCAGACCGGCCAGGGACCTCGAAACCTGCACCGAGGCCACGCTCCAAGTCAGACGTGGTACTCACGAGTCCTTCACGCAGCGCTATTAACGAAACGGTTAATTCCGTTGCCATGGCAACAGAGAACAGCTGTGATAAAAAGCTAAAGGTCTGTACACAATGCCCGACGCGAGGCCTCTCTGGTTCCAAAGCTGATTTTCCTAGCTACAATGGGAGTGGCGCGTTTTCAATCTCATCCCCGGCCTTCACCTCCAATCCTCCGGTTAATCCAATAACCAGACCCGCGGCACAAAAAGGAATGGATGTCTGCAGACCGGCAACCTTGGAGAAGGTTCCCTAGGCTGGACCCTCGAGGGGGGTCTGGAAAACAAGCCTGTGCCTGCAGACACAAAATCCCATCCTGAGTGGAGACCGTGAAACGTAAAGCGGGTGGGGGCAGCAGACCCGAGGTAATTGTCAGGCCCATTGTCCTCCCCGGCAGCGGGGACCGCGCTCTCCGCGATAATGACACCACCGCCCGTGGCAACAGTGTGGCAGCGGCAAGGATAATTCAGCGTTACAAAGTAACCGAAACGTGGGCGCGTCAGTGGCGGAGCCTCCTTCCAGGCCCACCCACGTGGTCTGTGCTCAGGCGAGTTCACCGTGACCTTCGCGATGCACCCACCCTGGTCTGCGGCGCACTTCCGCCTCCGCAGGGGCCCCTGTGACACGGGGCTTCACCTGGACCCACACCCGCCCCCTGCCCGCCTTCTGCTGGCTGCGGGCAGGCGCCCCAGACCTCCTGGTCTCCCGCTGGTCTCTCTCACCATCGTCCCCTCCCCCGGGCCCTCGTCTGCAGCTCCGACACTCAGTCCTCCCGGCTCTGCTGTGATCATCGGACGCGTCCCCGGCCCGCCGTCCAGCCAAATGTCAGAGTGACCTTTCTAAAACTCACACTGAATTGTGTCCCTTGTCTTAAAATGTTCCTGATGTCTTTCAGATAGTCTCTCCTTACTGAGTCCAGATAGTAAGGACAGAAAGATCCAAACTTCCTTTCTTAATCATCCGTGTTTAGTTTTAGAATAAATATTATATATCTTTAAAGTGTAGAACAGCATGACTTGATAGAGATACACACAGTATGATCGCTGG
>CM052551.1:1485763-1531616 GCA_028533065.1 Trachops cirrhosus
ACTCGACTCTCTGGGGACTCTCCAGTGTTCAGTGCAATATTCTAACTGTAGCGGCCACACTGTGCATTAGTTACAGTCAGACTGATTCACAGCACAGAGCTGCAACTTCACCCCTCGGCCCAACCTCCCCCCAGGCCCCGCCTCTGGCCCGGGGAACCAGCATTCGTTCCACTCTCTGCCTCTCAGATTCCACATCAGAGGGAGGTGGCACCGTATTTCCTTTCTCTGCCGGGCTCCTCTCACCCGGCGCCACGGCCTCCAGGGCCACGACGCTGTCGCCAACGGCAGGACCCCCTTCTCGGAAGGCACCTCAGGATGGGAACCGGGGCGCCTCACCCTGGTCCCTGCGAGGTCCCGAATCTTACTGTCCAGGTGAAGACACCTCCCGGAGCCCTCTGAATGGGCAGGGTTCTCAATGTCTCTGTCAGTTCTCAATTTTTCTTCCTTCGGTTTCAGCATCTCTTTGCTTCTCCCTCCACAGCTCTCCCATTGGCTGTTTAAAATCGAGCTCACCTTTGCAAAGAGAGGCAACCCAGTATCCTACATAATGGTAAGAAATGGTCAACATTTGAATGTTGCACCATTGAATAATTTAAAGAAATTGTGCTACAGTCACAACGTGAAATATTGGAAGTTATTACAAGCCATGCCAGAGACACACCTGGATCGATGCGGAAAATACGTGTTGCTGTCTCTTCAGGGGACCATCGGGTGAAACCACAGCAGGCTTGTGCAATTAAGTTTTTAAGAATGAACTTGACTGATGTGTAATTTACATACTACAAAACGCACATATTGGACGTGCGTGGTTTCGACGAGTTTTTAAAAACGTATTCTACGATGTAACCCCCATCACAGTCAAAGCAAGAGACGTCCCACCTCCCCAAAGGCATCGCCGTCCCCCTCCCGTCACCCCCGCCCAGGCCACCGCCGACTTCCCTCCTATTTCCACAGAGAGATGTTCTTTCCCAGCCTTTCCATGCGCTGGAAACACGCAGAACCAGCCAGCGTGCTGTCCTCGGTCTGTTTCTCTTCCTGCACAGTCGCTGGACTGACGGGGGGCGGGGGGCGGGGAGGGCGGGGGTCCCTCCGTTTCTATTGCTGACAGTCTTCAGCTTGGACTTTGATTATTTCAGTCACTTTTATCATTCAGACACAAAACCACGGTAAATGTCAGAAAAGACGCTGCCCCAGGGTCTGGTTTGCCCTGGAGAGTTTCACAGCCCCTGCCCGGCTCTAGGGGTGGGAGGGGGCGTGGGGGGCTCCTGCCTGCCTCCCCGCGTCGAATCCCCCGGATCGAGGACACACGGTGCATGCGAAACGCCGATCTGGCCCGTGAGTGGCGCAGAGCGGGCCGTGTGAGGAGACGCCGCTCGTGGATAAGTCTGCGCTGCCTCGCGGCTCCGCACGGCCGCCAGGCACCGGGAAGGCCGTGGACTGGTGAGATCCGGGTGGTCGTTGAGTCTGGTATTTCCTGGCACCGCTTTAAACACACCTTGTGCATTCACTTGATCGGGTGTTTTTACTCGCATAACAGGTGCTACGGCGCATGTTGTAAATAAATGATGACTTGATGGGAGACCGAGGCACGTCCACAAACGGGAGTGTTTGGGGTGGCCGCCCCCAGCGGGCTGCTGTTGGGAAGAGCTGATGACTCCTACAAGGAGAGGTCGGGGAGAGCCCGGGAGGATGGAAACGTTTTCTTTTTCTTTTTCTTTTTCACGAGGAGAGCTCACGTTTCAATAAAAATGGAGCCCCTCCCTTTTCCAGAACTGTCTCCTTTCCTTCTTTGCCGGAAGCGGTCAGATCAGATCTGCGGTCAGTTAACCAGGTCTTAGCGACCAACAGGACGACGGTCAATCTGCCCCCGGGTGCTGTCCGTGTCTCCCCCCGTGCCTCAGATCAGGACACGGTGGCAGCTCCTGGATAATCAGACTGGACAGTCTCACCCACAGCTTGACACTAGTTACGAGTGTGATCCTCATTACTCACTTCCTGTGAACCACGAGCTCCCAGGTTCGCGCCATGTCACCCTTGGTCACCGTGTTCGAGCCTTTTCTCGTGAGGGCGGACGGGCAAGCGTCTCGGGAACGTGGGAATAAAGAGAACACCCCCCGTGGGCGGGGCAGCCAGTTGCCCACCACGCACGCGTGGACAGGACAGGCACCCGACTGTGGGTTTTTTATTTCCTGGTTAAACGGCACGGTGACGACTGTTTTCGTAGCGGGATGTATTTTTTTTTCCTTTTAAGCTAATATTTGACAGGCAGGTTTTTTGAGTGTCAAGAATTTATGACTAGAGATTAAAGCACTTTTGTTTTAATTTCACGGGAGGGCTCCACAGGGCGGGAAGCTTTAGTCATTAGTTTCACACTGAATTTTGCTTCTGTCTTCTGTTTGGAGGGTAAATCACCACCCGTGGGTGGAAATTCATACCTTGGTAACATTTGGTGATGGCTTTGGAGGAAAAAAGGAAGTTTTTTTAATGCAAAGAGAGCAAATGCACGTACTATAATCTCTGGCGTTTCCAGACGGGCCCGCAGTCCTGTGGACCACAGCTCAGCTGTCTGGTCACGGGTGGGTTGCAATGCCCTGCCGGACGCACTGAGCCTCGTTGGCCGGTTCGTGGTCATTCATTCCGTTCTCTGATGGGACGGCTGAGTGCAGTGTCCCCTGAAGCACCTGAAGCTTTCAAGCTTCCTCATCTCCTCCCACGGTTGGCAGGAACGAGGGTAGAAAGCCTCGGAGATAACAGTGAGCTCTGCCTGGGTTAGACCTGGACAAGAAGAAAGAGGGAGGGACGTTTCCCACAGACAGAAAGCCCAGGAAGAAATCCGTGACCCACCAGGGGGCAGGTGGACGCTCTTGTTTCGCCACGATTCCCTCCGCCGTCCTAACGGTGAGGAAGAGGGTCCTCGGGGGCCGGGGAGGTTGGAAGGATGTCACGATGCACAGGTCCATTCTTGACAACTGGACGCCGACGAGCCGGCGCCCAAAGGCTGCCCAGCGTTACCATTACCGTCTCGCCAAGACGTCGGGAACGTTTTAAGCCTGTCAGTTTGTGAATTAACCTATCAACGCCTCCACATCCTTACCCACAGAAAAACCGCAGTGTCTGCGTCACTGACTTGTTTTCAAGTTGATTCAAACCCTATACATGAGCCGTTAGCACTGTGGGTGGCATGTGGTGAGGGCACACTGAACAGTGACTACGATTACTGTTAGTGCCATTGCTGGGGTCGCTGCTTCCGCTTTGATTTTCATTGGTGATGCCCCCCCCAGCCCCGGTGACGTGGAGCGGTCCAGGCTGCGCCATGGAAAGTGCTGGGCGTTCCTCTGCGGCGTGACTAGGCAGTGACACTGCCCTCTGGAGAGAGGCAGCGTCCACAGCAGAGATCACCGGGCCCACTGCCACAGGAGGCAGTGGTCTAAGCCTCTGAGGCCTGCAGCTCAGAGGGACAGGTGTGCCCGGAGGGACAGGTGTGCAGGAGGGACAGGTGTGCCGGGAGGGACAGGTGTGCCGGAGGGACAAGTGTGCTCGGAGGACAGGTGTGCCGGAGGGACAGGTGTGCAGGAAGGACAGGTGTGCTGGAGGGACAGGTGTGCCGGGAGCTGGAGCCGCGCCGAGGCCCCCAGGGTGTGACGGTGGCTCATCCTGCTGAGCCGGCACCAAGGAAGAGTTACTAATTGGCGGTAACACACTCCCTGTTTTATTCGGCAACACGGGTCCACGGTCTCTCTGCACAATCCTGACACCCACAGATCTCCGAAACCAAGAGGGTTGTTCTGGTAACTCATCCTTTGCCCGAGAAACTAACCCGACCCGCTCTCCTGGGGCAGCCCCTGAGTGTGAGTTTATTTCCGCCTCCCTGCCCTCGGAGCGAACGCGCCGTCTACACGTGTGAGTGACTCTGTCCGCGGGGTGCTGCCCGGGCCTTGCTGGAGACGGACGTCATACACAGGACATACAGACGCCGTCTTTCCCCACATGGGGAACATTCTGGAAGAGGGGACCCCTGTGGCCCAAGCTCCGTGGATAAGGGATCCAGAACCAGCGCTACCCGCAGAGGACTGTGGAATAGTGAAGTGAGCCGGCCGGCGTGCTCGGCGTTCTCCACGCTTCCTCCCGGGGCTGGCACCCCTGGACGCCTGCTCCCCAGACCCCAGGGAAGGGTGATGCCGAGGAGACCAAGGCCACCACCGAGCAGAGAAAGCAGCCTCTCCCTGCTTTCTTGAGGCCAGGAGTCAGAATTTAGAGACCATGTGGACAACCAGAATTCAATCCAAGGGCTGACCTCCCTCGTGAGATCAGAATGTGGCCTGTGGCCCTAATGGGTCGGGTTCCAATAAGGCCCCTGTGCCCTGGAGACCTGGGTGGTTACCCATACCTCCCTTTGGTTTCGAGTTTAGTGTTGACGGCGCTGTCCCTACATCACCTGCCTTGTCTACCGATCTAGGCCTTGGGACGGTCCTGGGGCTGCCGCCCGCCTTTCCCACTCATCGTTGAAAATGAGATGCTACCTCTGGGATGTGTCTGGGAGACCGGTCACGATGAATCACAACAGCCGTGTAACTTGTGTTAAAGAGACACAGGCTCCTGGGCCCGAGCAAGACACGGTGGTGCTGGTGCCGGGACGTTTCAGAGACGGGGCACGCACACTGGGCAGGTGTTTGTTCAGTAAGCAAGCCCTTGAAGTCGTGGCACAGAAGAAACCGTTACAGCACCGTGCGGGGAGGGGACTCCGACCAGGGCAGGGGACGGGCAGCCCCGGGCTCCGGACTGCTAGAACTCCGCGTCAGTGGGCATTCCGCCCATCTCACCCACCCCCCTCCTCGACTGCCGCGTCTTCCGTGTCTGGAGGGGGAGAGTCGTGCTCGGTGGGACCAGCTCTTCCAGCAATCCTGTTTTCCGTGCTGTGTTTGTGGGGGAGGCCACAGGCATTTGCCCCGACACCTGAAGCCAGTAGCCGTCTGGGTGCTAATGAGCCCTCCAGACTGACGGATGGGGCCACCAACCAGGGAGGACTTCCTGTAGGCAGCAGTGGCCGCCCCGCAGCGTCCCCCCAGTCTCCCTGCCTCTGCGCACACGGAGCCCCAGGAGGAGGAGCTGATGCAGGGGACTTGTCTAGTTGTCAGGTGGGGAATGGGCCTCTTCCCCTGGGGTTTTTCTCCCCGAAGCAGAATCCCTGTTTTAGTCTGCCTCCGTGTTTTCTCGGGTCCAGGCCATCAGGCTGATGACAGTCATGTAAAAATGTTTGCAGCGTGCCTGCCGTCTCATCCACAAGGTGGCAGGCCTCGGGGGCACGCAAACACCGAGTTCCTGCCCTGGGCGGACACCAGGGGCGCCCTGGGACAGCAGACGGGGGCGTCTCTGCGGTGAGGCCAGGGCAGACTCAGCGTGGCCGTCCGACGGCTGGGCGGGGGGGTGCAGGCATGCCTGGGGAGGGCCCGGGCTGACTCGGGAGGGGCTCTGCAGAGCTGTGAACCGGGCAGGGCGGAGCAGGCGGTGGGCGCAGGTGGGGACTGCTGTATGTCCCCCCAGCTCCTGAGAGGGAGCCCCGCCCCCTGAGAGGGAGCCCCGCCCAAGGCGCAGCTGCTGCTCGGTTTACCTCGGGGGTCAGCTGACTCTCCTGTGAAGTGACAGAGAGCGGTGTTTCAGGCCTTGCTGGCCCTCCGGTCCGGGTCACAACCTGACCAGCCCACTTGGTCACCGTGACAGCACCACAGACAATGTGGTTAGTGACTGGCTGTGGCTTCGTTCCGTGGCAACCCCACGAGCCAGCTGCCTGGGTGTGGCCCTGCTCTAGAAGTGAGAGCAGAGCTTTCTGAAGCATTTGGGGGTCCGGATGGTGTTGACAGAGATTCTGATTGCAAGGGGTCCAATCGGAGAAATGCCCACACCAGCCGATCTAAGCGAAGCCTCCCTGTGACCCCCACGCAGACAACTGGCAGGCTGGGTAAAGCGTGAGGTGGGCTGTCGGGCTAGGTGGGGTTTGACAGCAGACGGGGAGGGCCAGGGCTTCCTGGAAAGAGCAGCGAGAGAGGGACAGTCCCTCCCCGAGAGCCCTGGGACCAATGGCCTCACCCTGCCCTCTGCACGGTAAGGGTTAAATGGGCTGTTGCTTGCAAAAGTCCCCCCAAACCCCCAGGCTGAATGATAATAAAAGGCCTCCTAAGAGGTCTGTCCAGAACAAGCCAGAGGTTTCGGCCTGTTTACCAGGAGGAAGGGGTGACAATGACATCCCTCAGGGCACCCCTGTCACTGGCATGCACGCGTGCTGTCCTTTATTTGCAGTGTAGATGCCTGCATTCCACACAGACAGAAGCCTGCCACCTGGCTGGTCGCTCACTCTGCCAGTGTGTCCCTTGGTCCCAAAGGGGACCAGACAGGTCAGAAGCTGACAGAAACACCAGCTGGGGAGGAAGAGGAGGGAAGGGCCAGGGAGGGAAGTCCGTGGTAGGCTGTTTACTAAGTGACTGAAGTTCCCAGCGTGGCCCCAGGACGTGACCTCACAGCCACCCTGAGCCGGGAGCCCAGTAGCTGCTGCCAAGGGGCAGGGGCGGAGCCTCAGACCAGCTCTGACACCTGGCCCCCCTTCTTTCTTGTGGGTGCCGGGGACCTTCCCAGAGTGTCCTGGGGAACTCTGGAGTCTGGACAGAGCGACCACAGGCTCCTTGTGAGCCGAGATCTTGTCTGTCTTTATGTTGAAGTAGCCAAGGCCTAGAATATACACTACTACTATTATTATTATTTTTAATCCTCACCCAAGGATATGCTCATTCATTTTAGAGAGAGGAAGGGATGGGGAGAGAGAGGGAGACATTGATGGGAAGAGAGAAACATCGATTGGTTGCCTCTCCTACGTGCACCTACTTTGGACTGAACCCGCAATCTAGGTATATGCCCTGACCAGGAATTGAACCGGTGACCATTTGGTTTACTAGAGGATGCTCCAATCAACTGAGCCACACTGGCCAGGGCATGCAGTAGGTATTTGTTAAGCAAATGCATGATGGAAAGAAGGGAGGGAGGGAGGAAGGAAGGATCGAGCATTGGTTTCCTGATGTCCCCGGATGTGACCTCACTGGCCCGCACAGGCTCCCAGGCCTGAGGCCTCCCGGATTGGGTACAATTGGCATGGGCGAGTTAAATCAGCAGGATGCAGAAGAAGTTCAGCTTGTCTCCCCGTAGGAGCAGGCCTTCCCCAGACCCACCCCTCCCTGCAGGATTTCTCTCTGCGTTTCCTTTGTAATTCTTCAGATGAGGCTCCCTAAGACTCTGTCCCGTTGGGGAGCCCCGCGCCCGTAATCTCCTGCTAACGCGGCCTGTTGATGTGACCGCAGTCTCGCGGAACAGAAACGTCCCTCCATCGTCTGCAGGGCGCCCCCGATGGGACGGGCCCAGGGGCCCTGAGGCTGTTTGAAGACGGATCCGCAGCCTCCAGTGGGGTTGGTGGGGAGCCAGACACGGGCGGGGCCCCAGGCCTTCCACAGTCCGCGCCAAAGCGAGGATCCCATTACCCCACGTGACAGCCCCTCGGAGAGCCTTTACGCAGCCGAAGGGTCGTTTCGCTCTGATGGGGAGAGCCCTGGAGGGCTGACGAAAGTCCGTCTCTTCGCGCCTCAACAGGACTACACAGGAGGCCTCCGCCACGGGACCGGCGTGGTTAGGGAAGCCCGCCCACACTCGTGCGTGTTTGTGCACCTCCACGAACGCGCGTGCGACCAGGAAGGAAACGGCTGCCGTGCGCCGCGAACGCGTTGAGGTTTAGGGGTGAAGGGCGGCGCTTGGCCGGATGATGCCGTTTCCTGTGGGCGTTTCCTCTGTCGTCTCCGAAGCATCACGCAACGCGTGGGCAGCAGGTGCGCACGGGTTTCCATCTCAGCTGTCACCTCCCAGCCGGGTGGCCTGCCTCAGTCTCCTCGTCTCTAAACTGGCAAGATGACAGTGCCTACTTCGTGCAGGATGCTCCCCGGCCCGCCCTGGCGGCTGTTGACGTGCCTGTGGTTCCCAGCACTCTCCGTGCTGCTCCCGTTTACACTGAGGGGAGTCCGGGTGATGACGCCCCTGCCGCAGGAAGACACAGCTGAGGAAGGGCCAGAGCAGGTGTCCGCCGCGGGGAGTCAGCTTCCAGACCCACCCGCGTGAAGCAGCACCTGCCACCTCCGCGCAGGGGTCGCTCGTCCGCGTCAGCCCTCGCACAGTGCCCCTCCCTCGGATGGATTCAGGGACGCGGGTATTGGCGTTGCCATGGCAGCACGCTCACCACGTTAATAGGCGTGCGCAACACTTCCGGCGTTTCCCCATCAGCTGACCCCGTGCCGGGTATCCGCGGGTTCTTAATCCGCACGGGCTGCTGTCCTGTCTCTACGAACATTTCTGCAGTCCGGTCCTGCCTCCCGAACCCCACCGTTGCTTCCTCATTATTCAGGGTCTCGAAATTTCTTGCTTGAGCAGATGAATCAGGGGAGGGAAGCTGATTGCCTTCTGCGTTCCCGCGCCCGGTGTCCCGCACCCCAGCCCGGGATGTGAGCCTCTCTCGGGGTCTCAGTTCTGTGCGACCCAAAGAACCCACAGCCTCCCAGCTGCTAAAATTCATGCCGAATCTCAACGCAGATGCATCGAGGCCCAATAGTTCACGATAATTCGGAGAGCGCTGCCACCTGAAAGGCCCTAATAACGATTCTCTGACGCCTGCGGAGCCGCCTCTGCTGGTTGAGGAAGGTGAGGGGGAATGTTCATTTGTGAACACCTCTGGGCCGAGCGTGAAAGTGGTTGACATAATGGTGATATGCAAAGTTGGGTTCCCCGCTGCTGTACCAAATGAGTCACCTAGAATTTCAACTGCCTGGGTCCTGGCCGGGTGGCTCAGTAGGTTGGAGTGGAGTGACGTCCTGTGCACCACAGATTGTGGGTCCGACCCGCCGCCAGGTGCGTTCCCCAACCCTCACCCCACCACACGTGTTGGGCGGGCCCGTCAAAACCTCGTGTCCAGGAAGGGGGAGCAACACTCCAAATGTTGCAACACAGAAAGGGGAGAGCAAAACGTCCCCGACATCCTCCTACAGCAGCTCAAAAGCAGCTCTTCGAAAAACAAAGAATAGGAGCGTTTTCGGGTTTCCTGCCTACAGACGTACATTGAATGGGGAAATTCTTATCGTCCCCTAAATTCTTATACCTCCAAGGAAAACACGCCTTTGCAGGAATCTTAAGTGTTAACATGCATGTGTGTTTGGGCACTCACATGTGTGCATGCGGGTGTATATGTGCATATGGATATATGGTCGTCGTGTAGAATGTTTTTATACATAGGTGCACATAGCGTTTTATCTTTGACTGAAATACCTAGGCTGCATGAAGTGCATGCCACGGAAGGCGGGAAGATAAATAAGCCCGCACTGCTGATGGGCAGGAAGACCCTGTTTTCAACGGGAACCTGTAAAGGAAGAGGACTGGTGGGACAGGAGGTGTCGCCCCGTCTGCCGACTACGGCGAATCCGTGAGAACCGCCACAGTCTGTAACGTGACTTCATCAACAGCAGCGCAGTGAAGGAGGCGGGCCGGACAGCTGGGAGCGCCCAGGCGGGGCCCGGGGTTTGCAGGACACGGCTGCCGGAAAGCACTGGGCACCCTGCCCATTGCAGCCCCACAGACACGCGAGTCAGCGCGGCTCCCTGGTCCAGACCAGTTACCAGCCACAGAACCACCCGGCCTGTGTACAGAGCCCGTTGGAAGAACAGTGAGTGTGGATACAGAGAAACGCAACGGTTTCGGTGATGCAGTGAAGCCGACCTCCAGTTCGTACAGGCTCCAGGCCAGGCCACGAGAGGCTCCTACGTGCAGAGGAGCAGTCGGACGTGTTCATCCCCAACCCGGAGGGGCCTGCTCAACTTAACCACGTCATCTGCAGTTCTAACAGTTTAAGCAAAAGTCCGTATTAATTAACGTTACCACACGAATTAATGAAAGAGACAGCGAGGCTGCATGAACCTCCCAGAATCATCCAGGACCTGGCCCAACCTGTTGGTCTGCGGCAGGCTGCTGGCCTGGGGCGCCTGGGAGTGCGCGGCCAAGGTGCCGCTGGGGGTGGGCGACAGTGTGTCCAGTGGCTTCCCCGCTGCCGGCAGGGACACCACGGCTGGAAGCAGATCAGGTCCTGCCCCGAGACAAACTCGTCTCTCAGGGCAGTATTTAACCCACACGGACAGCGGTTATCACACGACCTCTTCAGGCCATGGCTGGTGCCCCCCGACCAGCGACGGCGAGTAACGCACCCTCGAATGTCCATACCGTAGCCAAGTCTAACGCCTGCACGGCGGAGTGACCTGGAAGAGAGGGCCCTGGCTGCAAGCCACGTGGGCGGGCCTTCATTCCCAAACGTGACACCAACCTACAGGTTTAGGTGAGTCACGTATCTGCTTTGTCTTTAAATTTCCTCTTACCAAAAGTGAGAAAGTAAAATTATGTATATACACACACACACGAGATAATTATATATATAATGAGATAATTACATAAATACATATGCTTATGTATGTTACGTTTTACTACTGGGATCTTTTATTTTCGTCTGAGTTGGTTATTCTACTTTCTTTTTAATAAATCTTGGTCTTCCGACTGCATGGGGTGTCTTTTCCCCGACGGCCACAGGCGGCAGCTGTGAGCTTAGGAAGTCATCCCACCACCTACTGCAGGGACGGTCAGATTTTGAGTCTAGCAACTGTAGATTTTTGTAGGCAGCCTTGTGATCACCTTTTAAAACTGTATGAAATTTCTATGCCCATAAGTAACAGCAACAGACATTATAACTGCACCTAACTTATTGAATGTGAGGCTAGTATCTTCTCCGCAGGAAAGATGAGGAAGTTGAGGTTCACGGTCCAGTTGACAGGTCCGAGTTCACACACGTGGCGAGTGGCAGCCCAGGTTTGGGTAGCCTGTGTGTGAGGTGAGTAACTATTCTGATGTTGGTAGGAAGGCTCAGGGTCAAGGGCGGGCGGGGGGCAGGCACTGCGGGCTGGGTGGTGGGTGAACGCAGCACTGGGCGCAGGTACGGCCTTGGGCGAGTCACATCAGCCTCCTCGAGTCCTGCTTCTCCCACCTGTAAAACGGGGCCGATAACCTCTACCCTGGCCAGATTCCCGTATGCTTACAGGAGACGTTTCACCTGAATGTCAGTTTTAGCTTTTTCCTCTTTGTCGGCGGAGTTCTCGAACGATGCTGGGAGAATTCACTCTGTGTTAACTCAGGGTGAAAAAAGTTGGCATCACCTGCGTAGAGGGGTGATGGCAACTGTCAGAGTGGGAGAGGGGACAGCCTCTCAGGGACACCTGGGGACGGCGCCTAGTCCCCGATTCTGTGCACGGTGGGTGCTGCCTTCTACCATCCCACCTGGGTCTCTCTTTTCAGTAATTCAAACAATGCAGGCTCTTTCCGTCCCAGAGCCTTCGCCCTTGCTGCTCCCTTTCCCGGGACACACCCTTCCCCAACGCTCAGTGGTTGGCTCCCCCTCGGCCACCAGGACGGCCCTGCCCACCCTCTGAAGAAGGGGCGCCCTGCCCTCACTGCCAAAGCGCCTACCATGCGTTTGCGGTGTGTCTGTGTGCTTGCTCTCTGCGGCCCCCACCGGGGTGCGGGCTCAGTGGGCGGGGACCACGTCTGTCTCGCTTGTAGATGAATCGCCACCAGCCAGCACTTGCTGGGCGGGAGGGAGGCACTCAGCGTCTGAAGGGGGCGAGCGAACAGAGCACTGGTCGGGACTCCCTGAGGGACCCGCCTCCCCTCCCAGCACACGTTCCGTGTGTGAGCTCCGGCCGCTGCCCAGCTCCCACCCGTCCCGACCATTCCAGACTCTCCCCACCCCTGGGCTTTTCTCACTTCCACGGCTTGAGACGCCTTTCTCTCCTTCCCTGTTTAGGACACTTTTTTACGAGCTAAACGCTTGGCTTAATTTAGCCTCTTGCCCGGGGCACGTGCCTTAGGTGTCGGTCTCTTCTCTGCAGGGGGTTCTCCTAGCGCTCGCCAGGTGTACTGGTCACAGGCCCGTTTCCCCAGGACTGCACGTGGGGAGCTCAGGGAACGAACTCCATTCCGGCTCACACCCTCGGCCCTCGGCCCGTGCCTGGCGGGTGTTTGGTGAAGACCAGCGGGGCAGCGGAGGGCTGACCGCAGGAGGGAGAGCGGATGGCACGAGGGACGTAACCCACACGCCTCACCAGCTACGTGACCCGGAACACATCACTCAGACTCTTTAAGGGCCCGTGTCCTCAACTGTTAATCGGGCAAAAGCCCAGCAGAACCCACCTTTGCTCATTTTAACATTCAAACCTGGTAATATATCTTGTATTACTGAGAGCTCTCCAGAGAAACAGAATAGTGTGCGCGTGTGCGTGTGCATGTGTGTGTGAAGATTTACGTTTTAGGGAGTTGGCCCCTGTGATGGTGGAGGTTTGGCGAGTCCAAAATTGACAGGGGAGGCCGGCTGGCGGGTGATTCAGGGAAGGGTTACAGTTTGAGAGCTAGGCCAGTCTGCTGGGGAGCCAGGCAGAGCGGGTGCTGCAGAGGGAGACCCAAGGCTGTCTGCGGGAGAGGTGCCTCTTGCTCAGGGAAGGCCCGCCTTCTGTTCCAGCCAGGCCTTCGACTGATTGGACGAGGCCCACCCACACTAGGGAGGGCAATGCGCTTCACTGAGAGTCTACCAGTTTGAATGGAAATCTTACCCCAGCCACCACAGAGGAACACCTGGAACAATGCTTGCTCGAGCACCGGGCCCTGCGTCCCGGCCACGCTGGCACAGAACACTCAGCGTCACTCTTGCAGCATGTTTAGCACAGCCTCGCAGACACAGGGGACACTCACTAACCGGGCTCCTGAGTCGGGTCCTATGTCTTCGTCCACGCCCGAGGAGCTGAGGGCGTGTGTGCGCTAGGGCCCGCGGCCCGGGGTCTCTCGCTGGACGAAATTACGTGACTCTGCTTCTCCCTCTATTCTGAGTCTCTCTGCCAGCCACCCATGCAAAGCGCAACTACGTCCCCTACAAAGAACACGGAGGAGAAAGGCTCTCAGGGCAGGGCAGGAAGCGGACGCACGGGGACGGACGTGCGCGGGGACAGAGTGCTGTGAGGGCACGGGCACACGGCCTCACGGAGCCCGCTCCCGGGCGGCTCTGCTCCCCAGCGGAGGGTCCACAGCAGGGCGATGGCCCGTGTGCATGCTTCCTCCGAGGACGGCGCCAAGTCACGAGCGGCCCTCCTCCCCGCAGTCCGTGCTCAGGCATCACACCGGGGGCCCAGGCACATGTGCCCCAGCGGTCTGAGGACCTCCCACAGGAAAAGGGGCCGCGTGCCGTGACGGTGTCCCGGGGCCCTGGCAATTTCTGTTTTGGACAACTCTGTTACCAAGGCCAACAAGCAAGACACCCCCATGGTGACAAAAGTGAGTCAGTTCCTCCAAGTCCTTAGCTTCTCACAACTATCGAGGCCGAAACCTTTAGTGACATGGGTGTTTCTTATCGTGAAGTTGGTACCTTTGAGGGCAGGCTGCCACTTCCATGAATCTCTGCCACCCAGCCGCTGTGAGGGGCCTGGCCCGTGGCCTGAGAAGGACACAGATTGCCAGAGGACTGGACTCAGGGGGGGCGCCCGAGTCAGCGGGACAGGCAGTGGAGCGTTCACGTGGCGACACCGCCCTTCCCCTCACGGGATTCAGCCGCACGCGCCCCGATCACGCAGGCGGAGGGGTCGCCCAGAGCTCCACCTCCCAGGGGGACGTGCGTCTGCACTGGCAAAGGAGGCAGCCAAGGACCACGTGCGTTCACGTGCTTCGCGGAATTTTATTTGATATTATTCCATCACAGAATTTTGTGGTCAATGTTCATTTCTAAAAGTGTATAATCAAATGCCTTCTCCGCCTTGATTCATCACAGAGACAAGCCGTGAACTGTTCCTTAAAGGCTGACTACTTCTGCATTCATAGGAAAATACGCCTCAGAGAAGAGATGCAGGGAGGATACGGGGCTATGTGCCTGATTATGAAAACAGAGAGATGCGAAAGTGCTGTTTGGCAATCACAGAGAAAGTAGGTCTCCTTCTCGTCCCGTGACTTCGGAACTTAACGCAGACGCTCGGAGGAGGGCCGGCTGAGCCGCCTGCGCCCCTGCAGCGCGCACTTGTCGTTCCCGCATCGCGGAGCACGGGGCCGCCGCTGCGTGATTTGGATGCTGTCAGGATGCTAATTGCTACGGTGAGGTTATTATCGGAATCAGAGAGAGGAGACCTGCGTGCAGCGGACAAGTGGCCTTCCCCAGCTCTAATCACACTCTGTACGTCGTCGGGAGCACAGGTTAAATGTTTAAAGAGGCGCGCCACGCCGGCTCCCTGGTGGGGTCTGGACGGCGAACGGCACAGCCGCACCGACGGTGCCCAAACGCTGTCACTCGGCACCTCCCGCCAACGGGGGGGGGGGGGGGCCGCTACGCCAGCGGAGGGGCTTCTGCAAAGTTTTGCAAACCCCCTTCGGCTTCATGTTTCTCCCCTGGCACTGTAAAAAAGGACTTCGCTTTCTTCGTCTGTGCTTTCTGGAGCTAATTATATTTGCTTGGAAACGGTGTTAAAACTAAGTGTAATTTTTAATCGTAAAATGTTTCCTTGGAAACATTTTTTGTATGTTAATTGTACTTGCTTCTACAATCCTTAATCTCCCTGATAATCAGAAATCAAAGGGCACAGCATAGGGCGGTTTGGAAATTGTGGCATCAGTGGCCACAGCAATTTAGTATTTCTCCCGACGTGGGACCGTTGCATGGTCACTGGTAGCCGGCTTGTTTTTTTTGTTATTTAGAAATGCAGCTAGATATGAGATTTCTATCTGGAAATTAGGCGTGTGCTCTGATTTGAAAGTGCTGGACCGCACGGTCACAATTAAAAGACACATATGCGTGAGTGGCCTCGGCGCTCACGCGGCGGTTTCGACAATCACCTCAGCACACCGGCCCCACGGCCAGGGGCAAGCCTCTCTTGGGCTCGTAGGGGGTTGTCCGGGCAACCATGCGGATGCAGTCGATGATGGGGCAGACGCTGAGACACAGCGTGCAGCCGGTGCAGCTCTCCGACACGCTGGGCAGGTGGGTCTCCGGGTCGAACTGGATGGCCTGCGGGCAGAAACGGAGAGTGCGGCTGTCACCACCCCCGAGGCCACAGATGCCCCCGCGCCCCTAACCCGGGGTGGGGGGCCAGGTTCTTGTCCCCCGCGGTGAGCCGGACGTGGGGACAAGGCACCCAGTGCTGGAGCAGGCAGAGCCACAGCTGAGCTGCCACAGGGGAGGGAAGGAGGAGAACCCTGTAAACTGGAAGCACGGAGTTGCACACTCCTCAGAGCTGTTTTCCCTGTGTCGTGCAGTGGAGTGGCCCACGCATTCTCTGTCCCTGGTGTGAGCAGAGCCCGGCCCCTCTGCAGTCCGACCGGACCGAGGACTGAGGACCGAGGGCCCCGCTGCCCCCGCACCCCCTCCTCGTCCTCCTCGCCCGCATGGGGTGAGGACGCACCTGTTTGGATTTCAAATGATGTGTGTGGTTTTGAGAAGAAAGCAGTGGGGAAAAAATCAGCTCTGGAGCCAACTTGGGGGTTTGAGGATTTCCAAGCAGAGTCCCACCACACAGGGGAAAAGCCACTGAAGATGCTGGGACACCTGGCTTCCCGTCCCCACCTGTCCCCACCTGTCACTGCCTGGCTGGGAGAACCAGGGCGGGGCCTCCGGCTCAGAACCAGGTCAGGACTTTGAGGAACTTGGGGATGTACACTTCCTCTCTCCCTTCCTTTCCCCCTCATGAGTAAGGCTATTTTTGGTGACGTGGAGCCCAGGCTAGGGCACCAATGCGGGAGTCAGAACCTCGGAGACGTTAGGTGTCCGGACCCTGTGCTGTGTGTGACCCTAGTGACAGGACCCGCTGACCGCTCTCCGACTGGCTAATCAGGGAGAAGATGACAGAAAAGTCAGTGTGTCAAAGGAACAGTTATTGCAAAACAACTGTTACAGGCACCTTTCAGCCCCCCCAAAAATGTGATACATTTGTTAAAAAGTTCGTCTAGAACTAATGTCAAATTAAGGCTGAAGGGATTTTTTTTTAATTAAAATATATCACCTCTATTGGGTGGTCAGAATATGCAAAGTCCCGTCTTGAGCAACATCGGACCTTCCGCTGGGCTGAAGAAGGCCAAGGAACTTCAATTTTAAAAACGGGCCATTTTCTCTACCTTGAAAACCCCATTTACCTTCACAGGTTGAGAAGCCGAGTGTAAATAATACTGTTCTGCGTGCGCAGCCTGCAGACGGGGCGCCCTCTTTCTGGTCGCTGCCCCAGGCAGGTCCAGCCGAGGGGGAGGCCCGGGAAGAACCGACTTGGGGGCTTTTCCGGGACGGGGGTGCTCTGGCCCCCAACCCGCCCAGCCAGCCGGGGAGGTGCTTCTCCGTTCTCAGTGCAGCCGAAGCCCCGTGGACACTTCCCCGGGCACCGAGCCACCGCGCCTCCCAACGCCCACAATTGGGTGACCTTCTCTGTTGGGTTGGAACCTCCCCTCCAGCGTCGTGGGTGATGGAACGGCATTAAGGTGATGCCACTTGAGGAATGGTGGCCCCCTTCCTGTCGGGTGTGGCTTCCCTCTACTGAAAGACACTGCGCCACCAGGGCGAGGGGCCATGGCGGGGGGCGGGGGGGCCCTCGGCACGCCCGGTCTACAGAAGCCGGAGGAAGCGCCCCTCCCGGCGTCCTGACCGTGCGGCGTTCTCACCTGGTAGCCGGAGTCGTTGCAGGTCATGTAGCACTTGCCGCAGTTGATGCACATTTCCTCATCGATCAAGGCCACCACCTGCTCCACGGTGCTCAGGTCCCTGAAGGACCCCAGGTACGGCAGCGCCCTTCCGATGACATCCTGGAAGACAGGCCCCGCGTTACTCTCGGCGCTCGCTGGGGTAACGAACCAGGGTCCGTCCAGACGCCGTTTTTACGTGATGTCGCACTAAGTAACCCGGGAGCTTTGATTGCTGCCGTGCTCTCGGGTGTGTGTGTCTTCCGTCATTGCAGCCTCCGTGGGTCTGCCTCGGGAAGGTGGGCAACATACGGACCTCACTTAGAGACATGAGACCTAGCAACCGCACGCAACGGGTTCCCTGCTATCTGAACAGTGTTTCCGTGGACAGAAGGAGTGACACCCTTTTGAGGGGCGGTGGCTTGCTTTTTCTCCATCTGGAGAAATCCAAAGGAGGATCCAAAACACACTTCTGCTAGAAGTCTCTAGATTGCGAGGCACGAGGGAAATAAAAGTCTGAACGCTTTGCGTCTGTATCGCTGCATTTGGACTCTAGATTTTCATTTAGCATACCCACCTGTCACGTCTTGAAGAGTATATTGCATTATTTAAAAATTCTAATTTATGTTAATTGATTAGGCTCGTCTAATAGCTAAATAAGATGCTCTTTTACTCTGTGAGAACGAGGGTTTTCTTCATTCACCACAGAAGAATTGCACACGGTTACACATCGCTTTGTTCTGCACGTTAATTAAAAGCGTGCTTAATATGTGAAGCACAGATGTTTCATCAACAATAGGAAACACTTTGTTTCGTAAAACAAAACAGAAGAATGTAACATTGTTTGTCAAATTAGTATGCTGTCAAGATTTCCTGCTTTGGTTTCTAACTTTTACCACGAGAACCTTTTGTTGGGATTCGGGGTCCAGGCTCACGGAGGCCTGCCTCTCCCTCCCAGCCCTCCTCCTCCCCACCTCGGCGCTCCATCTTCTGCTCCTGCTTTAAGGGCCTGGGTTCCCCTTTCCTTAGTTTCTGCCCCCGGGTCGGCTCTCAGGGCCAATGTGCCCACGACCTTGAGTTTTCATACGGAAGCCACGTCTGCGTTATTGCACGCGTTTCATCCGTGCGCCTCCCCAGGGTGAGAGGACGCTACGACACCATCCTCACGCTTTCCTTTTCGTTGCGCTGAAGGTGTGAGCGCAGCGAGATCGCAGCCTGCCAGCCGGCCGGGGGCACCGGGCGTCAGAATCAGCATCTCCGTTCCCGCTGCCCTCACCAGCTCCAGAGGCCCCCCTGTCGGCCGCACGGAGAGGGCTCTGCCTCAGTTTCCCCACGCACTGAGCCCAGCATCGACACCACAGAGCTGGGCCTAGTGATGTTCTTACACTTGTGAGCACTGTCAGGAGCACTGGCTTCCATGCACCCAGCCCTGGCATCTTGGAGTTGTGTTTCGCCGCGACTTTTCCCAATGCCCTGGGCGCACGTGTCGCGAGTCTTTGCGTTCTGGGTCTGCAGACCTTCTGACCATCTTCCCACTCGCACTACAGACACCCACCGCGGCCCCCGGACTCCCCCCAGCGCAGTGGGAGGGCCCCCTCGAGCCTCGTCCTCACGTCCTTCCCGTCCCACCCGCCCCACACCACGCTGTCGGCCTCCCCACCTCACTCCGACTGCGGCTGGAGCACGGTCTCCCTCTCAGACCAGCGTTCAGGGCTTCCCACCGACGGGCACTCTGGGCCTCGTCCCCACCTCCCAACACGGCGCGTTTCAGCGAACCTGGACCCCCTGGCCCAGCGGCTGCTCTGGCACCGGGTTCGTGCCGAGTTCTCAGTGCAGGTGGCCCTTCCTTCCCGGCTCTGCTGAGAAGTCCTGTCCCTCCTTCAGGGACACTCCCCTGCCGCCACCGCTGAACTTGTCCTCTGTCCGCCCGTCTCCTCCCCTTCACCAAATGGGAGATGGGGTCTCTCTTCTCCTCTTCTCCCGCCCCCACCCCTTCCTCTGGCTGGTTTTCCTCCCCGAAGGGCCGACAGCATTTGATCTACGATGCGGAACTGGTGACAACAGACAGCTTTTCAGCTCTTACTCTGCGTCAGGCCAACGCCTTCATTTCAGCACTTTCTCCTTTAAACTGCGCACATTTCACAGATGATGATGGGGTGGCTGAGATCGGAGGTTACAAAATTGAGCAAGCCGACCCTCAGACAACGAGGGGGTTCGGGGCGGACACTGCCGTGCGGCGGGGAACGCACACGTAACTCTGTGCGCCGGCCTTTGCACAGAGGATCGAACCACCGGCACGTCACAAACGGCAGTACCTACAGCCCACCACCGGGGGCGCACGATGCTGTCACTGATCCGTGCTGGCCGCACCTGCGGACGGGACACCCGTGGACAGGGAGGGCCGGTGCGTTTATTTAAAAAGAGGACATGCACGTGTGTAGCCACACGGTTCCCACCCGTGTCGTTCAAGGTCGGCTGTGAGGCGTGGGGCAGACACTCAGGCCGCCGCTGTCTGGCCCCAAGTCCCGCGCCCGGGAGCGCTCTGCCCGCCGACTCACCACCTGTTTCTGTTTAGCATTTTCTACTTCGTGTCACGGGTATTTTCTCTACTTAGTTTCCTACAGGCCTTCTCTTCCTGTGTTTTTTTTTTTCGTTTTTGGGTCTCACATGCTGTACCTCGTTCCTGCAGACCACCAAACCTAACAGGCACTGAAGTACACATTAAAATAAATGTACCTTTTGTCTACCTGTGTACTGAATGCACAGCCGAGTATTGGCACACACTTGTGGGCCAAGAGCTGCCTACTGGTTCACCGAACAAGTGCATTACTAGGAAATTCACAAACAGATTTTACTACTTCTTTCAATACAAAGCGATCATTATCAGAGTATCTGGGTAGGTTTAATATTTTCTAGTAATGCCATAAGATAGTAGATGCAGGAAGTCACTCTCTGGCTATAAGAGGCTATTATATGTGCTAGTAAAGAGTAGTTTTTAATCTAGTCAATAAATCAATCAGAACAGTTACTTCATTGAATCAGACATGGCTCTACTCGAATCACCAGGAAATACTCAGAAGACGATGAGACAGGAGACTCCCCAGTGGTCCTCCAGCTCACACGGCCCGCTCAACGTCAAGTGTGTCGTGCTAAGAGATTTTATTGTCTGACACAAGTTCACATTCTGAGTACATTAAACGTGGCTTTTGCGCTATATTGGAGACTTGCTGTTGTCATTTACCGAAACGTCCTCATTTAATTGTGAAACTCAGTAAAACAAGGTCCTTGAGCCTCTGTAAGTTATTGGCACTTGGTGTTAAAATGCATCCCCCCTCCTCACTCATTATAGTTCTTAAGAAAATTATAGCCCTGACCGGTGCGGCTCAGTGGGTATCATCCCGCAAGGTGAAAGGCTGCCGGTTCGATTCCTGGTCAGGGCACAGCCCTGAGCTGTGGGCCGTCCTGGCCGGGGACAAGCAAGAAGCGACCAATCGATGTTTCTCTCACACATGGATGCTTCTCTCCCTCTTTTTCTCCCCCCCCCTTATTCTCTCTCAGAAAATAAAGAAATAAAATCTTTAAAAATATAAATATTTTTAATCTGGAAGAGGATCAAAGAATGACAAGTATTTTCAATCATTTTTGGAAAAGAATATCCAAGAAAATAAATTGTCATTCTCTGTGGCTGAAAACGTGGACATCAGTTGAAAACTCAAGGCCTCCAGGCAGTACTTCCAGCTCATAAAGACCCCGAGTCCACGCCCTGGAATTTGGAGCTCACCGCGACATTTGGATCCTCAGTGAGGCACACAGGGCCAGTCTGGTCCCTACGGGCACACGCCCGCGGAGAGTAGGGGACCTACACTCATCACCCCACGTAGGTGTGGCTACGCAGAGGTGTGACAGTCAGCTGCAGCCACCCCCGTCCACGGGAGCGTTTATGCGTCAATCTCTGTGCAAAGAAAGTGACGCTCAGTTCTTTAAAGTGCAGATGATTCGTTTGATTCTGAGTGTGCTCCCGAATTACTGTTGTGAAGGACCACAGATTCCAGAATCACATCTTTTTCAATCGATCATTTGTTTGGGATGATCGAACGTATTTTTTAAAAGCTAGAGCTCAGTCAGTATTCGTGCTTGAGAGTTTCAGACCGATAGGGCGGAGCTGGCGGCCCGGCCCCACATCCCTGCTGCACCATTGTTTAGGATGCTCCGCGTGGGCTTGTTACTTTTGGCCTATTTTTTTATTAGTGACCGAAGTATTTTCAAGTGGCGACTGTTAACTGTTCTTCCTGGCTTTAGGTCTTCTGGACCTCTCTCTGATTAGCACACGTCTGAAACCCAAGGCCAGGACCGTCTGAGATTCAACGTCTGAAACCCGCTCAAGGTCAGGACCGAGGACAGTGCACAGCAGGGCCTGTACCGCCCCTCTGCCCGAAAGGGTGCGATGTTTAAATCCTGGGGCCTGATCTCCCTGCCATTCCCTTACCTGGACCGTCACCCTGTTACCTGTTCTTATCTTCTCACCCGGTGCGCTGCTGGTCTAATGAACGAGACACTTCAGTTTGTTCTCACAGATTTCATGCTGACTCTTAATAACTTCATCTTCTGCTAATGTTCTCCAGTCTAAAAGTTCAAGGATCTTTGTAGAATTTTACTGGGGTTAGATTTCAAGCTTTCTGTCTACTTTTATCTTTCCCCCAACCACTCCCGCCTTTTCCTTTTCTAAAGAACCTGGGGCAACATGTATTTTTCAGCAGTGTGATACAGTGACATCATTCAAAAACAAGTGTGCAGCCCTGGCTGGTGCGGCTCAGTGGCCTGAGTGCTGGCCTGTGAAACCAGAGGGTCCCCGGTTCGATTCCCAGTCAGGGCACAGGCCTGGGTAGTGGGCCAGGTCCCCAGTAGGGGCATGTGAAAGGCAACCACACATTGATGTTTCTCCCCCTCTCTTTCTCCTCCCTTCCCCCTCTGTAAAAATAAATAAATAAAATCTTAAAAAGAACAAGCATGCAACTTGTTCTGGATGTCCTGCATGATGCCCTGTGAGGGAGGGGCAGGGAGGCAAACCAAGACACGGAACAGAAGCATGCGAGAATCTGGGGACTGGGGAAGAGAGGGCGGGGCGGGAGGGAGCTTCTTAGTGACAGGACAGATGGGCGAGGTGTGGGCGTGTCTGAGGACGGTTGGGGACAGTCCCCTGGTCCTCGTCACTGCGCTCTTTCAAACTCAGGTGTGACCAGGCTTCAGAGCAGCAACTTCTTGCCGGACGCTGACTGGACTTAGAGTCACTGGATGAGGCCACACGTGGTATAGCCATGTCCTCATCTACCTGAGGGCTCATGTCCCCGACAGGTTCTGCCTGACCTTTGTGGTGCTAAGAACGGTCTCTCTGGGGGAGGCTAGAAAAACAACGGTTGAATAGTTCTCCCTAAATTTAAGTTAACAGTATACCATCTGCTCTAAGTAGTGGGCGTACTTTCTCTCTTTTTTACCTTTTAATAGACAAGATGTTTTTTCATCTTATCTAATATTTTCTCCAAATGACATAATCTCTGGCTTGGGCACTTGTGACACACCCTTTAGCCTGGGCGACACTCTTTGGATCACCACTGGTGACCTGTGGCCTGAGTGTTCTCCCAGGACCGGTGACTACGGAGCTCTATAAATGCTCATCCCCTTCCTCACGCCCTAGGGACGCAGGGAGGGCGTCATCGGGTTGCTGCTCGGCAGCCCCTCCGTCTTCCCGGTCCGCCTTCCGGTTTGGGTCGCTGGCGACGGGAAGTTGGGTTCACCAAAGGGGGGACACCTGCATATCTCAGCTCAGACTCCTCCCCGAGGCCCAGTGAACTCCGAGGTGCATGGATGGTTACTTTCCTTCCAGATGCCTTCAGCGGCCATCTCCCCAGACTGTTCTAAGGAGCTGGCAGTAAGCCAAGGCCGCCGGGCCCCTCGTTGCTTCTCTGTCTTCCGTGAGACTTACCTCCCAACAGGGGAGTCAGTAGTTTTCCAGGTGCTTTGCCTCGGGTGCAGTGGGCTCCCGGAGGCTGCGAGGGCATCCAGCGGGCCTCCCCTTGCCTGTCCATATTAATCTGCTGGCTGTGGGGTCCGTGATGCTGCCCCAGGATGCTGCCTCTGTTTCCCTCTCTTGCACCTGCCCTCCCCTGGGCGTCGCCTTCCAGTCTGGGGGTCACCACGCACGTGCAGACCACTCCGACGTGCCTGCACGTCCCCCAGCCCTGTGGTCAGACCTGCTCACTCCAGACAGGAGGGGCCTTCCCGCCCCCACAGTCCAGCATGGGTCACACCGCACAGCGTCCTTGCGAGACTGCAGGGCCGATTCTGACCAAATGTGGCCATGTTTGTAGACGTTCAGGTTGATGAGTTTTCATCTGCGATTTGTCAGGATGTGGACAAGCGAGAAGGCTCTCGTCCCAGCCCCTCTCGGGCATCTTCTGACAACTGCGGGGAACGTCCGTGGCTGTTTCTCTCCCTGGGCCATCTCCTTTGTGCCCCGTTGTGCCCAGTGCGGCCTTCCATGTCTACCCCAGTACCACACTTTTCTCCCTGCTCACGATCCAACGGAAACAATAACCCGCTCGATCAGGCTGCGCGGTCTCCCGCCAATGGGCTCTTCCAGCCTCGCGGATGCGCCCGCCTCCCAGTAGGAGCGGCAGGGGGGCGGTGACAGCTCAGTGTGCCCCAGCCGTCCCCTTCCTACCCTGAAATGCAGAGACCCGAGGGGCCCTCCCTTCCTGGCTTCATCGAGACAGTGCAGCTCCCACCTATCGGCACCAACAGCGGTGGGGCAGGTCCGGGACTCCCAAGTCTCCGCAGACCCTCCGGTCTCCGTGACAGCTCCCCGGTGACGAGGCAGGTCTCTCAGGGAGCCCGGGTGGGTGTGCCCCTCACGGCCGCGCCCCTTGGCAAGCACACGGGCAGCCTCCTGCTCGGTTTCTCCCCTCTGCGGAACTTGGAACTCAGCAGGCACGCCTTCGGAAGGTCATTTAGGAGAAGCCGCTCTCTGTCGTATTCCAGCCCATCCTTCCCCTCAGCCTCCCAGCCCTGGCTCCGATGCTGCTCTTCCTCCGCAAATCTGCTCCTGTTCCCCCCCAGACGCAGCAGCTGCCTAGTGCGGCTGCATGCCTGGGAAATGCTGGGCCATCAGGGACGGAGACCGGGCTGTGTGGGCGGTCACAAGGGAGTCCCCTGGATGCCTGGCCGTCCTGGGAGTGCCCTGACCCATCTGGGGTAGGACCGAGGGCCCCCGGGGCCACTCTCCAGCGTCTCTGGAGGCCAGGCCAGGCTGGGCAGTAGGGGCCCCCTTCTCCAGGACCCCTGGCCACAGGGCGATCGACACGGGAATAACCCCGATGCTGCAGCTGCGACTCCGAGCAGTTCAGTCGGCGCCGCCCCCACCCTGTGACACCAGGTCGTTCACAACGACCAAGAAACTAGATCACTCTCTGCCAAGCCTGCCCTTCCCAGGAGCGCCCGGGGAGCCGAGAGCCTGTCTGCCTCTTCAACGCCACCGCCTGTTCACCCAGGGCCTGCGCGCTGGGCCGAAGGCCCCCGGCTCCCTGGCTGCGTGTCAGTTCAAGCAGGCTGGAACGCGATGCTTCCGAACACACAGCTCACCGGAAACGCCACCCTCCTTGTTTTCCTGCTGTGACAGGCGGCACAGGGTAGTGCGCAAGGGCCCCCGTTCTAGAGACAGACTGCAGAAGTGAACCTTGGCTTTGGTGCTTTCTCAGCTGCGTGATCTTGGGCAAGTTATTTAACCTCTGTCTGCCAATCCCCTAACTGGTAAAGTAGGGAAAAGACAGGTGCCTGCTAGCCGACTGGGCTGCAACCCTGAGATGAAGTGAGTTAATTCGTAAACACGGAAAACAGGGCCTGAAACCTCATAAGGACTCCGTAAATATTAGCTTTTATTATTAATTCTCTGCTTAATTAGCACTAATTTATTAAACTCTGTGTTAGATATCGCATCTCTGTGAAGCTCTCCACGACCAGCCGAGGCGGAACTAATCCTCCCCACGCCTCTGCGCTCCCCGAGCGTTTTGTACACATTTGATTGAACTGTAAATAATTTCTAACACGTGTCTTTCTCCCTCGTTAGGCTCCGAGCTCCATCAGGAGAGACTTCCTTCTCGTTAAAATTCAGGTTGCGCTCCCAGTGTCTAGCCCACTTCCTGGGTTGCAGGGGAGGTCCCTGAGCCACAGGCCACGCCCACATGTCACCGCACACAGACCTGGTCCCCAGCTCCGTGCTGGCCACGGAGCAGATGCTCGGGAAATACTGACTGACTGGCGACGGGGACAGCGCCTCCTTCTGAGGCTCCGGAGCATGACATCCCGGCTGAGGCTCGGGAGGGGAACAATGAACTGGAGAGGAGTGACCTACTGTGCGTGGCTGGCCTGGAAGTAAGACTGTCACCCTCGTAACCAGCGGCGATGGGGCCCTGGTCAGACAGAACCCTGGACGCAGGACTGGAGGACCCACCCAGACGGCAGGCGGAGTTAGCTTTGTGGGGTGCCAGGGCCCCTCCCACAGTGCTCAGGGATGACGCCCCGTGCTGGCCGGGGAGACAGACGGGGCAGCACACGGGAGTTCGAACTGCTGAACGAGGAATCCACACGGAGGCCAGTGGGGCGGGGGAAAGAACCAGCTGCACAAAACGGACAGGTGGAGAAAGCACCTGGGGCGTGGGTACAGGTCAGGCAGGCCCCAGGAAGCGGGTGAGGGGACACAGGGTGTCAAGAACAGAAGAAACTGCAGGGAAAACAGGAGCAGTAATGAAGCGGCAGGGGGAAGGACACGTGCCTGTGTGTGTGCCAGAATAAATCCACAGTGTGGGGACCACGCCTGAGTCACGTGTGCAGAGCGTGTGGTTGGAGGATGCACTAGATAAGAGTGGATGTGGAAGGGGGGGATCAGCAGGTAGGGGTCCCAGAATCCCAGGAAAGGCTGTGCGAAGCCTGCATGATACTAAGGCCCCACAGAAAGGGGAGGACAGGAGAGGAGGGGCCAGGAGAGACAGACGGAAGCAGCGGACCCTGGAGACCAACTCATGAATGGGCGAAGGACAGGGTGGAATCCAGGCTGGCCCAGGAAAGAGTGTGGATGGGGTGCGGCTCACAGAGACGCAGGACTCAGGAGGGAGGATGGGCCCCGAAAAACAGGATAAACATCTCAGTGTTAGGTGTGGCGGCGACCCAGGTGGGGCTGGTCCATGTTGACAGCAGACAGACACTAAACCACATTGTATACTTAAACAGCCAAATACACACGGCACGATGGGGCTTCATTTTTACCTTGACGGAAGGAACAGGCTTTTTGCTGAGAAAGAGTTGTCTCTCCAGGGGCCGAGAAGCTGTGTCTTCTTCTTTCAGTTTAATCTTGTGCTCTGCTATGATTTTCTTGCGCTGTTCAAGGTAAGGTCCAAAACTGGGCAGTTTCTGTAAGGGAAACACAGGAATGAGAAAGCACGTTAGCTTGTGAGGATATCAACACAAATGTGAGCAAACAAGCACAGTTGAGACAGTTTCCTGTGCACCATACAGGGCCTTCCGTCCCAGGCCACCGGGTGCTCGGTGCCAGATTCCGTTGAGTATCAGAAAGGACACAAGGGTAGCATGCTCTTACCAAGCATGCGTCTGAGATACGAAAGTGTTGATTCAAATACATTTCTAAGTGGAAGAGGTTCGCAATCGTAAACCAAAGCCATCCACTGAAACCAAGAGCTGTTGGGCCCTTGGTTTGGTTCGCACAGACAGAAGGTGAGATCCATCCATACCTTCCCCCCTTCGTCAGGTTTTTAGCGCAATATAGACACGGCCACAGCCTGACAGATGCTTCTGTCAATGGCGAAGGTACTTAGCCAAAGTTCTCATCTGTATCCCTACGTTATTGTTCAAATTCTTCCTACATCTCTTTAAAGTTGGTAATGAATGTTGACTGCAATTTACTGGAAGAGCTGAAAACAAAATGGTAAAGATATCGATTTCTCAGTATAGAAAATAAATTTTATTTTGCGTGAAAGAGACCGAAATAGAAGGGAAAAAGCAGAGGAAAACCCGAGTGCTTCAACCAGCTCTACCAGTATTCAAAATCACCCCGTAGAGCTTTAAACCTCAAGGCTGTTCGGCTGGACCTCAAAGAGTTCAGTCAGACGGACACCTGTGTGGCACGGGAAAGCGTAAGTGGCTTCAGCTTCACAAGAAAGTGGCCTCACTACTCACACAGCCAGCCCAGCGGTGGTCAGCTGGTATACCACGGCACGCCGGTGTGCCGCAACCACCTGTAAAACATGCAGCATCTGGCTTTCTAGTCGGGGCGCTGACCTCTTTTCTCGGAGATGGTCTAAAAAGTGACAGCAGCCGACACAGCAGTGGCCATGCCGTGCGAATGCTCTGTCTGGAACCGTAACTATGTAGGTCATGGGACAGAGCGCATCTTATTGGTCACTTCACACAGGAAGGCTGCGTCTGATTGGCTAATCCTTGGTACCAGAAATACACAAGCATAGGCACCCGATTTTATAGAAAGTCACTCTGGAACAACGAGGGTACTAATTACTATTCTTGTTCTTTTTCTGTAAAGAATCAATGAAAATTGTGCCTTTTTTTGTCAGACTGGCGAAAAAGGACGTCTTCCGGTGCGCCACGGAACTTCGGCGATCAGTTTACGTGTGTGCGTGAGATGAGCAAGGCCACACCGCAGACCTTGCGGACCGAGGCCTGACTCCCCCGCGCTCCAAGGCTCGCCGGGAGCAAGGTGCCCTAGGAGACCACGCGCCCCACCCTCGGGGTCCCCGGAACTGGAAGATGCTCTAATGAAGCCAGACTGCAACTGAAAGTTCACGTGAGCAGGGCGCACCCGAGTGGCAATGCCGGAGACCGTCTTTTTCCATTACCGATTTACTGTAATGATGTCAACGAGTCAAACAAATGGAAACCGTGTGATGAATGCCAAATTAATTTATATACAATTAAACTGGAACTGTATTCTTCATCACTACACCTTCCCGCTTTCCGAAATTACACTATTTCATGATTGCGGTGATATGAGATGATATGATGGAGGGAGAGAGTATGTTATATTGATTTTTACCATAATATAAGTTGCTGCTGTCATTTTTAAAAGCATGAAATAAATAAAAGTATAAAACAAATCCTCACCACTTAGCCCATACGTAAGCCTCTTTAATGGAGAAAATATAATGCTTGTTTGAAACGTCCTCTTTCGAAATGCCTTTTTCCGGTAAGGTGGCAGGGGTTACACTCGGTGTCGGGAAATTCCCTGGGACCCCAACAAGATCTTACAAGGTGGTAGACGCTCCTGCACACGACAGAGTCTGGTTGGGGTGTCCCTCCCTCCATGCTTCTCCTGCACACCAGGGCCCCTTACTTCCAATCTTGCATTCTTGAAGATCTTCAGGCACGTTGTGTTAAAACCCACGACCCATGGTCCTCGCAGAGCCCCCTGGTGGTGGGTTCGGTGGAAACCCACGGCGCCGTCCCACCTCCCTGACCGGGTCTTAGCTCGCCCAGCACCGTCTAATCCCATCTCGGAGTCCCCTAGGTCATCCCGGGAGGTTCCATTCTTGGGACTTTCTGATTCCTCTCCTTTTAAACACAGAGCAGAGGAGGCTTTCCCCTCATTTTTGTTATTCACTATCCAAAGGGAGAGAAACAAAGTTTCAATGTAAACAATGGTGATTTCAAACTGTTTCAGTGATGGAAATTAATAGTAACAATAGCAATAGAAAATCCCCTGGTGCTGAACAGAACGCACCTCGGCAAACGTCCGCCTGCCTGGTGTTCTCTGTGACTGTCTGCAGCTGCCGGCCACATTCGCCGTGTGCAGAGTATGCAGCCCTTCCCTGGCCGACGGGGCTAGGATTCGAAGACGTGCTCGTTTTTATAATCAGTCCTAAGGAGAGGCTCTGCACAGAATGTACTGTGGCCTCCTACAGACTATGAGTTGTGTGTTTGCTGGAAGAGTCACTGGAAAAGAAGGAAAAATGTTGCCAGATTTTTCTTTACACCGAAAGCCCACCCACACAAAATGTCAGTGACGGCCCCGCCCGCCCCTGGTCCTCATCTCCAGCGGACCAGGGTCCCTCAGGGTGTAGTCCTCACTGCTACCCAGACAGGCCCAGGCCCAGGCCCAGGCCCAGCTTCGAGAAGTTCAAGGTTTTCTGCATTCGTGTAAGAAAGTTAAAGGCTTTCTGTAACTTTAATTTTTATTTTTTTATCTTCACGGCAAATGTGGTCGAGCACCACAAACAATTACAGAAAATATCACCCTAGGACATTTTTTTATTGCTTTTTAGAGAGAGAGGAAGGGAGAGAGAGAAAAACATCGATGTGAGGCTGAAGCACCGATTGGCTGCCTCCAGGACACACGGCAGCCAGGGACCGCCCGTGCCCACACTGGGGCTGGAGCCTGCAACCGAAAGGTTTTGGCACGATGCTCCAGCCAACTGAGCCACACGACCAGGGCCACGTGCCTCTGCCCTTGTTTCTGTTTTTAAATCGCATCGCTGGCATTAGGGTGCCTCCAGCATATCTGCGTACCGAACATTTTAAAAGCGAAGCTCTCCAAAAATGAAGATCAATTCTCCCCTGCACCAAAGGATCACCTCTCCGCAAAACTCCCTTTCGGCGTGAGAGTGTTCTGATCTTGCCGAAGAAACGAAGCAAAGCCGATGGAAACTCAGAGAGAGCAGAGATGAATGCAGAGCTGGCCATGGTGCATGCGAGGGATCAGTGGTGACTAATAAAGCGCTTAGTTCAAATCTCCGCCTGAACATATAGCTAATTGATTTCCTATCGCAGGAAGGGCCGCGGCCGGCCGGCAGCCAGCAGCAGGCGCGAATCCACATCATTCGTTATTTTCCTGCAGAAAAAGTCGCAGCCCGCGGTAGCGCGGGGCGAGAGGGTTTGAGCGCCGTGCCATATATTTTAAACAAAGGAAAAAGTTCTTTAGAACTCTCGAAAGCTGCTTTGTAACTGATGAACTGAAAAGGCTCTGAAATGGTGTGATTTTTGTTTCAATAGCTTCTCTGGGGATTCATCGCTGATGAATTTGTTCTCACCAGAAGAGCTAAATCCTACTCATTTAAAGATAACAGTATCTCACGCTGAAACTGCCTGTGCCCGGATAGAAAGAGCATTACATCGCCGATGGAAAAGTGACAACGTAATGAATCAACAATGATACCTTAAGCCCACAAGGCTTTGAGGTAAAGAAGTCTATTTGGATTATAATTTATTCATGGATCAATCCGAAGGTAATTGAGCATATTATGGAGCAGAAAAGGGTTCTCGTTCCTAATAGAGGCAGGGACTGCTATCTTCCGGTTTAAATGGCATGATTTTTGCGGGAATGGAAGCAAGTGGGCTAACGGCGCTGGTCTGCAGAACTGAAACGGACCGGCTCCGGTTCCCTCATCACACTCCCTTATCTGGCTGGTGACAGTAACAGCGGGGAAAGTAATTACTTTGCTATCCAAATGGGAGTAAGTTAAAAGAGAAAAGGATTTCAGGTTCACACTGAGTGCAATGTATATATTTGAATATAAAACCAGAAACCTGCGTGTAATCGGAAACCGACGTATATGGATATGGGTGTGTTTGTGTTTGTTAATGCGTGTATGTTTGTGTATACACTGACAAACTGAGAATAATTAGATGGAAAGAATGTTTCAACTTTAAGGAATAACTTTACAAAAAACGTTCTTCGCTTATGACTTAGATTATTTATCTTTTGCCATTTACTCAACAGATACAACATCAAATGCCTACTCTGGGCCAGGAACTGCTCTCTGTTCCGGGACAGGTTAAATAACGTCCACATGGCTGGTGCACAATTATCACTGTTACTAGTTTCACACGTGTCTCTTATCACTCACGGGGGCGAGGCCAGAGGCAGCTGCAGCTGGAGCGCACCTGGTTTTGCAGTCCCCTAAAGGCATGCGACCCACCTCTCCTTGGAACCGATTTCCACCAAATGACCAACAATTAGGGCAAAAAAATGAAGAGAATAAACCTTGAAAGGGTCTTCAACGACTCAAAAAGGCACTGGCGTGCATTTTGGGTATCCTGAACACAACGTGGGGGCTCACAGGGCTGGGAGCTGGGGTCCCCGCCTCTGCTCCTCGTATCCTGGTTTCCATCCCGGTGCACGGCCGTCTGGGAGCCACGGATGAGAGGTCGGCGACTCGCCTTCCTCCGTCCCTCCACCGTGAGAGTGACCAACGGCTCCTATGTCTCCCCGATTTCCGGTCCCAAACCCACCCTCTGGTGGCCCAGCTTCAGAAATTCAGATTTTCACCATGAGTAACTGGCGTGCAGTGCTGAATCACTGATAACGGCAAGCGATTTGTCGTGATGCCATCGGACGGGGACAGTGAAAACAGTGAGAAGACAGAGGGAGGACCATCTCTCTGCAGTGGGTGCGGCCCCAACCCCCTCTGCGGTGCCCAGCGGGGCACACAGGGCACTGCAGTCGGACTCAGTGAGCTATCACTGTCAGTTCAGCCCAATACACTCCAGCACACGACTTCTGACCTAGCAAACCCGCTGCCTGAATCAGTCAAAAGCAGCAACATCTCACGCTTCGCAGAGAAAGTGGTGAGCTGTCGTTCGCAGAGCGGTTAGGGCGCGGACTTGGAAGTCGCATTCGCATTAAGAGCATGGCGTTGCACTCATTAGCTGTGTGTCTAGGAGCCAATGATCTCACCTCTCTGCTGCCAATTTTCCTGGTTGACGCGGCGAGAAGGACAGTGTCCACCTCACGGCGCTGGTGCGAGGGCTGCTGGAGGGGTATCTGTGAGCCCGATGCCCGCCAGTGCAGCCCCAGAAACCTTAGCTGCCGAGACGGCACTGCGCACCACGCTCTGTGTTTCTACATTTGAGAGTGCACCCCTCGCTAGGAGGGTCCCCTCCCCACCATTCCCACAGGGTGCACGGCCCCTGGGCCTTTGGTCTCAGCTGGGTCTCCACAGCACCCACGTAGTCTTTACCGACTCCCCACACGGTGTCCCAGACTCCTCTGGGCGCATTCTCACCCCTCCCCGCTTTCTGCCCGGTCACCACCACACGCCACGGCCACCCCCCAGACATCCCGGCAAATTAGTTTTTCACTCAGCACAAAATAGGGACTCGGTGAGTTTTTTAAAGCTTAACAAATGAATATACCTTGAATGCATTTAAAAAATCCTGCTGGCGGTGTGAAATGTCGGATGACCCCAAACAATCACTTTTGGGAAGAAATTAAATGATGTGAACAGGTTCTTTCCACAGTAAGATCAATATGAAGTGAAAATACCACGTCTGCACGGCAGCTGTGATGTCCGGGCTCAGACCACACGAGGTGCCAGACAGGACTCGTGCAAGACACTCGGGGACCTTGAAGTGCGATGACAATGTGTCCCCGACCCTGGCTGGGGGCCGAGGCTCTCCTCCAGGGCCCGGCGAGGAGCTAAGTTCTGAGGGATGAGGCGAAGGCAGGTTGTCAAGCTGTGAAGGTGGAGGTCGGAGCGTCAGGAAAGGGGAAGAATGAGTGAGTGCCCTCTGGGGAAGGGACCCCAGAGAGAGAAGGGTGACACCCTGGAAAAAGCCCGGGGGGCAGCAAGGAGCCCACCCTCTGCTCTGCGCTCAGTAAGACACCGGAGGGCGAGGGGCTCCCTCTGTGCTGTGAAGTGACCAGGGGTGGCTGTGTGGGCGGGGCATGCAGACCCAGAGGGGGAAACCCAACCCGAATGGATCGTCTGCAGGCAGGACAGAGGGACAACTTGCTAGTTACCATGAGCTGTGCAGGGGCTGGGGCCCGTCACACGGCCGGGCACCCTTATGCTACGTACGCTGCTGCCCACCAGGCCACCAGCAAGGTGACGGAGGGCCATTTACAGCTGAGAAGACCGAGACTCGGCAAGGCTGTCCCTGGCCCGATTCCCAGTACTGAGAGCCGGCAGAGCCCCCGATCAGACCCGCCCGCCAGAGCACAGGTGCGGCACTCTGCTGGTCCTTACAAAGCCTGGGGCAAGAGGAGCCTTTGACCTGCTCCTGAGGGATGCTCAGAGGCCTCCGACCCCTCCTTCCCTCGAGACCTGCACGTCCTCTTTCTCATTCCACGACCTGCAGAGGGCAGAACACCTCTCACCGTGGATACCGTTAAAAAGATGCTGAACGCACACCACGCGAAACCCCCGTGTCGGCTCAGTCCTGTTTACTGCCGGCCTCCCGTCTAATGAGCGCACATTAGTGCAGGTGAAAGGCCAGTGTGTCAGGGGCGGCAGCTAATGAAACACCCGGAGCTGCGGAGACAGCGACCGGGCGCCCGACGTGCACCTGATGCACCTGATGCGGGCGGGGGGCGGTGACGCGGTGGAAGGAGGGGAGGCTCCAGCTGGTCTGGGGACCAGGGCGGCGTGGGCTGAGACTCCCTGTGAGGGTCAGTTGTCAGTTTTCTCATCTGTAACCGGAGGGGGTGGCCCAGGCATTTTATAAGGTTCTTTCCAGGGACACGTGTTGTTCTCAAACTCAGCGGGACATCCTCGGGGTTGGCCCCCCGGGTAGAAGCTGGTGGCGGAGATGCTGGAGCGAGGCACGAATGGTGACTCTTCCCCCCCAGTAACTGCAGGGCCTGCCGGACCTGTTCAAGCTGTAAATTATGAATATGGATGACGCTGGTCGAACTCGAGAGGTTGGCTGAGCTCATAAACTGTTTTAGGCTCCACTGCTGGAAGGAACCACCACGGACAACACAGCTGCTTTATCTCATTATTGGATGATGACATCTGTGTGGATAACTAATACCAATGAAAATGACTTCTAAAACGGAAGCGAACAGTACAGCCGATGCTACACTGTAATTATCTTTCCAGTGTCCGGAAACACAGTGCACACAAAGTCAACCACACACATCAGAAGTGGCACCAGGCACGGAGGTGCCACGTCAGTTATCATACAATATCCACTCAGCTATGGCTGCACTGGGGACCCGCCAGAAGTTGTGGGGAGCTGGCGGGGGCAAGCCTTCCCCAGCACAGTGCTGCCTGCAGACAGATCGTGCGTCCCAAGGGATGGGGGCAGGTCAGAGGCCCGCTGTGAGCCTCATCTTTCATCCGAGGGAGACCAGTGACAATGGTCACTCCGCCTGCCTGTTCTGCACAGCAATCGTTTGAAACAGGAAGGCAGTGACACATGATTAAAATACAGCTTTTACCATTTCGGAAACTACGAGGCAGCATATGACCAAAGTGTTTTTTATTATATGGATGTGGTATGGAAGCTCCATATAATAAACAACATAAAGCTGAAGTGAGTATTCCGAATTATAAACATGTCACCAAAGGTCAGCCACCCGTGAAGACAAACTTCCCGAGCTGCAGTGCCTCTGATGCTGCAGGGGGACTTGGAGGGAATAGTGTGCTCCTGAAACTTACCTTCGAGATGCTGCTCCTTCCACGGCTAACAGCTGCAGAGACTGTCAAGAGCGAAAGCCAACGAGACGAAGTGGAATAAAAATTACTTCATATACTGGGATGGAAGCAGAGGAAACCGGAAAAATAAGGCGATGAAGGAAAGAGAGCTGCTAGAAATATAAACACACACACACACACACACACACACACACACACAGAGGATTCGGGCTGTCCGTGAGCGAGAGCAGAAGATTAATCAATAATTCCCACACGAATTCCACGCGATACCTAACCTTTCCTGCAGGGACACTCCCGGCGGGCCGCGGTAAGCCCTTTAGCCCGAGAGTGTGGCGCAGGGCATAAAACATCACATTTTCATTCAACTGAAAATCCTATTTGGAGTTACAGTTCAGGACATATTGGAAAAAACGGTCATCATTTTGAAAGTCAATTTTTAGGGTTTCTGCGCTAAGGCGGAGACGTGTGTTGGAGAAAAAATAAAAGTGAAGTGTGAGTTTTTGGCTGAAAGGAAAGGACGGTCTGCGATGATTAACCGCCGGGTTGGCGGGAAGTGCTCAGCGAGGGGAGGCACTCCTGCAGACACAGAGAGGAGGGCGGGGCCTCTAAACCGGGAGGGAACTGATCTCCAAGCCCCGCCCCCAGGAAGGCTTCCGTCACTGCCCTTCCAGCACGGGTCTCCTCTTCCTCAGTCCCCGAGCGGTGTGACCACTACTTACACGCCCACTCTTCCTCAGCAGACAACACAGCTTCCCAGGGCAGGCCCTTCTGGGGCGTGTCTGCTATCCCCTCGGTTCTCTGCCCGGAGCCAGCCCTAAGTAAGCAGCTGAAGAATGAAGGAAGGAATGAAATCCACAAAAAAGCTACACTGAAGACAGTGAGCTCGCTGACGTGGTCACCGCCAAATGGTGACAGCGGACCCGGTCCGACTGAACGCTGTTTAGGTAACGCGCTCAGAAAGGGTCTCTCTGCGCGGGGCCTGCCAACCGTGGGGCTCCTCTGATGCTTAATGAACGAACACACCCCACCTGGCCTGGTTCACGATGCTGCGCCACCCAGTCCCGGCAAAGGCGGACAGACACCGCGCTGCTCTGAACGGCAGCAACGCCGACAGCGACAGCGGAGCGGCGCCGGCAGCACGCAGGCGCAGTCAAGCCCAGCCCAGCCAGCGGTTCAGACGCCGCGTCTCAGCGCTCAGAGTCATTCCTCTGTCTGTTCCGGGCTCTCTGAGTTTTCCAGCGCGAACGTAGTAAGGACCAACTATGTCACTCTCCTCCTTCCTAACAAGCAAGTGGGAAAAAATGACATAATTATAAAAACGCTTATTTAATCAAAAGTGTACTTCGAACCACCCTACATTTAGGCAATTACCGCATGAAGCCAAAGATTTAGCTCCGGGGGGAGAAGAGTTCACTTGAATTTGCGGGCTTCGTGGACCCACGTGGCTGCGCGGGACACGCCGCTGGTTTCAGACACCCCGCCCCCGGCTGCCGCGGTCTGTCACCACGGTGAGCCGGGTGTCCGGCAAAGGCCGAAACCACAGGACGGGGACGGCAGCCACAGAAGCAGCCGTTAGGTTCGGAGCAGAGTAATCTGTTTACAGGCCGCTGAGCTTCCTCAGACACCAGCCGGTTGCTGAACGTCCCGCGTCCGAGAGGCGTCAGCACCGAACTCCGCAACTCAGCAGCACGTCACAGGGCTGCAGCAAGAGTCACGCAGTGTGCAGAAGCCACACAAAACTCAGCCGGAGTCGGCACACCGTCGGCGCTGCATCGATGTCCGTCCTTGTCATCGGCATCGTTGTCACCACAGAAGTCCTGGCCACGTGTTGTACAGTTTCCCTTCTATCATTCACGTACGCGTGCTTCAGCATGTTTCGCATTGTGCTTACTACTGTGCTGAACCCCTCCCCTCCCTCCAGGAAGCTGTTTCTCCAGCTTCCGTAGGGATGCGGTGGGGTGCGCGTGTTTTAACGTGACGGAGAGTTGCTGGTGTCACGTCTGGACGGCGTTGGCTCTCTCAAGTCGAGATGGCTCACGTAGTTCTGCAACTTTACGCTCCGAGTGTTTAAATTAGTGCAATTAAGGGAAAGGGGACGTGATGGTGGAGAAGTAAGCGTGCACGCCCGTGCTGAAGGCTTGGAGGACCGCAGCGCGGCCCAGAGCGGAGGCTGTCCCCCGGGGGCGGGGAGGACGTGGAGAGCTGAGCCCGTGAACCCGGTGCTCCGGGAACACCTGGCCGCCAGTCGCTTCTCAGCGACGACATCTGCTCGGAAGAGGAGGGACCGGAACCCACGGGGGACTCTGTCCCTGCGTGTGGGCGGGGACGGCTCTCCTGATTTCCATGGATTACCATATTCATGACGCGGCGGAGGGGAGGCACTCTCACTCGCCGACCAGAACATGGAAAAGAAATTAAACCGTTGGCAGGCGCTTTGTCTCCGGCGTGTTGGACAAGGAAGGAAAGGACTTCCCTCCCGTTCGTTTATGGAGATGAAGCCCCGCCAGCGGCGGGCGCTTTACCGCAGACGACAGCAGCCCGTCTGTCCTCACGTAACTGGCAGGGCAGCAGCCAGGACCTCGGGGGGCTGCCGCTTCTCCCCCTGAACGTGGGTCAGCGCGTGTTTTTAGACTCCCTCTGACGTACGTTCCCAGGGCCCAGTAACTTCCCCGTCACGTCCGTTAATGCAGAGAGAAACTTTAGGGGGACGGTTCTTTGCCCTCCTGAAGTGCCCGCGAACGTGCTAGCCTAGCCGCTGCCGTGCACGCAACCGCGCCAGTGAGTGCGCGTGCTGTGCGTGTGCGCGCGTCCCAGCGCGCACTGGGAGGCACGTGCACGCTCACTGGCGCTCGGGGTTCCACAGGGAGACTCAGGGCCCCACGGTGCGGGGCAGGTGGGCGGGCAGGCGCCATCTGGCCGCTCCCGGGACTCTGCACAGTGCCCGCTGTTGGTCGGCAGAAGGGAAGGGTAAGGACACGTCACGGATTGAGTAACCAGGTTCCTCATCAAGCTTTGGGAACATATTTAGTAGAGGAAGAAGTGAACTGAATGAACAAATTGGGTTTTAGGGGATTATCAATGGAATTAATTAGTCCCCCTGGCACAAGGCTCCACGAGTGAGATTTCAGAAAGTGGCATTCTAAACAGAATGAGGATGAGACTTTAGTTTCCTTTTGTAGAAGATCTTGCCAAGACAACGTGTTTTTCTCCACCCAGTGGCATCTGGGAGGGGACCCGTGTTGACATATTAGAGTGCCTACTGTAAGCACCCCCAGAACACTGAAAATCTCACCGTTACCTATTATAAATTGGAAGCGCCGGTGTATTTCATCACATTTAAGATGTTATCATCCACTGTCCTTATGCACAGTGTATGAGGGAAAATATAAGCACAATAAATTGTTTAGATTATGACTAAATGTTTTCACACTCAGAGTCTGCTGACTTAGAGCTGCCGTCGGGTTACTGCGAGACGCCCTCATTCAGGGACATCAAAGCCGGAGGACGACTCGTGTCTCAGGATCACGAGCGCCACGTGCTCCCCAGTCACTCAGGGGCGCAGCTCGGAGTTTCTCCTCGCTGTCGGCAGCTGTGGCCGTGGGGCCTCGTCAGCCCTGGAGAGATGCTCCCTGAAAATTACGTCATCATTCCTCAAATTCTGTTTACAAGTCAAAGTCTGAACTGCGGAACTATGCAACAAAGCAAAGCCAGGTGTCTGCACAACACGGACGGCAGAGAGGAGTCACCAGCGTGTGTGGCTTGGGGGGCGTCCAGGTGTGACCGCTTCTGAGACAGGCGTCTGCCGTTTCGTGAGTCCCCTTTGCCCCCGTGTCTCCTCCAGGGGCAGGCAATGCTGCCTTTTTTTAAATTAAAGAATATGTGCAGTATGCACGTGCATCTTGCAATGTGAGTTCAAAAAGAAAATATTATAATCGATACTGTTTCTTCAAAGAAAATCAAGACCTTGACCATTTTCTGAGGGCAAGATGTCCCTCTTGCAATTTCTGCATAAACGTCTTTGTATGAGCTGAATGCCTGAACAGGGGGAGACTGCTGGTTCCCAGGGGGACCCCGGGTGACCCGCGTTCAGGGGTTCATACCAGCACTGCCCCTCGGAGCCACTGCTTCCAGGAGAGAGCGAGCCGCAGGCAGAAGGACACGAGGATGCGGAAGACACTGTCCGAAGACCCGGCTGGCCACAGCCTGCACCTGAGAGCTGTGGGGGGCCCCGTCGGCCCGCAGCCCGAGGAAGGCAGGTTTTCCCAGGGTGAGAATGAGTCGCCCAGTCCTGTCTGGTTGGGATAAAACCACAGGCACGCACGCACGTTTCCGTTAGTCATCGGTGGTGGAGGCGAGGACACACAGGGACTCAGGTGCCGGCCACCGCTCCACTCCTAAGTAGCCCTTCCGCCCCTGCAGGGACGCTCTAACCCGGCCCCGGGGTCAGAGGGGCTGTGAGACTCACCCCACCTCCTCACTCGCCCTCGGGAATTTTTTCCCCTCTCCTGCCCACGGTTCTCATGTAAAGGCCATCCACTCACTACTGAACAGAGCGCCCTCGTGGAGACAGACTCCCTCCAAGTCACGGCCAGAGAGGCCGTTCCTGGTCACCCAGCGGCCTGACTCCGGGGCACATGTGACACCCTGGGGCCTCCCGCCCCCCCTCAGCAGGGTGAGCGGTCCACATGCAGAACTTAGGGCTGGGCCCGACTCTGGGCTCTTCTCCTGCTCTGGCTTCTTCCAGACGGTCTTGTGTCTTGTGTTTGCGAGAAAAGTGCTTGAGGACTGGATTTGGCCACAGTGAGGTTTTTGATTTGTCCTCAAAGTAGGTTTTGATTTGATTACTTTAAAAAGTTACAAAATAGCAGACTGGCTAAATTGGCGCTCGTTCTTCAAAATCTGAGATGAGCACTAAAAAGCAAACCACACTTAGGAGGACTCTAAGAAGTACCCAACCCGTTTACTCAGTGCAGGAGGAGGAGAGGAGGCAGGTTCCCGGTGGGACGAGGTGGCGGGAGCCCGGTTTAGTTTAAGGAACGACAGTCTCTCTGCGTACGTGGCCCTGCGCACAGTCAGGATCTCCGAGCAGCGCGATCAGAGACGGCCTTTCCTGGACTCATGCATTTGCCAATTTCTACAGTGAACACACGTTCCTTTTATAACGGAAGGGTGCCATTAAAACAAAGACTGTCTTAAAAACCACACTAATGGGAAACACAAAAACCTTGGTGGGAATAAAATTACAATGATTATTATGGCCAAATTGTTAAGCTGTTTTTTAAAAAAATATGAGTCTCAAATCCTAATTTAGAATGGAAGCTATAAAACAAATCTAGGTTGTGGGAGATGCATGTTAGTGAGTGAACAGAAATGTGGTAGGTAGACCTCAGGGCTGGTCCTAAAATATGATTGAGTATGAAATCGGAAGTGTTCACCCACTCCCGCAAAGCACTGTGCTGGGTTACAGATTATTATTTCTGAGAACATGGCTGAATTTCCATCCTATATGTGCTGTTGGCAAATTAAGAACCTCCGAAAATTAAACTGTAATGCTAACTTTCTGAGAATTAAAACCCTAATGCTAGCTCTTACTAGTGCGTTATTTTCCACTTATAGTCCTCAAAGAAGATACACATTCTGACAGATACACACATGAACATGTTTACACACAGATACACAGAATGAAACTTTGTCCCTACAAAGTTGAGCTGCCTGAAAACGAGTTTCCTGGACGTCCGTGAGCCTGAAAACGTTGCATCTCCAGAAGGATCTCCGGAGGCGAGCGCCCCCCCACTCACCCGGACAGGACGCACAGGACCGAGCAGGGCCGCAGAGCCTGGTGTTGCTTTGCACCAAATTCCAGCGGGTCCGTTTGTACATTGAAAACGAGGAGCATTTAATGGCGGGTGATGCCTTTTGTAGGCCCATCTTTTCATGGAGAAGTGAGTGAGTACGGGACAAGTTTCACCAAAACGGTGAAACCAACTGGAAAGAGTCTGAAGCAACAACTGTAGATTAGAAGCAGTGTTTCTGATCAGGCGCCATGAAATGATTCTGGTGTTTCCTTCTTTCTGTGCTTCAGAGCCTGAGGACAGGTCGCAGAGGGAGCTTTGCACGGCGCTGGGCTCGGGGCTGTCACGGGGCCCAGGCCAGCTCAGCACCCTGCAGCAGTGACCGCGGTGGTGGGCGGCGTGTGTGGGCAGGGCCTGCTGGGGAGGCGGGCTCTGCTGCCTTTTTAACCGGAAGCTCGTGTCAAAGGAATGGTCTCCTGAGTCTTTGCTCCAACCGCCTTCTCGGTGAGCCCTTTCCTAACATCCGGGGGCACTGAAACGTGTCCTGCCTCACCTTTGTTTTCCTTTGTTTTCATCATTAGTCACGTAAACCAACATTTATAAGGACCACACTGCAAAGCCTAAGAACTACAGAATTCGCCCGACGTCTGATGTTTGAGAGATAAAGGCTGGGTGTTCTAGAGTAGGGTCACGCACTCGCTTCTCAAAGGCTCCCAGACGGAGACTTTGCGAGCTTGCTCGTCAGTCCTTCCAGGACTCTGAATGGCTAAGACAGTCTTCCTCGTTTCCAAACCAAACCGTTTACTGTTCATTATTACCGATCTTACCGAACCGCATCCCGCGTCGCCTGCGCAGAGGGTTATCGTGTGGTGTCCCCAGAGGCGGCCCCCGGCCGTCTGCCGGCGGCGGTCAGCGAGTACGGTCTGTGAAAGTGTCCTGGGGTCTCCTCAAACCCCCGCTGCTCCCAACTCTTTGCTGTCTTCAAATGTCTCTCTGAAAACTGACAGCAGCAACGTACTTTGATCTGGGAAGAGTGTGACTATTGTAGAGACTCGCAGGTGACTGTTTTGTGACTCGTCTATGCCCCTGGTGAACCGTTTAGTCCTCAGTCGCACTGATATGGTGCGTGACACAGAAGCTTGCCCACGTCCTCAGACACTTTTCTTCCACATGTGGACGCAGTGAGACCAGACCGTCCTCTACGATCTTCACAGCAGCGGCTGGCGACCCTGCGGCCAGGGGATGGAGAATCGTGGTCCTGACACATTTGTTCAAGTTTCAAAGGTAAAACCTCAGTTTTCAGTTGATGAAACAGCTGCAATTTGTTAATGCCAACGATGACACTGCAGGTGTTCGTCTGAAGTCTGAAAACTGGGTATTTTTTAGGTATCACAGACACGTTTGCGTTGCCTGCCAGTCAGTCCTGAGATACACACACAGCGTTTACCACACTTCTGCAGTTGAAATTTATTTTTCTAATAAATTCTGCTTCTAATATTAAGGCTGGGCTTTGGCGAGTTCATTGCGACTGGGTCCTTTATTATTCTCTGAAATTGCTACTATCAAGTGAATTTAAGAAAACCAGTAAAAATTTAACTGAATAGGGTTTGAAATATAGTGCCTTCAATAGCCCAGAGGACTCTCCTACTTTCTAAATCTGATAAACAACATAAATATATGAAGAAAAATATATATGCTTCTTGACATCGCATTTATATACTAGCTTATTTATGAAATTTGTCTTTATTGGTCCTTCGAATATAAGAAAATCAACCACCCAGGTGCTTTAAAACGGATGGGAGCGTTTATTAAGCAGGAAAATATACACGGACGCCTATCGACTGTTACTTTTGTGTTTTTTTTTATCCCTCCATTCACCTTTCCCTCCTTTCTCTATCTTATTTTCTATCTAATCTTCAGGAGATCTTCTCTAAAGCTGCACCACACCATCCTAACACCCCGCCTTCCGTGTGGCCTTGGTGCGCTGGGCAGACACCTGTGCCGAGGGCCCGGCCGGCGCGGGGCTGAGCCCGCTGCCGACGGGGGAGCCTGCGTGGCCCGGGTCCCCGTGCAGGGACGAGCGTGTGTCCCCGACCCACAGGGCAGGCCCTTGTCCAGTTCCAGCCCTGCACTTTAAATCATGATACGGAGCTTCTCACGGTGCATTCTGCTTGGATTTTGTTCCATGAACCACTTTGGAAGGAGTGTCTCACAGTCCCAACTTCTGTGCGAAAGTCGCCGATCGACTGGCGGACTCGGGTTTGGAGTGACACAGGCCTGGTCTGCAGGGGCAGGGGGCGTGTCCCCGGGACCTCCCTCACCCCTTTGCTGAGGCAGACAGCGCCCGGCCCTGCCCCAAGGAGCACAGGTTTCTGGATGTTAACGTGTCATTAGTTGGACCAGGCAGATTTTAATCTCCAATAAAATAATTCTCCTAACCCTGAGGTTATTTCTCTTAATACTTTGCTAGGAGAACAGGCAAACAGTCATGTTAAATGGGTCACATGCTCTAACATTATAATTTTAGCAACTCTCGTAAGTGGTTTTAAAAACACGGAAAGGCAGAGTTTCCCCGGGGACAGCCCGGGGCAACCGGAGAACCGAGGGAGGTTCCCACGAAGCCCAGGTTCAGTGGCCCAGTGCCCACACCCACCTGGGGTCTCGCGCTCTGTCATTCCCTCCAGCTGCTGCTGTGACTGCCGAGGATGAAACACACACCCTCCGAGGCCGGTCCCCCCAGTCCGGGTGGATACCAGGAATAGAACATTCGGTGTCAATGGATGGGAGCCTACTGAGAAAAGCTAGGTGCCACGTGAACTGGCCTGCGTCTTTGAACACCCTGGGCCATCTGCCCCCTCCCCCTGCCCTGGGTATTTGTGCGTCCCTGCACAGAGCTGTCTGTCCGATTTCCTCTTGGTGATTTGCCAGAGACCCCTGTCACGGGGATTTAGGAAAGTCTCCTCCCCCTTTTATCGGCGGAACCGTAGGGACCAAACAACCTGTGGGCTCTCACGTGCGAAGTGAGGGGACGCTTCACTTTTCCCAGTGGGTGTGGAAGGACGGCGCTGGTTTTACGCTGAGTGACATGTGCAGGAAAATAATTATCATGTAAAATCACAACTTCTATCGCATTGTTCTAGCCATAACCCCAAAATCTCTAAACAAGATCCTTTTAGGATACACTAGTTGTCAAGAAAGGAACACACCAACCATTTCTGGAAGAAATAAATGGTTTTAGAACCTTGTCGCAGTGACTTCCCAAATGAAGTCTCAGGTCAAGGTCTTCAGCAAAGCGGAAATGTTTTTTAAAAGACTCAGCTTTTCCTGGGTAAGGCGAGATCTCGGGGTGGATGGAACCTGAACACGTACGACTCTTCTCTATTTCATGGGGCTGAATGTCCATTTCAATGACTCTCTCGACCACGAGATAATTTTTTAACACACAAACCAGAAAGAACTGCATGTTGGACATTCGGATTCACTCGTCCCTCAGAAGAAGCGCCTCGTGGGTCAAAGAAAATTACGTAGATGTCAGGGGAACAGGGAACACCAGCAGCAGCGCGGGAAGGGGAGGGAAACCACACACCCAGGTGGAGGGCGAGGGAGGCGCCCTCGGCACGAACGAGGCTTGAAAGACCGTGCAGAGTCCCGGCGTGCCACACCGCCCGGTGGGGGGTACGAGGACAGGGAGCGAAACGAGGCTCCCGCCAGCCACAGCCAGAGCCTCGCGGGGCTGCGGGCTCACGCAGGACTGCCCGGAGCCGCGGTGTGTGGGGAAGGGCGCGGCGCCCGCGCACAGGCAGGCGGCGGACACCCTCGGGAGCTGGGGGAAGCTGGACTCGGGGGATGCAGGGTAGGACCGCAATTGTGAGTTTCTGTCAGCCTGTCGCCGGCTGCCTGAGTCTTGCTTCCTGTTCCCACACGACATTTTTGTGTATAATTTCCCCTGAAAAGCTACAGAAACACCTCAGCCCCTTCCAGGCTCCTTCTCTTACTATTTTATGACATTCGAAACTTCTGAAGAGCTCAACTTGCAGGCTGCCAGGAAGGTCCCTGTGCAACCACCTCCCCGCCCTCACAGGCTTATATCTGAGCGGCCCCACGTCCTAGTAATTAATTAGCCGCCACGGCAGTTACGACTCTAACGTCTGCCACATTTCCCCGCTCTCGGAAACCTCGGACTCCGAGCTCCCGTGTCTGGGGCCGCTTCCTTGTCTTCTAGGCTTCTGCGTGTCTCTCGTTTCAGAAACGCTGACTTGCGACCAAGCTCCCCTGGACACCTTCCTGGCTCACGGGGAAGCGCAGCACACAGCAGCCGCTGACCCCCCCGCGTGCTGCTTTACTGCAGGGATGACCCGGATGCACCTCCAAGCTGGCGTGAGCCAGGTGCACACAGTAGGCGCTCAGTAAGTGCGGAGGGCAAGAGCACAGGGCTGAATGTTGGAACGCGGTTCCTCGGCAGCAGGCACTGGGTTCCGAATTCCACCTCTGCGTCCACTCTCACTGGTACAGATGATCAGTAAATGCTAATTAAACAAACATAATTAATCCCCCCAGAAAAAGGAACGCCTGTGGAAAAACCCCAAAGAAGTGCAGAAAATAATAAATTTTCTCACCTCAAAGTACACAGAGCCTCGTAGGAGGCATTTAAGATAACACAGAAACAAAGTTTTTAGGAATTCTTCATTCCTACCCCACTTCCTTGAGGTTTTATTTATTTATTGGTATTTATTTTTCTGGAAACTTCCTGCCATCGGTCAAGGTGGGAATTCACACTCAGCGCTTTGGGAATGAGAGTCACAAATTAAACAGTGCGGGAATCCAAGAGACCGCCGAGTGTTCGGACAAATCAGGGGAAATAGTCCGCATCCTCCAGAGAGAGCGCCAGTGGGAACCAGGCGCTGCAGTTAAGGAAGAGCGTGGAAGGACGAGAGAACGCGCGTCTGTGACGAGCACGGAGGAAGGGCGAGTCCGGGGCTGCTGGGTCCTGTCCTTCCACCTGTACGCCATCCTCACCTGGTGCGGAGCGGCAGCCTGGGTGCCTCGGACTGGGAAGAACAGCTCGGACGGACCTCCAACGCTGTCATGATTAAAAGCGACGCGAAATCAGAGACACTCGCAGCCAACAAATGCCTCCTTCCAGAACTGTGCTATCTGCAGGGGGTGGTCACCTCTCCATTTTTCTGATGGCGTCTCAGCCATGGTATGAGGAACGCCAGGGAAGCAGGTCACCTTGAAGCCGGGCTGGCGCCAGGCCCTGCGGAGCTGTGGACCCGGCAGCTGAGCAGGTGCGAGCATTGGGGGAAGGAGGACGGGCTTCCCGGAGCTGACGATCCCCGCGCCCTCACGGACCCTTGTCCCCGCTGACACTGTGCCACACCACCTCACGGTGCTCACCTGCCTCGGAGAGACCGAGCCTGCTCTGTCGCCCCAGCGTGGTGCCGAATGTGCTCCCTCAGTGTGACTCACAGTCAGCGTGACGACCGGCACTCTGGGTGGCCAGGCCTGCCTCCCGCTCTGTCCTCTCTGGCCGCCGGGCACTCAGCGTTGTGCGGCATTCCAGTGCAGACAGGGCTGGGTCTGAACAGTGCACACCTCAGCCCAGCGTCGTTCCTGTCGGCTTCCTCCTCCTGGTGCCACCGGGGAAGACAGCCTCTCCCGGGGGTGCTCCGTGGACACTGCCGGCTCTCTCTGTTTTCTGGGACGGGCTCCTGGCCCGCTGACGTTGGCATTGCTGCTTTGAGAGCACTGTGTTTTGTCCCTGTCACCAAGTGCGGCATTCTTAGCACTCAGGATGCACCGCGA
>CM052551.1:1532116-1565857 GCA_028533065.1 Trachops cirrhosus
GTGCTCCGAGCAGGGGGACCCCGAGCCACCCCTTGCTATCCCCACCCACTCCTCCACAGTCTCCGCTTTCACAAAAGCTTTCTCAGGTATGGATCTGGCATTAGAATAAACAGGTTTGCATTTTGAGCTTCTGAACAAAAGATAGTATAAGACGAAGGAAGTTCAAGTTCATTTTATTGTTAAAAAGCTGTTTCTCGGGGGAAAGGAAAGGGAACATGCACTCCGTGTTGGCATCCTTGCCCGCCTCCTTGCTGTGTGAGGGCCTTCCCAGCCTGATTAGAAGGCACTAGGGTTTCCATCAGCCGGGAGAGGTGAGGCAAGGCCACACCTGAATTAATGGGGTTCCCTTTCCAGTGCAGAGAGCTCGTGTGGGGCAGCGAGGGCAAGTCCGCTCAGTCCACCGTTCGGCAGTTACAGCCAGGGGAATGTCCGTTTTCACGGACACACCTACACTTTGAACAAATACCACAGCTATTGCAGGAATCCTCGGCATGCATATGGCGCAGCGCCCGATCAAAAATTAGGACGGGGTGGGGGTGGGGAACGCAGCGGCAGGCAACTTCAGACAGTCTCCCCGCCTGGCCCCTGCAGGAGCGCGCGTCCTGCCCCGCACCGCAGACTTGGAGACCTCGCTGCGAGACGCCCTGGAGAGCTCGGCTGCCGGCCTGCGGGGCAGCTGCGGGCCGGGCCGGTCACCTCCTCCGGCCTGCGCGCACCACTGTGGCCTCTGGCACCCTGATGTTAGTTTGGGGGACCGTAAGCTCAGACACTCCTCAAGTGAGTGGTTGGAAGCCAGCACGTATTTGGGTAACGCTGGAGTGGGAAAGAGTTTCTGATCGGCCCAGAGAGGACCAGCTAAAATCCAGTCAAATAATCTGTGTTAAACAGGGGGCACAGTGACAAGATAATCACGAGTGCCTGACAAGCAAAACCATCACTACGGATTCCGAGCCAATAACACTGCAGAAAGGGAACAGCATGCACCACCTTATGCAATAAATTCAACACTGAAATGCAGTGGACAGTTCCAAGCAAAACACAATGAACCAAAACTGACAACAACAACAGAACCCAGAAAGTCAAAATCAAAGAATAGCCTCATAGCTACCACGAAACTGCATCCATAGCAGCAGCAGCACCGAGCAAGCTGCAGACCCAGACGGCTTCACTGGTAAACCCTCGCAAATCCAAGGCAGAAGCCACGCCAGTCCTACACACCCTCGCAGAAGAGAGAAGATGGAACCAGTCCCAGTTCATTTTGTGAGGCCAGCATAATCCTGATCCCCAAACCTGAGAAATGTACTAAAAAGAAAATAAAATTATAGTCCAATATCCTCCTTTAATGTTGACCCTAGCATCTTTCATCAAATGTGTAAGAAAACTGTATTCAGCAATTCATAAAAGGGATAAAGCACCGTGATCGAATGTGGTTTATCCTGGGAACGTGAAGTTGGGCTAACATTTGGGAATCCATTAAAGTCAGTCACCATACTGACATAACATAAAAAAAAAACACAAAAGAGAAAAACATGGTCAGTCCTCAAAAGAGTGCAGACAGTACATGTAAGAAAATTCTAACAGCCCGTGATTAAAATGCCAAGCAAGTAGGAAGAAAGGAACTCAATCTCCTCCCCCAACGAAGAGCTCCTCACAGACAGCTGAGAGCTGACGCTGTGTTAGTGGTAAAACATTATCGTTCCACACTTTCTACACTTTATAAGCTCGTTCTTTTTTATGTAGTAGCTATAAGCAATCGGTAATTAAAATGCAAAATAACATTTCAATAGCACAAAACAGCAACAGACAGGAATACAGTTGCCAAAGGTATGCAAGACTGCTATACTGACAGCTACCAAATATTCTTGAGGAAAACCAAAGAGACTTAAAGAAGAGATGAGACAGACGACATCCAAAGGCTGGAAGGGCCAGCACTGTGATGTGCGAGCTCTCCCCAGTGACCTCTGGATTCCACAAAACCCAGATCAAGACTCCAGTAAGAGCGCTTTGAAGAAACACAAACCATCCAGAGGAACCAAAGCAGTGCTGAGGGAGAACGGAGGGAGCGCAGGGACGCGGCTTCACTGGGGACGGCCAATGGTCTACAGCGCCGGGACCACAGTGCGGGGGGGGCGGAGGGGGGGCGCAGGGCAGGGCAGACCCACCACCAGGCCTTTCGGAAAAGGTCAGTTGATTTTTGACCGAGTCGCCTACTCAGGTCAGCGGGGGCGAGAACACCCACATAAATGTTCATAAGTCGGACAGTGGATAAACAAATTGTGGTCAATTCGTTTTTTTACTGAGTATTTTGTTTACTTTAACTTACATTTTTAAGGATAGTTGGTATGCAGTGCTATGCTGGTTGTATTAGTTGCAGGTGTTTATATAGTGACTTGGCGTTTTCATACCTTCCCACGTCATCACCCCACTAATTCTCATACTCTCCTGCCACCGGGCAGCCTTACCACAATGTTATCGGCTACGGTCCCCTCCACCTTTTCACCCAAACCCCTAAACTCTCCTTTCTGGGGACCATCCCTTTGGTCCCTGAGTCTGTTCTTGTTTTGTCTGTTGTTTAGATTCCACATGTAAGTAAAACCACACGGTATTTGTCTTTCTCCGCAATAAAAGGCATCCCAATAGGAAAGGAAGAAGTACGACGGTCACTATTTGCAAATGACATGATACTCTATGTCCAGAAAACCCTAAACAATCCACCAAAAATTAACAGAGTAAACGGATTCATGGAGTACCAGGACAGAAGATTAACATACAGAAATTGGTTGCTCCCATACACTAATAATGAACCATCAGAAGAAATATTGTCAATTAATCTGATGAAAACTGTCAGCAATACAAAGAGCTCGCCTCCTGAGCCCTGCCACGATGTGGGTGGATATAAGAAACAAAGCATCTTCAAACTCTAAAGAAAGCCCCACGGTTACACACAAACACAGCCCCAGGGACAGGGACGTGAGGGAGAGTCAGCATGGTTTCGTTTATGTGAAGCTTAGGAACAGTCAGAGAGAATCTTTGGTGATGTCATCTGCAGCTGGGACACAAGGCAACTTTCTGGTGTGAACCCAGTACCTTCTGTCTTGTTTCAGATTACAGTTACTACAGATGTATATGATTTTCAAAGCTAATTTAGCTGACAGTGAACACGTGTGCATTGTATCATATGTAAAATATACGTCATTCAAAAAATTGAAAGTGTGTAATTGCGTGTAAGTACCAACCAAGCGCATCTCCAAAGTGGGCCTCTCCCGTTGGGATCCACTTGTGAGATGTCTTGTGATCCTTCAAAGGCTTCATTCATAAAATACGAGAGCGTCTTCCCATTTGCGGATGGGAACAAGATCTGCGAGAGGGATGTTTTAAAGCAAAGGGGATGGAAGACCACCTCGGCGCACACCACGGAAGAGGAACCCGGGGAAGCAGATGCCCCCCCGGGAGCGGGTCTCAGGGCCTTGCTCGATGTTTGTGATCTCTGGGAAATTTTCTTGAAGACAACGCTTTTCCAGAAGCCACATATAGCGCACACAAGTACGTGGACACACACATCTACCGGGAGCACTAACTCTAATCACTGCCTGTGAGGACTGAGGACACGCGGAGTTCAAGAACGATGCGAACAGAAGGACGGGGCAGGTCCGCATCACGACCCGGGACGCGCCAGCTGTGCCGAGCACCAGGCGCGGCTCCGGCGGGCGCCGAGGCCGCTGGCTATTTGCTGCCTGTTGTGTGAAGTTAGGGCCCCAGAGCCAGATTTCAAAAATGCCATCAACTGTTCACAAATGTTGCTGGCAGATGATGAGAGTTTCTGTTTCTGCACTTCCTGCCCCGAGTGCTCTGGGAGCCCATCGGTACGTCTCCCAAACAGGAGAGCGAGCCCTCCGGGTGCGGTTCCTAGCGCAGCCGAGTTGTCCTCAGCTTATCTTCCCAGCTGAATCTTTAAAGGGCATTTGGCTTATCGCTTCTGTCAAGTCAATGACGGGTTTGCAATGAAAGGGCCTCTCTCTGTTTGCGACTGCTCCAGTCATGTGTGTGTTCTGATGGAATTTCAGGCTCTTGTCCGGTGGAGGGTGTCCCTTGGTGGACTGGCGTGGATGCTCAGGCTGACCTGGCGCGTGCACGAGCCCGTGATCTGACTCCTTGCCCAATGGCAGTGAGCGGACTTCCGCAGGTGTGGAAAGCAGACAGCCTGCTCTCAGGACCCACGTGGGGGAAGGGACAGACCGTCGGTATCTCTCACACACACGTCCAAGCAGTGATATCGTGCATATGTTTTTGCTCGTTCAGTCTGCACTGTCGCCATAAGCGTTTCATCATCCAAATGCTTCAGTTGTGCATCACGACTCCAAACAGCACGGGGCCACTCAGAGCCGGCACTGGGCAGGCACGGCAGATGTGCAAAACCCTCTGACCGAGCGTGGCCAGAAGGCGGCTTCCAGGCGTGAAGAGGAGAGACACTTCCGGTGACCTGAGCCTCAACTGCTATAGACTGTGTTCTCAACCGAGCTCAGAGACTCCTTGGAGTTGTGCAGAAGCCGAAAGAACTCATATCAGACCACACCGGGCTTTCCGATCTTTTAAGCGTATCAGCCATGAATGCACAGAGGGTCAGCAGTCACGACGTACCCTTTTCTCTAACACGATGTTTGTTTCACCCCAGGCAACAAGAATGAAGATGTGAGAACTGGTGTGCTCCAGGCAGTAGGTGGCTTGAAAGATCATTTATTTATGATCTCCGGAATACCCATCATGAGACTCCTACAGTCCTTACTTACTAAATGCTCAGTTGCCATAGGGAAGCTCTTGAAATCTAAAATTTAAAAAGGGCAAAGTAATAAAAAGTTTCAGGGGAAAATGATAGATGCCCCGTATCCAGCACAAAATGAACCAGAGAAACATCTGTGAATGCCAAGAAGGGCTAGCATGCCAAAGACTGTGGGCAAACAAAATGCTAGCAAGTTAAATTATTCACAGTGGCACATTTATGGAGAATATAATGTTGCAATCAATAATTACAAGCCCATACAAACAGCACTGCAATAATTCTACAAGGCGTGTTCACAAGTGAAATAATTTAGAATTTGAAATCAATAGCATTTATAGACATTGGGAAATGTCAAATGGAAAACAAATGCCAGTATTTGTAGTCTTTCTGGAGCATTCTTACTACTCGGATTTTAATTATTCCTTAAAAAATTCCCTGGTACAGGAAAACAAAAGCAAACATTTGCTCTTCCACGTCTTAATTAACTGTTTCAACTGATCTAGGCTGGTCAGGAGATGTTTATGTACAGGGAAGTAACCCGTCTCTATGAGAACTGAGGGCTCCAAGTGGCGCCCTTTGGTCTTTGAGGCTTCAGACCACACCCCTCAGGCCACAGCCCTTCAGGCCACGCCCCACAGGCCACGCCCCTTAATAACAGGCCCCTTCAGACCACACCCCTTAATACCAGGCCCCTTGGGCTGGGTCCCTTCTTTGGGCTTCTCCCTAATTTTCTCACAAGGGTTTTTTCCCTTCGATTCACAGCACTTTGCTAGCCTTCAAAATAAAATCTTTGGCACAAATACTTTCTACCACAAAACATTACATGGATAAGTTCTTACATTACAATACCCCTTACAATTAAAAATAAAAGAAATTATTGGAGACATTATGCCAAGTGAAATAAGCCAGTCAGTGATCTCACTTATAAGAGGATTCTAATTAACAAAATAAACTAACGAGCAAAACAGAACCAGAGACACGGAAACAGGGAGCAGACTGGGGGGTGGTGGAAGGAAGGGGGAGGGGCTAGTCAAAGAACGTGCCTGAAGGACCTGCAGACTCCGGTAACTGTGTGGGGTGGACTGGGGAGTGGGGGTTGGGTGGGCTGGGTGGAGGAGGGCAAAGGGGGGAAATTGGAACAACTGTAATAGAATACACAGGAATAAAAAAGTCAAGTATTAAGGTCTACAGCTCTAGCTTTTTAGCAAGAAGACGAATTCCAGTTCCCAGACTTCTTGGTTCTTAATCGAGGATTTATGCCGTTAAACCGGCCTAGGGAACCTATCACCTGCTTGTAGAGTCCGGGGTTTGCTTTCATTGTATCAGTGGCTCAAGGGCAAGAGGATATGGGCTCCTCTGGTTCAGTGGCTTCTTGAGCAAATCCGACAAGACCTCAGATTATATCATAAAAGGGCCTCCTCCCTCTCTCTCCTCCTGCATCTGTCCCTTCATTCCTTAGTTCCTTCTTCCTTCCCCAGCTGTCTGTTCAATGCCTATGCCAACCACCATGGAAGGTGCTGAGGATAAACATACATACTGTCACTGCTCTTCTTAGAACTGGAAAGGGCAAAAACTAGAAACAGTTAGTACAATGACTTTCTGACTTCTGGAATTAAAGAACATGCATCCTCTGAAAGATGAATCCTTAGAGGTAACTAACTCATTAAAAGGGCTCACAAAAAATAAAATAAAATAAATTAGGTGAGGGGTCCAGGTACTATCATAAACTTTTCTGTACATTCAAAGGCATTCCAAAACAAAACATTTATTTTGTAATCCCTTATGCAGGATTTGGATTTCTCCTGCTCTCTCTTTTTTAATTGTTTTTCAAGCACAGTCGTCTCCATTTTCCTGCCACCTACAGGCCCCACAAAATTACTTGACCTGACAAATGACTTGGGCAAAGCAGTGGGGTACAAAGTCAATATCAGAAGTTGAAGGCATTTTCGTACACCGACAATAAAATATCAGGAAAAATATCCCCTTTGCTATAGCAACAACAAAAATAAAGTACCTGGGAATAAACATAACCAAGGAGGTAAAAGACCTGTACTCAGGAAGCTACACAACACTGAAGAAGGAAATTAAGGAAGACACAAACAAATGGAAACATATACCATGTTCGTGGATTGAAAGAATTAACATCATCAAAATGTCCATACTACCCAAAGCAATTTACTGATTCAACGCAATCCCTATTAAACACCAATGACATATTTCACGGATATAGAACAAACATTTCAACAAAAATTTATATGGAACCATAAATGACCCTGGAGAGCCACAGCAATATTGAGAAAAAAGAACAAAATAGGAGGAACCACAATACCTGACATCAAACTATATTACAAGGCCACTGTAATCAGAACAGTCTGGTACTGGTGTGACAACAGACCCACAGATCAGTGGGAGAGAACAGAGAGCCCAGAAATAAACCCACATCTCTAAGGCCTGTTAATACGCAACACCCTCCGGCTCTCACAAAAAGAGCGGTTGTCTCTATCATTTGCCAAACACAAAGACACAAACTTGTGAATATTGGAAATAGATTTTTTTGAACAAAGCATTTATACTTTTTATTAGCTGACATTTCCTGCTGAGAGTAACAGCAGCAATAGCAGCTATCTTTTATTGAACCGCCTCTCATGTACGAAGTGCTCTGTTAACACTTTCACAAAAGCACGTTAGTTCATTGCAATCTCGTGAGGTCCCAGGAGCCTTACTTGGGATGCTCAGAAGGGTGACGGATCCTGCCCCGGCCGGGGGCGGGGGGCGGGCGATGGGGGTGGGGGGTAAAAGGCAGACCTCCGACCCCCTGCAGATCCGCCGACTCCCACTCTGAGCCGCTTTCCGCACTGCCTCCGAGCACTGGCATGTAGTACGTGTGTCCGCACACATACGGCCCTGGGCACCGCACTGGGTTGCGCATCTGTAAGAGGGCTCAGAAAGAACCCTGCACACAAGCTATTAGTCCTAAAAACAACAAGGCAAATCGAGACATTTTCAAGTAAAAGGCATTTTAATTATAAAAGCATTTCGCTGTCAACCCTAGTCTTCCCTGTCACGCCAGGTGTCTGAAAACAAAGATGTATTTAACCATTTCTCCACTGATGGAGTGATGTCCAATCACCCTATGTATCGCCAAATTACCTATCAAGTGAAAACGAAAGAGTAGAAAATGAAATTTCCGCTTACTCCAGAAACTATGGCAACCGGGCTGCTTGGCAGTCAAAGGGTGTAAAATCCAGATTAGATAGATGGATATATTTACATATTCACTTTTACATTAAACAGAGTGGATGACACATCCCTGTATAAAATCTATTATTTAAACACTTCAAGTGAAAAGTGTTAAAATAAATGGCTCATGACTTATGAAGTGTTAAAATAAACGTTTATTTCAACACTATACATGTCATAAGCCATTTATTTCAACACTTTCTACTTCAGGGGATTCACCCAGACAAAGAGGCCAGATTTCACTGGCTGAGCGCGTTCCGAGAGCCCGAGACCGCGGGGCTGAAGTGCGAGTTTCGATGCCGCAGCGCCTGGCGTGGGAGGCTGGGTCGCAAGGCATGATGGGAGCTGCGAGGTGGGTCCGGCCAAAGCCCCGAGACGCGGGTGAGCTCCGCATCGGGCCACCCACGCTGGCTTCGCCCAGACAGCCCCGCGGTCTTCGCCCGGCAGGGCGCGCCTGAGCGCCAGGCTGCAAGGCACGCGTGCTGTGCGGGATGCACAAAACAGAGGTTTCATCTCGGTCTCCGCCTCTGAGGAGCGGCTGATGGAACCCAGGCTCTCCGGGAAACTCCTTCTACGTGGAATTCGTGCTGATCGATGAACGGCCGTGGATTCCGCATTCTCTCACTTCTGCCTATCTTAGGATTTTATTTTCCTACAAAAGTTTGGACGTCCGCGGTTAGAATGAGCAAGTCTGAGAGTGACTGAGCATTCTCTCTCCAGGATGTCTACGCCCTCCTCTTAAAATGCTGGTAAGCGCTTCCATTTTGGGGGCAGACCCAGTAACAGCGGACGCCTTGTTCTGGGGCTCCCTCTGGGGTTTCGCCAAGGGCACTGATTCTGCTCACCCGGGCTCCCCCTCGTGACCTAATCCTCTGCCAAAGTCCCCTCCTCCCACTGTCATCACAGGGGGCATGGGGATTTCAGCCTATGACTCTTGGGGTTCACAATATCAGCCCATAACACCAACAACGCCTTTGGCAATCCGAAATTAGCAAAAAGAAGTCGGGAGACTGAGGGCATTGTGATGTACGAAAAAATACTCTGAGCATATCACAATGCAAAGAAAAATTCTGAGACAGTGCATTATACAGATGCTTAACATTTCAAAGGGGGAATGTAAAGTGGAGCAAAATTACGAAATGTGCTGAACAAAAAAGAGGCACAGGTTTTTTTAATAATAGGTTAGATAATATTAAAATATATCCTATACTCACATATTTATGAAATGTCAATAATTGGGAGCTTGTCACAGAAGATGACATGAGCTAAGTCTTAGGGGTCACTGGAAGTTTAGGCGGCAGAGCAGACTGGGACAGGGACCAGAGAGGGAAGTAAACGCAGGAGCCACAGGATAAAGATCTGGAAGCAATTGGAACGACAGGCGTTCACCAGACGTAGAGTGAGGGAAGGGACAGGAGGGACAGGGAAGGGACAGGAGGGACAGGGAAGGGACAAGCCTGGAGGGAGAGTGTGTCACTCTGTGACCCGTATCTCATCCCCTCCACCGTGTGTGAGCTTGGCCGTGGGCCGTCGCTGAGGCACAGCTCCGTGATTGCTCCCTCTCCCCACACAGGGCAGAAGCCCCCGCCCGTCCTGCTAGCCGCCTTTCTGCACCTGGCTCTGTGGACAGGGCAGCAGACTGCGGGGCCTGTACAACTGCACCCACAGACAGAGGAACGCTGTCCCCCCGGACAATCAGGGACTGAAGGGCACCCCCGGCTCGATGCGAAGGCTGCCATCCTTCAGTGGGCGGACCCACAAGGCGTTCTGCCTTCCTGTGCTTCTCGGGAGTCAAAGCTGTGGCTTCTGCTGCTTCTTGCCTCGTGCTTCCTCCTCCCTCCGGCCTGCTTCCTGAGGTCGATGCCCAGGCGACTCCCTGCATCCAATTTTGTCTCAGGGCTGGCTTTCAGGAGAAACCCCATGAAGGCAGCGGGAGAGGCCACGGGCCATTTGGGGGGGCCCTAACCTGCCCCTCAGCACTGCGGATGTTCCCTTGGGGGCACGGGAACGCTCAGTGGCCCGGATGGCATTGCAGACTTTGCATGCGGTAGTGGTCTCACACAGGGTCAGAAGGAGGGCGGAGGGCCAGGCAGGTGGTCATCAAAGGTTATTTAAAAACTGTCTTTAGGTGCAAGGCCCTGGGTGACATCAAGGCTACAGAGACAGAAGGCGGGCTCGGAGACGGGCCATACAGGGTTAATGAGATGTGCAGACTAAGGTGAGGGGCATCAGGAAGACTCAGAGGCTAATGTCGCTGGCCAGCGTCATTTTTACGGCTTCAGAGGATAATCAGTTCGGACTCGGGGGAGCACCCAAGCTTATCTAGGTGGGAGCATCCGAGCTACTGAGGAACGGGACCGCGGTGCGCTCTTTGTTTCAGTGGCTGCGCGCGGCGTGCGGTGTCACTGGGGATCTGTGAATGCCTCGTTCTCGTGCAGTGGCCCACAGCCCACAGACTGCGACACTGTGGCCCAGTGCAGAGCTTCTGCTGTGATGCCGTCCACCTGAAGACACGTGGGGGCACGTGCAGGTCATCCAACCTGGACATGACCGTCTGCTTTCCTCTCTTACTAGCATCCGCCAGCTTGACCCACCTTTCCTGCGTGTTAGCTGGAACGTGAAGCATATTTATAATTACTGTCTCTCACTAATAATGACCGAGTTGGGAGTGACGGCAAGGCCAGTGAGCCAAGGACCAATGTGTTCAGTCAAGGCGGGGTGGTGACTTGAGGTCAGCGGGTGGGTTCAGGTGGCCCGGCTGAGCCCGGGTCAGTGCAAAGGTCAAGGTGGCTAATGAGGGCGGGGGACTTCAAAGACTGGCGACTGAACACTGAACAGCAATAATGTGGCAGAAGCAGGGAAATAATGAAACAGTTATATTAACATCATTAAGTTTTGTGGGCCTTAAAACTCAACAAGAGTTTTCACTCTTGTTTTCTGTTCTCATCCTCTCTTCCCCTGCATTGTTCGTGGTGGGCTACTCAGACTAGAACCGGGAAGCGCACGGGCCGTGGAGCCGAGATGGGTGGGCGGGCACACACCCTCCACCACTGTCGTTCTCGGCAGACAGTGCACTGTAATCATTTCCCAGTTGAATGGCATGTAATGCCAGGAAAGGTCTTCACAGGAAAAAATATTATGTTTTTATCCTTTTACTTTTCTTCAGCAGTGATTAGTTCCAGAAATATAAGGTATCATCGCTTCTCAAAAAGCGCTGTAGGTTATTCGATTGCTCCTCTGAAGTTGGCAACGTGTAATAAGTGTGCTTTATTCCTAAACATCAATCAGCCTCAAGACTGGCAGATGCTTGTAGAATGGTAATAATAGAAACGGTCGGCTGATCAGCACTGGAGGCAGGAGAACGCCGGGTGACAGACAGGAAGACTTCCCATTATAAAAGAACGCGCTCTTATGTAATTATGGTTTTATAACTGCTTACGTCAGTATCTAAATATTTAGTTTTTTTCAGGCTTCTCTATCTTTTGATAACAAACTCATATGGAACTTTTCTTACTGACAGGATAAAGAAGTATAGTCAAAGAGTATAGGAAAGGATTCTAAGTGTGGTGGCCATTTTCTCTGAGGAGTACCCCATATATACAATTACTGAAAGTGTGGTTTGAGAGCATCTTAATTTACTGCAAAAGTATGGGCTTGAAATAAGAGTGTTTTTGATACATCTTACAATTACCCTGAAGTTACAATATTCAGCTAGTTTTATATTTATATGAACTATATAAAATATATATATATCTGTCCAGAGGGTATCGGGTCATTTACTATGAAAAAAACAGACATTCACTGAAGATACAAGATACAAGAAACACCGTATACAGGAATATGAAGCCTCAGTCCCCTCCAAAGTGGGCGCCTTGGGACCTCACACAGTTCTCCCAACCTCTGTCAACTGCCCTGTGGTATTTTCCTGATCTCACTGACAGTCTGAAATCTCTTCCCTTTCAAAGGTGCTTTTGGTTTTGGGAAAAGCCAGAAGTCACAGGGCGCCAAATCTGGGCTGTAGGGGGGCAGAGTCACCTGAGTGATTTGATGTCTCAGAAAAACTGCACAAAACATGATGCATGAGCAGGTGCATCGTCGTGCTAAAGCTGCCAATCACCAGCTGCCCGTAGCTGTGGCCTTCGGAATCATCCGAGTAGCTTCCGCAGACGGACGTTCAAGCTCAGCGCAAAACCTGATGCAGATTCATTGCTCCACAGTCTCATTTTGAATGTGACGGCCACACAGTGCACATGCTCACTCAACAGGAGTCTACCACCCCACTGACTAGTACAGTGAGGTCGTCATTGTTCACACATGCGCAGTCCAGTCCACTCTCCTTGGCTCCCAGGCTATGTCGATGTTGTGCAAACCATTCTCATTATATTAACAATGGCTGGGCTTTTCCAGACAGACTTCTCACACACACACACACACACACACGCACGCACGCACGCACACACTTTATTAGATGTGTTTGGTTAAAAATAAACAGGATGATGTTTGTTTTTCAAAAGCAAACCTTCATTTTGTCTATTATAGAGGGAGAGCGGGACTCTAACCTGAATGGAGTTGTCTTTTGCTGGAGACAGGGTCTGTAATCAAACTGTGATGGTGTAATGTTACATATCTCACTGCCAAAGACTGGGCAGTCCCAAGGGAGTTCAGACAGCGGTGCGTCCCAGGATGTACTTGGACAAGGTGATTATCAAAAGCAAAAACTCAGGGAAGTGGACCTCAGACATTCCCAACTGCAGAACTGTTTGTAGGAGGCACGGCACCAAGAATGCACACGCTAGTGCACAGGAAAGGAACACAGACATGAGTGGGGGGTCTCCAAATGATCGCTGACGTGTGGCTGAGCGGTTGATGGTCGTTTGATTGTGCGCGCTCAGTTCAGGCCGACTGAGAAGGTGACAAACGGCATTGGCAAAGCACTGAGTTCTCTTTCTCTGCAGCTCACTGAATAGATTTTGAGGGGGATTCTAATATAAAGGTCAAGGACAAGAAGGAAACCTATGGCTCTATCTGCTGGGCACTCTGACGGACTGCCGTGACGCTGAATAGGTTGTTCTTACGAGAATACTTCGTCACGAACATACACACTTGAAGCCACATCAATTCAAAATTATTTCAGAAATCTGACTGTACAAATATGGCAGTGTTGAGTACCAGCGGCACTTGCCAGGGGGGATGCAGGTGGCAACTCTTGGAGAAAGAGACAAAGGAAGGGCACGTAGATCACGAAAGAGCCAATTCGCACCTCCCTCTTAAATTGCCGCGGGAAGGAGGAAACGTAGAAGGGAAACGGTGCCAAATGGCTCTTTTCTTTAGAGAAAGTTGAGAACCTAGTTCATAATTACTTCTGAGGGTCGCACAGGGTATAAACTTTTTTTAATTAATTGATTTGAGAGAGAGGAGAGAGAGGCAGACAGACATCGATTTGCTGTTCCACTTATCTATGCATCATTGGTTGATTCTTGAATGTGCCCTGACCAGGGATCAAACCTGCAACCTTGAGCATGTCGGGACGATGCTGTAACCCCTGTGCTACTTGGCCAGGAGGGTATGAACTTGTAAGAGAGTATTCTTCGACACGAGAAGGAGGACTAGACCAGGCACGTGGCGTGCATCCCCTCCTTCGCCCCGGACGGCAGCCTGTGAGCCCTGGGTTGGGGTGTCACCTTCAGTCCCCAGTGAAGATACAGAGGCCACCAGCTGGTGGGCGTGTTTCTGACTTAAACTCAGGAAGTTCCCTGCATCATGCAAGTGGCCTCTACCCAGTAACTCCTGACACACTGACCTCGTCACGGTTTCTTAAGGATGTCAGACAGTCACACCTGCCATTTCTCTCGGGATCCCCACAGCCTGAAATGCTCTTCACCCTCTTCTCCATTCAGCCTTCAGGGCCCGCACCAAATACTGCACCCTTTGGGGGGCCTTTCAGGACCGTCCCCACGACCACCTCCTTCCCTCTTTTCCCTCCGGCACGAGCGGGAGGCAACCTGGACGGAAGCAACGCATCCCTGCCTCTTCCCGTACGCACCAGCTCTGGGAGGACAGGAGGCGCACCGAGCAACCATGACTGCAGGCCCACCCGGGGAACCAGAGTGAGGCAGTGTTAGGGCAGCGTGGGCTTGGCCAGACACGTCCCTGAAGCTCCTCTGAGCCCGAGTCCTCGGCGGGTTAAGGGGGAGAGTGCATGCGAAGTGGCCCACGCAGAGTCAGGCCTGTTCCAAGCCCTCAGTGAGCATTCGTTCTCACCACCTCCACAGCACTGCTGTTCTTTGTGGTGAGTGAAACCCATACTTCCACCCCGGAAAGACCGCGAAGGGTTAAATTCTCTGCTAAAACTTAGAGATAGTTAATTTTAAGTTCTATAAATACTATTGTTATTACAAGATTTTCATTTGAGTTTTTAGAGTCACAGTGAAAAATAAATGAATATTTTTATGACTGATATTTTGTATTCAATTTGAAATCAAAGCTTCTAAAGAATTAGCAATTTGGAATGCATTTGCTTTTACTGGAAAAAGAATAAAGGGTAATAGCATTCTCCTTCTATCTCTCTCCCTTTAGGAGGTGGGAATTGTAAGACGTTTTCCGGTAGAAAAGATAACATCAGGCTTCGGTGCGCAGTCGGTTTTATTCCGGACCCACGCTGGGAGAGGAAACAACGCCCATCACGCCTCGTTTATAATTTCTACTGTGAACGTGATAAGGACCAGGATATTCTCAAACCAAATTAGTCCACAGCTGTAGCATTTCAGATACAGCGAGAATCCCCGATTCAAGTGCACAGTATCATCCATAAAGCCCAACTAAGTGGGGGTCAGATAAGAGTTCTCAGGCGCGGGTTACGGTGTCGGTGCAAGACCGGAGCTGTGTTAATTCCACGAGCTTGATCTCCACTGCCAAAGCGTGCTTGTCAATACCCCGCTCCCCGGGGGCATGTCAGGGGCCTGCGCGGAAACTCGCCTAAGTACAAAACACTGCAGCAGGGTCTGTGATCCTTTTCCTAACACTCAGATTAGACTGCGGGGTTTTTTCTCTGGGCTCTTTGCACCAGGAACATGTTTTCCATACGCCCACAGTAACGAGAAGGGGAGAGATTGCATGGGAGAAATGGAAATGCTGCTATCAAAGTCCCTTGAAACCCAGATAAAATTCTGCCCCATGAAATCACTATCAGACTTTTATCTGAGGTTGAAATACTATTTCCCTACCATGATTACAATATAGAATAAAGCTTGAAAAAAGTTAAACTGCATTTAGAAACAAATGTAGTACAGATGCCATGATAAGTAATGATTCCCCAAAACTTATAAACAAATTGTAATTTTAGTAACTCTACGCTGAAAATAATGCTGTGAGGTTTCCAAGCTTCTCTGGTCACTATTCTTTTTTTATTTTAAACATTGTTTTTTTTCTTTAAAAAAAGATTTTATTTATTTATTTATTTATTTATTTATAGAAAGAGGGGAAGGGAGGGAGAAAGAGAGGGAGAGAAACATCACTGTGTGGTTGCATCTTGTGCGCCCCCTCCTGGAGACCTGGCCCACGACCCAGGCATGTGCCCTGACTGGGAATCAAACCGGCGACCCCTTGGTTTGCAGGCCGACGCTGAATCCACTGAGCCACATCAGCCAGGGCACTGGTCACTATTCTTTACACTTAAGAAAATGTGACAGGAATGAAGCTTAGAGTAAAGAAAACCTACACCCTCTATTGTGATTAAGAACAAAACAATAAAAAGAGCATTTTTTTCTACATTAATACATTTCTCTTTGCCATCTATTGTCTGGCTTAATAGACAAGGATTAGAAATCTTCATTTCACTTTTTATTGGGCCCAACAAGGCATTCAGTGAGACTGAGTGTGATAATGATTACAACAAAAATAAAGTCAAACGTTAAACACCTATCTCGGGAGACTGAAGAATTACTCCCTTCATGTGGTGACCACGTTTTCACATATGCCAAGTCCTTACGAAAGCACTAGAAATGGCCTCGACAGTACCTACTGCAGGTTTTGGTCTAAATTAATGGCTGATGATGGCATCAGATCGGTGCTGCACCAGCGAGACCGGGCAGAAACTGTCAGGAGAACTAGGGCACGGTCCGGCTCTTCCGGGCTCGCCCCAGGCAGCCGTGACCGGTGTTCTGACTTCAGATACAGTGTGGCAACTTCCTCCTCTCGGTCCGCCGATTTCTGAGTGGAGCGCTCCACTGATTCGTTGAAACAACGCCAGTGTTGACATATTTGCTTTGCTAAGTTAACAAAAACGTATCAGATGCATTTTCTACTTGCACTTTTCTGTAGTGATAACTTTTCCTGTCGTTATCGCTAGCAGAGGCATCCTGGAGGTCGGCTGGCCCTCACAACTATTACCATGCTTCACTGGTAAGAAACTGGGCTCAGATGGAGCAAGTGACCACTGCCCCCCGCCGCCCCTGCCCCAAGCTAAGAAGTGTTTCCGCCAGACCCTAAAGCTGGGCCAGTCCTGACCACCACACCAGGCATTTCTCGATCCAGGCAAAGTTTGAATGAGCACTGCTGAGACTTCGGGACCTAGGAGTGTTTGCATTCTCCGAGAAACGTTAGTCTCTGGCATGTGTCATTTCCCAGGCAGCGCACAGACCCAGGTTGCTGGTTTGATCCCCGGTCGGGGCACATTGGTGGGCGACTGATCCGTAGGAAATGGTCTCAAAATAAAAGTTCTTAGTTGTGCAGCCATAATGGGTCCTCACATCCCAGGCCCGCCCTGAGGGAGCCCCGCCCATAGTCCTTCTGCATGGAGGGTCACAGGCCTTGGACACGTCGGGTGGTCTTCTTCCCTGGACCAGCTCAGGGTGCACGCTCAGGCTCCGGGTCAGAGACCAGGGCACCCCCACTGTGCGGGGCCTCCCGCCGCCACTTCTACTGTGCAAGTTCCCTGTCAACCACCGTTGACCTACCAATGGGAGAGAAGTATCTCTTTCTCCATCTTGCTGCTTAGCCAATCCTAGAGGTTTTCCTGCTCTGCTTCCTCCCGCCCCCTTAATCTAGAGCTCAGGGACTTCTTGCACCCTCCCTGCGCCCTCCTGCTTTGACCCTTAATGCACCGGAGAAGCTGCACCACTGCCCTCGGCAGGCGCGTTTTCCAAATCCCCTGAGATCTTGCTTCTGGCCCAGTCTTCCAAAATTTGGCTCGTAAACTCTTATAAAACTTTTCCGTGTGTTGGACCTTCTTTTGTTGACAATATACAGATTCCAACTTATTACCCACTCGCCACTGCTTTGTCCTTCACCGCCCCCCACAGTAGGGGTTGTCAGTGCGCCCACTCGCCGTGCCCTGAGTCACAGCGAGTTCCGAGGGCAGGGCTCCCACACTCGCCAGGGACCTCAGGCACACTTCCTTGCGGGGCGCCACCCCCGTCCTCCCTCTGAGGTTGACTTGTATCACTAACTTGACCTTCGTGTGCGCTTCTAGCACAATATCCCTTTTCAAGAGCAAACCAGTACCTTGAAATAGCCGTGGCCTCTCTTTGAGGAGGTTCTGCGTTCTGCAGTGCGAATACAGGGCGACAGGTTTTGTCAAGGGCAAACAAGCGCATTTTTGTCTTTAAAAACCCAAGTTCTGACCACCTATCAGAGGTCTCCATTTGATTTGACACTCAACTGAGCCCAGGATGACCCAACTCCCAGTCAACTCTGTTGTCCCTCTATTTTTTCTTCAGGTCCACTCATTTTAAAATCGCTTCCTGGCTAAACTAGTGAAAACAAGCCAAACGTGTCAGGGAGCCTGGGCAGAGTGGCTTATTTTTGAGAGGGCTACTTTTAGGTAGGAGTGTGTTCTTGGCTTCTCAGTGGGATCTTTATTTACACAACAATCAATCAGCAACGGTATGTCTTTCATCCGAGTAAATGATCGACAGCCCTTTCTAAATACGTGCAGGAGCTCATTTATCTGAATTCTCCTGACAAATAGTAACTGAAACAGATAACCTTAATAAGCCTCTAATGAGATCATCAGAACTAGTTCTGTCTGTACTTATAGCCCAGATTTAAGATTTCATTAGTGATTAACTACTGGAAAACTTTCGGTCAATCCCTTGAGCTATTTTTAAATCTTCACGTACTATAATTACCTATATTCCATCATAAAGTGTTCCGTGGTGCTGAACACGATGGAACTTTGAATGAGAACAAGGATGCTACCCATCTTGGCTGTTCAAAAGCTTCGTCTTTAAAAGATTAATGGCACAGTGATATTTATCCATTTCAAGACTGTTTTGGACTGAGGAAGGTACTTCACCACAAGGTCTGTCGGACCAGCCCGTGCGAATGATCTCTCTGGAATATGTAACAAGCATCACTCAAGCTTTCCGGTCACGAGGGGTCTCTGAGGTCAGAGAAGAGGCATGTGGTCTATCGCGGGTCTTTATTTTCGGTTGTGTTCAAAGAAACCAAGTGTCCTTTTCGCTATCAGTTTTAGAGCAGACTGGCCATCACTGTAAAACTATATTTGAGCTGAAATTTCAACCCGGAAGTTACTCAGACTGGGAAATAAGGGCACTGTACATGTGTTACCACAAACCAAAGACACAGACGTGTGGAATATTTCCTTTTGTTAAATACCAAGTAGGTATTTCAAAAAGAATCTTGTAGATGGCTGTATTTTAAATTCATGATGCACATTTTTTCAGAATTAAATTCAGTCTTAAGGCAAATTAGCTAACAGTCTCCTGTCGAGAGATGTATTTTAGAAATGAAATTTCTAAATGTATCTAAATGTATTTCTCAATGTATCAACTCAAAGGTCTAAGCTTTGGGCCCCCGTGCTGCCTACCATGGTTTTCACAAATACTATTTTCTGATTGTGGTACAAAACCACCATTCCTCATGTCAGGTCCCGATTCTGAAGATTCAGTCGCCCCACAACGTTACTGAGCGCCTGCTAGATGCCAGCCACCGCTCGGCAACTGGTGGGTCGGGGGGAACAGCGAGATGTACTTGCTCCCGGCAAGCTTACGCTTTACGGGTAGTCGCAGGCCCTACACATAAGAAGGAAGGAAGTGACCTGTGGTGTGTGGCTGGAGCAATGCTTGCAGGGAAGCTCACAGCCTTCTATGTTTTAATTTTTAGAAAGCTCTAAAGTCAATTGCATGTCCGCTTTCTGTCCAAAACATCTGGAAAAACAGGAGCAAATTAAATCCAAAACAAATAAAAGAGAAAACAACAGAAGTAAAAAATGGAAAAAAAGAAAATGAACACTCACTAGAGAAAAATCCAGAAAGCCAAAAGTTGGTTCTTTGAGAAGATCAATAAAATTAATGACTTCTAACTAGACTGATCAAGAAACAGAGAGAATACACCAATTACCAACAGCTAGAATGAAACACAGCAATAACTGTAGATCCTAAGGCATTAGAGAGAGAGAGAGTGGCAGATAAAATATATAGTGTATGTACTTTAAAAAACTGCATTACTTTAAATAATAGTTATCCTTAAGCTTACCAAGGCTGTTTAAAACTGTTTTAATTATCTAGGTCCAGAATGAAACCCATATAATCCCCACCCACCTACTTGTGTTATTTCTCATAAATTGTTTTTTGTTAAAATAATCTGGGATTTAGATCTGTTATCTCCTTTTAAAATTTTAATATTTGTGGCTTCTCTTTCACAACTTTTGATACAGGCATTCAGGTCTTAAAAATTTCCACTAATTATTTAGGCCTACGTGTAGGTTTAAGTGTTTAAAGACTTAACACCTGGCGCCACGCCCTTCCATACTTGAACGTGCTGCTTTCATTCCGCGGCTCCGCCCTTGGGCCTCCCCGGAGTGGCCCAGAGGGCTCGTTAAGACGGGCTCTGGACTTGGTGCCCACGGCCTCCGATTCAGTGCGTCCGGGGATGACCCTGAAAAATTCGTGCTCCTAATAAGTTCCCAGGCGATGCCTGCAGCCGGTCCAGGGGCCCTCCTTTGAAAACAACGGTGGTAATTGGTCGCTCGGTTATGTACCACATCCATCTTCGAAAATGCTTGTGCAGAAGGATGTGCTGCTGTTTCGAGCCTTTGCACACTGAACGTGTTCCCCCTGCAGGGACGCCCGGATGTCAATGTGGACGGCGGTTTTCCTGGCTCCTCGCCTTGCGCCGAACTCTGTCTCCTGCCGGCGGCATTCGGCGTCTGCCACTTGCTTGCTCTCATCTGTGCGCTTCTATAATTCAGTGTTTTGTAGAACGTTCTAGGTTAACATCTCTTCACTGATTTTTTTCCATGGTGATCAGTGAATTCTTTCTAGTTTTTTTTAATTCAAGAAAATTAATATTTTTATTTTAAATGTGCTTTTTACTGTAAATTATCACATGGAAAGTACCTATTACAGGAGCTAAACAGAGAGCGCGCGTAGTCCAGGGGCCCATATGAGTGCGCAGGACCCCTGGTGTCGCAGCCTCTCCGCCCGCAGGGCTCCCTTCCCGTGAGCACCTGCTGGTGCCCCCCGTGAGTCCATCTGTCTCCGTCACGGTCCTGCCGTTTCTGCCCCGTCTCTCCACACGTTTGGGGAGATCCCCAAGCCTCTCCTCCCAACACTGGCTGACGTGTCCATGGCTTCGGTTTCGCTGTCCCACCAGCAAAATGGACTTCCTTCCAGGGACTGTGCTGTTGCTTCTTCCCGTTTCCTGTTCTCGCCCGTTTCCCCACCCCTTCTGCACCTTCCCATCTCCGTGCCACGTGAACCGCCCCTGCTTTTTCTGTCTGCTGGGCCAGCAGGTCCCCGGGTCGGGTCAGGTCCATGCAGCGCTGACATTCACAGTTCAAAGCCAAAACGCTGCGCCTGGCCGACCCCGGGGCTCTGCGAGACCCAGGTGCGAAAGCCACACCAGCCAGGGCAGGGGTCTCTAAGTTTTCTGTGTAACCGGGCCTTTGGTTGGAATGGGGCTCCGGCTCCCCAGCACTGGGAGCCACGGGCACCTGGCTGGTTCTCTAGACCGTGGCATCCCAGGCGGAGCAACGCTGGGCGTCAGGCCTGATGCTTTGGGACAGAAGCCAGCGGAGAGCGGGTGAGGGCGGTGAGGACTCTCACCCCAGTCCCGCCCTCCTCCCCTCCTCTCCCTTTCCCTGTGTGTGCCCCCCATCCTCCAGAGGGAGGGAGGGAGGGAGCCGAGTGACCGAGAGCCTGTATTACTGCCTCCCGGGTGGGGACTCTCCACGTGTCATCAACAGCCCACGGTGCCTTCCCGCTCACTGCTGGGGTGGCCCCAGAGGTGTGGGGGTCTGGCCATGAGAAAATATTTAACGTAAAACTGGAGTCTGGACACACTGGGAATGCCGTCCTCAGCCAGGCTCCTTTAATGAACCCCGTGCACTGCACCGCTGTCCTGTCTGAGACGGTGACTCAGGGACGGCATGCGCGGTCCAAATTCAAGGGTCCCTGGCGTGGCCCTGCGCGGAGGCCCCGCTGCAGCAGGTGTGCGCGAGCCGTGGACATTTAAACTCAAGCTCGAGCAGCGACATGATGCTCTCTCGTTTTACTTTCATAACAGAATATTTTTATTAATTTCAAGCTTGAAACATTCTTTATGGAAAAAACAGACACACGCAGACGAAAGAAGTTTAATAATTCATCAGCACCGCTGCAGAGGTAAGTTTCCTGGACACACTCGTCAGAGCCCTCTGGTTCACAGAGTCTGCGAGTATTTCCCTGGGCGCTGGGGCGGGCGCCTGTTGGTTTTCCTCATTCTGAACACACGAAAATATACCTGATATCCTCACACCCGTGAATCAGCTGGCTCTAAATGCTACCTGATCTTCCCGTCTACCTGCTTGCTGGGCCCCGGCTGCTCTGCCACACCTCGGGGAAGGGTGCGCAGCCTGCTCTGTGCGCGCAGCCTCGGCCCTACGTCAGCCCGTGGGCGGGCGGGGAGAGCCCCAGATGCAAGATCGAGCATCTCACACACCCCTCTTCTGCCGAAATGTCAGGCCAAGGCGAGGCTGTACCTCAAACTCAGCGCTTGGCATTTTCCTCCTGGCGGCTCTGTTGCCTCGAAGCAAACACGGACAGCGAGGATTTGTACAGGGCAGGAAGCGGGTGGGCTCCCTGTCAAAAATCTGTGGTTAGGGCGCAGACCAGTGACGGCCCGACAGGGACAGGCTGGGCTGCGGGGAAGGCGAGGTACTGCGGGGGTGGCGTGGGGGGTGTCTTTGTCGGCCCTCCCAGGAACAGAGTCAAACGAGCAGGACTTAAAGGAGGACGGTTCCACAGTGGAGCCTCCCTCAAAGGACCCGGTCATTCAGGATGGAAAGTGTAGGGCAGCGTCTTTATTTGACACGCCTGCTTGTGACTGCGCTGTGAATACAGTACAGTACAGAGCAAGGTCGTCGATAATTTGATCAGCTAAACTCATGATAGCCCAAGAATGTTGTTCCACATGGGGAAACGGGCTCCATGCTTTTTTGCATTGTTTTGGGGCACCCACGCGAAAGGGGTGAGTGAGGAGAAGGCAGAAGGTTCTCCTTTTAATGTTCTTTTTGGCGAGGTTTATCGTTGCTTTTTATTCATTTGCATGTTATCTCTAGGAGGTTGTTTTAGACATTTCAGTATCAAAATGCCACCTTTTATTGATAAAGATTGTTATAATAGCTGAAATTTTGTGATAGTAGGTGTGTTTTTCTAAAACGATTTTATGCATGAATAATTATATGATTGACATATAAAAAGCCAGCCCATGAAGAGCTACTTTCTATCAAAAAAAATCCAATACCACATTTTATGATATAATTGTAATGTATGGTGTAAGAACTTAAAGAAATCCTGCCAAAATCTTCAGTTGCTTGGATGCATGAGAAGTTATTCAAAGTAAAATGTCACTGCAACCTGTGGGCTCTCAACCTGCTTTGTCATTGTTCCCACTTTACACAGAAAGTCACTGATAAATGCATCCTGACAAGTTTACGTTTCTGATCGGAGCGGGCCACACGGGGCCTGTGTGTTCACGTAGCGCCCTGTGCTGAGTGCGCCCTAGGTCTCGGCACTGGCGCCACAGTCCAGCCTGAGCCCCTGGTTTAAAGTAAAGGATGATGGACGGAGATGTGACTTGGGGTGGTGGGCACACGGCACAGCGTACAGGTGATGCACGCTGCACCTGAGACCTGTATCATTTTGTTAACCAGAGTCACCCCCATCGATTCAATAAAAAGAGGGAGCACCCGCCCCAGAAGCGGCCGTGTGGAGTTGATGCTGAAGATCCGTTTTTACCCCACTGTATTGGTCCCCCGAGGTTCCTGCACTACAGACCCTCCCCACGCATCCCAGCCCTGCCCTGCCCTGCCCTGCCCGCCTTTCTAACTCGCCCCTCCCTCCATGGGCACGCTGCAGGCTGACCCCACGTGGCATCGCCTCCAGGAAGCTCGGAACCAAAACAGCTCTGTCCACGTTCAGTGGGTAAGAGCCCACACAGCTGACTTCAAATCATTCATTATTTATTCGTAAAATGTAAGAGCATTTTTTTAAATGCCTTTACCATGTGTTGAGATACACACAATCATTTCTTAAGCCTTCTGGACTACCCTGTATGTGAGTAGTACATTTGGGTTCCTGAAGTAGACATCAAATCGTGAAAGTCATCATTAACGAATCATTTGGAAATCAGTACTGAAGCTGGTAAGTATCAATGCTGAATAAAATATGTTCTATTGTTGTTTTAACTAAGTTGATACAGAACCAATAATTTCAAACGAGGACCCAAAACCTGAAATTGAGAACAAGTACGTCCTCCTTTTGGTAAAATAAAAGAACTTGGCAAATAAAATAATTTAAAGTGAGTTGAATTTTCAAGCTTGTAGGAAGTCAATTATATTGAGCCTAAAATTTCTTTCACCAGAAAAGCTTCTGCCACGCAGAGAAGTTTCAGAACTCTCCGCCATGTGGAGTGTGCGCGTTCCTCTGACTCATCTCAGCGGGCACAGCACGCCCCAGGTCCCTCCATGCTGTCGCGGAGGGCGAGGCCGTCTTCATTTTCACAGCCCAGGAGTAGAGTTCCATCGTGTGAATGTGCCACAGTCCTTGATCCACTCATCTGAAACGGCTGTTCGGGGCCGTTCCCAAACCTCGGCTATTGGAAACAATGCTGCTACGAACACAGGGGTGCATCTATTCTTTTCAATTAGTGTTTGGGATTTCTCTGGATAAATTCCCAGAAGTGTCATCACTGGGTCAAATGGCAATTCCACTTTTAATTTTTTTTAAGGAAACTCCATACTGCTTTCCACAGTGGCTGCCCCAGTCTGCATTCCCACCCACAGAGCACGAGGGTTCCCTTTTCTCCACATTCTCGAGAGTACTTGTTGTTTGTGGATTTATTGATGATGGCCAGTCTGACAGGTGCGGGATGACACCTCACAGTGGTTTTAATTTGCATCTCTCTGACGATTAGTGACGTTGAGCATTTTTTCATATGTCTATTGGCCATCAGTATGTCCTCTTTGGAGAACTGCCTTGTCAGGTCCTTTGCCTATTTTTTAATTGAGTTGTTTATTTGGTGTTCAGTTGTAGGAGTTCTTTATAAATTTTGGAAGTCGACCCCTTACTGGCTGCACCACTGGTGAGCACGTTCTCCATTCAGTGGGTCGATGGTGCCCTTTGCTGTGCACAAACTGGTTTGAAGTGGTCCCACGTGTGTGTGTTTCATTTGTTTCCCCTGCTGGAGGAGATATATTAGAAAAAAAAATGTTCCTCCAGGGAACATCTGAGATTTTACTGCCTATGTTTTCTTCCAGGAGTTTTACAGAGAATATTGTCTCCTTAGAGTCAGTATCAGGGGTGTCTGGCTCTCTGGCGTCTCCGGGCCACAGTGGAACTGGAAGAGTTGTCTTGGGCCACACAGTAAACACACTGTGACACACAATCACACAAAAAACCTCATAATGCTTTGAGTGCATTTATGATTTGGTGTTGGGCCGCATCCAGTGGCCTGCGGGCTGCAGGGTGGACGCCCTGAGAGGTGGGAGTAACCTGCTCCTGTTCTCAAGTATATCATCATCGCCTTCTTAAACCGCTGTTTCAGATCCCATTACCTTCAAGTTAAAGCCAGCGTCGCTTCAAAGGAGAAGGACTATTAACTTTGTCCACATGCAGAAAGGCTGTTTTCCAAACAGATGGCCTAACTGCGCAGGCCCCTTGGAGTAGAACCTGCCGGAAATGAGGCGCAAGCCCTAACGGTCGTCAGGGACGCTTTGCTGTTGACAGGGGAGGCGGTGCCCGGGCCTGGCTGCGCTGCCCCCTGTGGATGTGTATCCACGAGCCTGCGCTTCTTAGAAACCGAGCGTTAGGGAAACGTCCTCAGGCCCCACCTTCGCTCCCTGCGCATGCGCGCTCAAGGGCGGCGGCTTTCCCTGACGCTGCGCTTCTGGGCCTGCGTTACACTGAGTGACGGCACGAGAGAATATTCGGGAACCGCAGCTTAAGTGACAAAATGTGACCGGCGTTACTGACAGAATTCTACGGCGATGGCTCTTCCGTTAATTCCTAATGCCCAGCAGCCCCCGTGACCCCCTCTGCTCTCCCGCAGCTGCTGGGCAGGTGCGGAGCTGGGACCGGCCGCCAGGAGGCGCCGCGCGGGGCGCCCACTCTGACCCCCACCCCTCCTCATGCTGGCGCAGCCCCTGGGATTCCGCCCCACAAGGACTTGGAGGCCCTGTCTGGCGGCTCCTGCTCCCTGCCTGCCTCCGCCTGACGTCGTGGGAAGGGGGCTGGCGTTCAGTTAGAAGCAGAACAATCTATTTTTTTTCCTTTTTAAAGTCCTGGCTCACAGACCCCCTCGTGCTCGAACACGCGATGCAGAGGCATGGAGAGCTTTGTCTGTGCACCCCCAGCCCCGCCCTGCGTCCGTGGGACCAGCAGTGCTATCCTGAGCAGCGGGGTGCTGCTCTGCCTTGTCTATCCACCACCCTCTCTGTCACCAGGGAGACTGACCCTCACACCCCACAGCCAAGAACCTCCCCGCACTGTGCCTGCAAGGCCAAGCTCACTGTCAAGCCCCAGAGGGCACAGAGCGAGGTACTGCCTGGGGGCCTGGGGGTGACAACGTCTCTCTCTGGTTTCCAGGCGAGTGTTCGGTGACGGGGGACAGTGTGCAGGGCTGTGAGGGCAGCGAGGGTCTCGTCAGCTGACGCTACAGACGCCGCCTTTCAGTGGCCGGCTAGGGCGGCTGTGAAAGCGAGGGTGTGTTTCTGAAGACAGGTTTCACAATTCCAGGAAATGTGGAGATGAGTCCAGACCGTGAGACGGTCCGAGTGCTTCCGTTTTCCTCCTGGAAGGCCCCGGTGTGAGCCTTTGCTCCTCAGTGACCAGACCCTCGGGGCAGGGAGAGACCGGAGGGACAGACGCACGGACCGCAGCCCGAGTGACGGCCGGGAAGCCCCAGCGTGGGACCCCTCGCCTTGTGCTGCCAGCGCCCGAGCCTCACACAGAGCCGGACCCATCTGTCCCGGCCACGAGGGACGTGGACCAGCAACAGAACCACTTGGGACCACAAAAGCCATGACACCCTCGCTTTGACATGCCCTCCTGGTCTTCCGTGACCCCCACCAAAGCAAGGCGCAAAGACAGGGCCACACCTACCAGACACGCCGCCATAGGTCGTCCGCTTCCCGGCGCCCACTGCCGGCCAGGGCGTGCCGTCGGCTGTGAGTCCCATCAGGCCGGAGACCGTGTTGGTGGCCGTGACGCCATCCGCTCCACCTACAGAATGCACACAGACGCTGACCTGCAGTCGTCAGAGGGACACTGGGGAAGCCCATTCGGACCCACGCGGCCCAGGAAAACACGCACTGCACCTCCTCGCGAGAGCATCCGCTCCCACCACTGTCTGCGCTGGTTGGGAGACGGTGGAGGGATTAGTGGAAGAACTAATGGACCCGGGCAGGAAGGACCCACGCCCAAGGACAACAGTGTGGGGACTGACTGTGGGAGTGGGGGCTGGGCTGGGCGGAAAAGCGGGACAACTGTAATAGCATAAACGATAGAAGAGTTCAACAAACAAGTCTTCACTGATTTCACTCCTTCAATTATGCTTAAAAGGCTAGACATAAATTTTAAATTGCCACCACCTCGTTTCTCCAATTATTGTACAGATGTGTGGATGCCAAATGTTTTGTGTTCAGTGATACTTTCCAGGCAATTAACAATATTTTTGCACATCAGGATGCAGAAATCCATACACTGGATACTCACAGTGTATGTGATTTGTAAAATCCTGCATTGACCGTATGATTCATGGGTACGGCGGACACTTACCGAACATATGTTTAAGGCAGTGTACTAGGCCTGAAAAAACACAATGGGAACTCACAGGCAATCCCACATTGTGGAGGCTGGTATCCTATATATTTCTTTACTTTTTAAGGGTTCAAAGGCTGTTGCTGGATTGTTACGTCATGAGGCTCTTTGTTTCAGAGTCATTTGCTGTGACGGGTTTTGATTCGTAATTCTATGTGTGTGACATTCACGCTCTTTTGTTCCCCAAGCCAAAGTCTGGGGTCTATTTGTGAGCTTGAGTGGTCGCCACGAGCGTCTGTGAGCAAAGACAGACTTTAGGGCTCTGCAGTTCAGGTTGGTACTTACGTAACTGGGCAACAGACGCAGGTCTGGAATGCTTACCTTCTTTGGCGGCTCTTGCGATGCTGACGATATCGGTGACATTCGGGGTCAATTTGGCAAAAAAAGGAATGCGAACAGCTTGCCTAACCCAGCGACAGATGTTCCGCACCAGCTCTGGATCCTGGCCAAGCAGACAGGAGATTCAGAATGCAGTTGAAGGACCGCGATCAAAGCCTATGACCAGACCAGCTGCTGACTAACCCTCAAACCCGGCTGAAACACAATTCGATTACCTGGGAGTTTTCAAAACAATTTCTGACCAACGTTGTTGTGAAAATTCGTGACTGTTCTGTAAGTTGCAAAGTTTTCCCTGACATGCATACTTGGGAATATTCCAAAACAAGCAGCAACGCGGTCAGGCTAATAACAGGATAAAATGAATGTGTATCCTCTGGAGAATTAAAGGAGAGACTGCAACTCTTCATACTTTCCTGGTGTCCTCACACTTCGGGTATCAATATTCAAGATCTCAAAGAAATGCGTAGTGCTCCTGCACCCTGACCTTCCCATTCTTAGTGACAGCTTCCCGTGGAGTTGCCTGCCTAACCAGCTGGTTTTTAGAATCTTATTAAAAAGAGCAGAATTTAGACAATTCCTAATTCTCTCCCAAGTCTTTAAGATACAAAACAACCGCGCTCTTGGCTCTCGACAAATTAGCACTTTAACAACTGCCCACACCAACCAAAGGAAACAAACAAGCAATGCTAGCCTGTGTTCCCACCTCTGGGCACAAAACATGGCAGCACTCTCCCGGTGTCCACGGAGGAAAGGAGGGCTGAAAACTTGGCACGTTTCAACCGACTACCTCACAGGGCCGCACTGAGCCATCAGAGCACAGCCACGTCTGGGGTTAAGGAAAACCCAAGCATACTTCGTGACAGAGAAGGTCTAAACGCATGAAATCCAAGACCTGTTTACAAATCTGGGATCCTTTTAAAGAAAAAATGGTGGATAATCACCCAAAAAAGAACAGCTTAACAGCCTCACGTGTCTCACCTGCAAAGAGCCTGCCTTGTCACCAGGGGGTGACTGTCTCGTCCCACAGCTGTTATTAATGCCCACGCTGACCACGACGGGGAGTCACACCCACGACCACGGTGCGTGTGCACACACGTGTTCGCCTCTAAGACCTGCTAACCCGTTTGTCACTCATGGCACCACCAAAGAACGTGCCGTGGCAACAGAACGCGATTTTCTGCGTAACAGGGCGAGAAGGGAAGCGCCGGAGCCCTTCAAGAAGAGGGTGAGGGTCCCGGAGGCTGATGGTGGTCCTGGGGGGCTCCCCGGGGCGAGAGTGCCAGAGCAGCCTGGACAAACGGGGAGGAAAGCGAGGAGACACACACTGGGCTTCCGTGACCCCTGTGATGAGGGGCGGCCCCGTGTCTGTCGGCAGCCAAGCCCGTCTGGGACCCATTCCGGGGACGGCCAAGCCACCACGGCTGCAGGGAGAACTGGACCGTGCAGGGTGGAGCGGGCTGCCCGCTCCGCTGGTTCCCGCCGTCCAAGCCCGTTGGCTTTAAAGCTTCATTTTCCTTCCCGGCCTCGAGGGAAGGTTTTTAATTCTAGGGACTCGTCTGTCTCCAGTCGTCTGTGACGGGGGCTCTGTGACCCACGCCCCCTGCCGCGTCGCGGCCTGAGACGCGGCCCCGCCGGAGGGGAGCACTTCTCCCAATTACCGGGGGCCTCACATCTCCCGAGGGAAAACGCAGCAGAGAATGAGCCTGGGAATGTCTTGATAAGCTAAATTGCAAGGGAAATTTTTGACTTTAAGAAACATTTCTCTTCAATTTACCTGGTAATTTTCACTCTGTACAATTCTCTCGAAATGGCTTTCTTACAAGGTGGCATTTCCATGACTGCACTGAAGAATTTCACCAGTTATAAAACGTTTCCACCAAGGAGTTGTGAGGCCTTAATTCGCGTGGCCGGGCAGGAAGTGGCTGGCATTTTATGATGTCCTCGCTTCTGCTGGGGAGGCCTGGGGTCCAAAAGGTCCATCTGAGCACCTATTTCGACTTCTTAACTTTCTTCCCCGTTATTGCGTCCTAAACCATCATCTTCCTTAGCAAAGCTGCTCCCCACAGTGAAATGCAGCCACTGCTCGTCACCTGGAGCTGTGAGAGGCTTCGCCTTCCTCTGCACTGGTAAGACCACACGGGGCGCCCGAGCAGCAGGCAGAGCGAGGCGTCTGTCCTTCCGTGTCGATAAACCAGGACAGAAGCGGGTTCATGGCTGCAGGGGCGACGCCCTCCAGGTAGCATCATTAGTCAGGGCAAAGACTGTGTCCGAGTGGGAGGTTTTAAATGAACTTACGGGGTAGCATGGGTCCCCTGCCTAGGTTTCTGGACACGAGTTCTCACAACACACCCTGGCCAATGTGGCTCAGTGGGCTGGGCAGCATTCTGCAAACCGGAAGGTCGTGGGTTCGAATTCTGATCAGGGCACACGCCTACCTTGCCCGTTTGGTCCCCAGTCGCAGGGCATGCGAGAGACAACTGATCGAAGTTTCTCTCCCTCTCTTTCTCCCTCCATCCCCCCTCTCTGGAATCAATACCATACAAATTAATTAATTAATTAAATTCTAACAATGATGGAACTGACTTGGAAAGCCGTCTCCCAGTGGCCCACGAGGGTGAGCCCGCCCTTACCGACCCACCCCGCGATTCCGCTCTCGGTTACATCTCTGGGAGACGTGGAAACGTGGTCTGCACGTGGCTGTCCACGGCAAGCTTCCCCAACAGCCCACACTGGAAACGACCCACGTGCTCACTCGCAGGCGGAGGAAACCCAGTCCGCAGCGCAGCCTCCCACTAGGGTGCTATCAACAGTAAAAAGGGACACACTGCTGAACCGTACAGCGTGGGATCATTTTGTACGTATCTGTCCAGAGAGTACCCAGCTGCGGACTATGAAACACAGAGACGTTTACTGAAGAAGAGGCAAGCTACCAGAAACACGGCACACGGGACAAGGACGCCGCAGTCCCCTTCAACGTGGGCACCTTGGGACCTCACACGGTTCTCCAGCGTCTCCTCCACTGTTCACAACACTCTGCAAAGTCCTCTGTTGGAGTCGCCATCAGCTGCCCCATCGTCTTTTCCTGAATCTCATCAACAGTTTGAAATTCCCGGGAAGCCGGGGACCAAGAGCAGCCCTTCCCTTCCTGCTGGCCCTTTAAGGGCGGCGGTCCGTCACTCTGAGAATCAGAAGCTCTGTGGTCCTGAGGCCTCTGCTCTGGCCTCCCAGCCGCTCCTCCCCGCGGCTGCTTCCTCTCACTCTCTGGCTCATGTTCCCCTGTTTCCACGTTGCCTCTCTGGTTCCCCAGTTCAATTCCAATGTCCCTGCCTTCTCCCTGAGAGTCTGTTTGTGTCAAAACACGCCCGCACAGGACAAGATGCAAAACAAACAGCAGAATCTGTATCTGCCCTCCTTCCGACCTATTCCACACTCTTCCTGCTCATTTTGTAGGAGATCCTCCCCCCGAAAGAAGTCCGGGGGGGCATACAAACCATCACCGGGGTGCGCCCACGGCAGGAGAGCTGCTTTCTCTACCCTTGGGCACCGAGACACAACCACATGCCGAGGCCTGGCCGCCCGAAGCCCATCCTGGCCAGGAGGCCAAACATCCTGACCTCAGGGTCAGACAGGAGGTTCAGGTGAGCTCCCGGCAGGTGTGGTGCAGGTCTCCTGACACCATCCGCGGTGGCCGCGGTGGCCACGTCAGTGCTGGGGAAGCCGCATGCCAGAGACCATGCCCACTGCCAGCCCCTAGGCCCCTTCGGGGTCTGCACCGGCGCTAAGCCTGCCCCTGCCTTCTCGACTCTCTAAGGTTTTATGCATACTTCTCTTTTTCGGCTTTGTAGAACTCAAGCAAATCATGAGTAAATAGATATTATTCATTATATAACTGCATCGGTCATATGACAAAAGTATTTGAAAAATATCAGTAGCATTCTACATGTTCAAAGACACTAGTGAGGAAAGGTGAGAAGCACATACCTGTAAGTGGGGACAATGGGCAGCCTGCATGAAAGAAAGGCTTCCTTTGACCAAGTGCCCGCACCGAATCTCTTGCTAACCGTCTAAGTACTGTATACTCACTTTATACAGCTGAATTTCCTGAGTTTGCTGAGTTTTACTGATTACATCACAATCATTATAGAAGAGTTATCATTTGTGAATTTTTACGTTAATCGTACTGTATCAGTTCTTCATGCCAAAGGGCCTTTTGGTTTATTCTTTGTTTTATTCAACATTTAACTAAAGCTAATGGTTTAAAGTGTGATAACCTAGAAAAAATGTTTCCCTGGGTGAGAGAGAAGACCTCAATTTCCTCTCCTACATTAGGGGAGGTTTGCCAGCAGGAACTTAATAGACCAAAACAGCGACTGAATATTAGAGAAAACGGGGAAAGAGGAGGAATGGCTGTGAATCCAGACCTCGCTGAGACTCCATGAACAGGAAAGAGCAGTAACAAACAATGCACTTTAGGGTGTGGAGTCTGAACCCTGCACGAGGTCATTTTTGTGGTTATGCCCTTAAATCTGAATTATCCACAGTGGAGAGGTAAGAGCCATTTATATTAGAAGCACATTCAATGTCAAGTGTATTTGTCTTTGGGACAGAACCAGAGTTACACATGTACAGTCTTAACATCCTTAATGTCCAGGGTTTAATCCTGGATCAGAGCAGGGCTTGGTAAGTGCCGTGCTGGCAACCCACAGGTGAGCGTAAGAGACTTCAGGGTCACCAGGTGTGAGCGGCGCACTAGATAAGTTACATAAGTATCTTCTGTACTGGATACTTATACACGAGATAGAGGAAGACTAGATGAGTATCTTCTGTACTGGATACTTATACACGAGATAGAGAAAGACTAGATGAGTATCTTCTGTACTGGATACTTATACACCAGATAGAGGAAGACTAGATGAGTATCTTCTGTACTGGATACTTATACACCAGATAGAGGAAGACTAGATGAGTGTCTTCCTCTGTACTCACCACACAAGTATACATAAAAAAGGACAACTATCAGATTATACTGCATTTGTGAGTTTTGATCAATACAGTATTAAAATAAAAATATACATACATTGCTATTTCTATGATAAATATGTCCCCAAATTCAACAATACCCAAAAATATACAATGTGTTTCAAGAAAACGTAACAATGTATTTAGACTTTTTGAAAATTTCAAATCCAAACCTTAGTGCAATTTTTATTATTAGGTGCAACTATAAAATCTTAATATACAAAGAACATTTTTTTCAGAGCCCTCACTTCCTAATTAGGCCATGGACAACTGTTTGAACATTATGTATCCTGTACTTCATCTTGATGCACTATAAAATAAAGCCATAAAAATAAACACTGATCTGCCTGGCTATGAAAGAAATCAGAGGAGCCCCATGCCACTGCGCTAGCAGCTGCCCTAAAAACATCGTGAAGAACATCAGTCTATTTCCACGCACGGCATTTTCTCGCCACTCGCTGTTACGGCGAGTGCTTGCAAGGCCTGCGCCTGCGTGGGGCAGCCGACAGCGGTGCCGGGCCAACAGCAAGGCAGCCCAGCCACACGCCTCTTATCTGCAGCGGGGGGCTACATGCGTGTTGTCCCACCGTCCATGATGAGCTTTTACTTATTTGGCAACTCATTCGTGCAACAAACGTGCATTCACCTACTGCCTTATCGCTGCGGAGGGAGGCTATAGTAGTAAGTTAGACAAAGTTGCTGTTCTCATGGAAAGTACAATGAGAAAAAACGGACAGACACGTAATGTAATTTAAACTAGGCAATACCACATGAAAAGCAGGGTGAGAGCCCAGGGCAGACAGAGCGCTGGGGGGGGGGGCTGCAGATGGGTTGTGTGTGTTGCCCCTGGGAAGCCGCATGTAACTTCGTGTGCATGTGAGGACCGACACAGACCGTCCCTTTGCTTTTCTGATGGCTTAAATTATTTTAATTTCATGGAGGTTATTTTTATCTTTGCTCCTAGATTTTGAGTTGTCGCAAGTCAGGGACCACACATTTTTTTCCTCACACAGTATCACGCGCGTGCGGAGGCAAGCATGGCCCTAG